>JADBJO010000005.1:1442500-1450000 GCA_016801955.1 Conus betulinus | reverse complement strand
CATTTATGTGATAGAACACAAAACAGTCATTCACATAATAGAACACAAGGCACGGTTACTCACATAAAACAGGACATTCAACTATGCAATACAGACAGTTAATTACGTGATACAGTAAACGATAGTCGTTTACATACTAAAACACAAGGTACAGTCATTCCCATGATAGAACACAAGGCATGGTCATTTACACAACACAAGACGGTCATTCTCATAATGCAATAAAAAAAAAAAGTTATTTCACCTGATTCAACTCAAGATAAAGTCATTCATATAATACAACTAAATATATGTAATTCACCTACTTAAACTGGAGATAGTCATTTCTATAAGTGAAAGCAGATCACTTACAAACGCAGCTGAAGACATGGCGTTCACATAATAGAACTGTCGTTTACTAAATACAAATAAAGGCCTGTAATTCACTTAATGCAACTAACGCCGTCTCATTCACATAATGCAGCTAAAGGCATGTCATTTAGATCATACAAAGGCATGTCATTTTACATAACACAACTAAAGGTACGTCGTTCACATAATACAACCAAAGGTGTGTCATCAGCATAATAACACCAAAACGTAACATCACTTCAAACGCAACGTTGCTTGCATCTACCTCCTCCTCCTCACCCTCCCTCCCCTTCCGACCCCTTCTTCCCCTTTTCCCTCGCAACCAGATAGCTTCCAGGTGAGAGAAAGGCGAGGGGGACAAACCGAGGCGCGTTTGCTAACAGTCCGGCGGCTTTGGGGTGCGTTCCTCAGGCACCCTGCTAGCTCTAGGTCATTGCTTTGCCGTTAGATTCAGATGGTGGGGAGGGATGGCTTGAATGCATCTACACCAAATCACACCCCTGAGAAATTGTGTCAATGACAGTGTTCTGTCCTGATTTGCTCTATTTTCTTCTTTTTTTTTGTGATCTGCTTCAGGTTTTTTTTTTTAATGTTCTGGGATTTTTTGTTTGGTCCACTGTTGCTAACTCTCTCTCTCTCTCTCTCTCTCTCTCTCTCTCTCTCTCTCTCTCTCTCTCTCTCTCTCTAGAATAGAATAGAATAGAATAGAATAGAATAGAATAGAATAATTTTATTGTCATGAAACCTCAGGGTTTATGAGACATTATGGTTATCACAGAAGAACAAAACAATCATACACGAATTTCCCTAATAATGACTGAGCATTCTCCATAGTCATTAACTGGCTTGGAAACAATATTTGAAGCATTAATATCAAGACATTGTATGCCTTTCATTAACATATTTCTGTTGGCATCAAACGTTTCACAGTGATCAAGAAAATGAACTTCGTCTCGTTCCAATACATTACAACAATTGCAAAGTCTTTGTTCTCTAGATATTTTGTATGCAGATATCGTCCTTTTTCGCTTGTCTGTGCCTCAGATCTGTAACAGTGATTAAATAACTTTCTATTTCATATTCTTTTACAATAGTGTTGTAAAAATGATATTTTGATGAGTCGTTTTTCTTGTATTTCCAATATCGAATATATTCATTTTCTAATTTCTCAGATATTTCAACTTTTAGTGTCTGTATGTGAACGTAAATTGATTTGTCCAAACATGGCCCATACTTATATTCATCAATATATCTTTAACAATTGCCAACCAACGATCATTTTTGTCCTTTTGATAATGCATGCATTTACACATTCTATGGGCAAGATAATTTTCTGACAAATCGAGAATGTGTAGCCAACAGGATACTGTTTGACATATTGTTTTTAAACTCATTGGGAATCTGCCTAATTCTCTTCTAATACAGGAAGTACCATTGACTTTGCGTTAACTCCAAGAATTTGTTAACAGAATTTGATATGTATTTTTTTCGTCCGCAAATTACTTGTCAGGGCAGTCATCAAATAGCTTTTTTAATTCAAAGGAGTCAGTTTGTTTAGTTTGATAGGGAAACCATACTTCTGCCTCGTAGATTGATATTGGAATCGTTTACGCATGATATAATTTGAATCTTGTTTTATATTGAATTTTGTATTTCTAAAGGTCCTGAGTAGAGTATATAATGCTTTGCTCGCTTGTTTACTTAAGTGTTCCTGTGCTTTCAATAGGCTTCCATTCTTGTGGAAAATAAATCCCAAATATTTGTATTCGTCAGCCGTTTAAATTATGTTTTCACCACAGTAAAAATAGACTGGTACTTTGGTGCTTGATTTTCTAAATATAACAACTTTTTTTTATCTGTTTATTCTTAATGTAGTTTTTGTTGGAAACCAGTTTTTTAAGAGAGAGAATAATTAGATCATCTGCATATAATAAACATGGAATGATCTTGTTTGAATGGTAGCATTCTTATACACGTCTTTCAGTATATCAAAACAGTTTCCATTTTCACCCATTCTGTTCAATTTTAACAGCATTGCATCATGCCATACATTATCAAACGCCTTTTTAAAATAGACAAAACATCCGTATAATCTGTCATTTTTTTAATTTCTAATACTTCATTTATAATCTTTTTTAAGGATAAAAAAATGTGATCAATTGTTTTGTGATTGTTTCGAAAGTCCGCCTGTTCTTTGAATAAAAAATGATTTATTCAAGGTAATCCGTCATTCTGTTATTAATAATCTTACAAAACACTTTTCCCAATGTACTGGTAAGTTTTATTCCACGATAATTGTTTGGGTATCCTGGATTACCATTCTTGCATAATAGGATATTCAAACCTTTTTTTTTTCCCCGACCACCATCTGGATAAATTCCTGTCTTAAAAATAAGGTTTAACAATTTTTAAATGATGTGTGTATGGTAATTGGAAGACTAGTTTTTTTTTTTTTTTTTTTTTTTTTTTTGCTGTCCCAACTTCTGCGCCACCACAGAGGCAGTGCACGGGAGCAGTCAATGTCAAGTCGTCAAGAGGCAACCCACCGGAGGAGACACTGCACTGCTGCCGAGTCACTTCGGTGGTGTTCAGTGGCGCCTGTTCTGATCTAACATACGCAGGACACCACCTACTAAGCCCCCCTACTGACGACAATAATTGCTTAGTCGCGGAGCCGGCGTGAGTGAGCTCTCCCTCCGGAGGGCGCCACCACGTCCGTCCAACGACAGCCCCCATGGACTCGCCGATACCGGTGACCCCGACGGAACCAAACCAAGGCCACAGACGTGGAGAGGACATCGAAACTGAGGTCACCATGAGAGCAGGGCATGAAGGGCCACAGAATTTGAGACATTTTTTTTTTTTATGCTGATCGATGAGAATGAGGATGATTAAGATGATGCTACGGATTTCCATTTCGGTCTGAGACTACATGACAGGGCTGTACTCTACGCTTCCTTTCATAATATATCCCGGCGTCAACCAGGCCCGAGAGATACAGGCACCTGCAGTGTTGGTCAGGAAATTTGAGCAACACTCTCAGAAACGCATCCCATAAGTGGATGAAACTCGACTGTGTGTGGTCCCAGTCTTCCCAACTGAGTCCGCAGCAAACTCAACTCTGGACGAGTTTTTCAAGATGTGAAATCCATTTTGAAGCATTAATTGATGAACACAGTTGGTATTTTCACTAATGTTTTGTATTAAAAAAAATGTTTTCCATGCCGTCTGTGGATCTTTGTAAAGAGATTCATTAGTCTCATTGACAAGAAAACTGGCGTATGTTTTTTGTTGTTGTTGTTGTATTGATTTATTATATATTCTGCGTTTGGTATAATACTTTTGACATAGACATTTATTGTAGGGTTGTCTATTTAATGCATTCAATATGGCTTTGAGACCTTTCGTGTGTTCACAGCATTCTCTATCAAACCATTCCTTGTTTTTTTTTTCTCTTAAAATGGCAAATCTCAGCTCTCTTCTGAAGACTAATACTAGCCGCTGACGTCAGCATATGTATGTGTGTGTGTGTGTGTGTGTGTGTGTGTGTGTGTGTGTGTGTGTGTGTGCTGTGCGTGCGTGCGTGCGTGCGTGCGTGCGTGTGTGTGTGTGTGTGTGTGTGTGTGTGTGTGTGCGCGCACGCGCGCGTGCGTGTTTGTCTAATACAATTTTATTGTGTCCTGTCAGAGTAAGCCTTCTTTAGTCTACTGTAGCTTGGTTTACTGTGGATTTTGTTCCATTTGGTTTTTCCTTGTGTGAGAAATGGGCGTTTCTGCTTTGGTCCATCACAATTTGCATCGTGTTCTGATTTCGTGCTTCTCGTTTGTTCTATTGTATTTAAGCCCTTTCTTGTTTGGTGGATAGTGATTTGCTTGGTCGTTGTCTGGTTTGGTGTGTTCTTGTCTGATCCTGTCTGGTCTCTGTTTCATTTTGTTATTTTGGTATTTCTTGTTTGACCCGTTATGATTCGATTTGATTTATTGTGTTGTTTTTGAGCCCATTGTGACTTGTGCTATTGGCCCATTGGGTTTGCTTTCTTTTGTTGTTTGTTTGTGTGTCTTCTGTTTGGCTTATCTTGCTTTATAGTGTTGTTGTTTTGGGGGGTGTCTTCTGTGACCCGTTGTGATTATTACTACCGAGTCTTGGTTGTTCTCGTAGTTCTTGTCTGGTTCATTGTGATTCGCTTTGTTGCGTCCGCGCATAGTATTTCTCATTTCGGTACAATGTGATTTGCTCATCTCTTCTTGATCTATAGTGATTCTCATTTGGTACACAGTGATTTGCTTATCTCTTCTTGATCTATAGTGATTCTCATGTGGCACATAGTGATTTGCTCATCTGTTCTTGATCTATAGTGATTCGTATTTGGTACATATTGATTTGCTCATCTCTTCTTAATCTAAAGTGATTCTATTTGGTACATAGTTATTTGCTAATCTCGTTTTTTGATCTAAAGTGATTCTCATTTGGTACATAGTGACATGCTTATCTCTTCTTGATCTATAGTGATTTGCTTGATGGTGTTGTTTGGACGTAACTTGTTTGGTACATTCTGATGAGCTCGACTGTGTTGTTTTTGGTGTTATGTTGTTTGGTCCGTTGTGGTCTGATTCACTGTGTTGTTTTTGGTGGTATGTTGTTTGGTCCGTTGTGATCTTATTCACTGTTGTTTTTTGGTGTAATCTTGTTTGGTCCATCGTCATTGAGTTGTTTTGGTGTCATGATGTTTGGTTCTTTGTGATCAACGTCATTGTGTTGCTTTGGTGTAATGTAGTTTCCGCCGTTGTGATCTGAGTCATTGCGCTATTTGGCGTTATGTTGTTTGGTTCTTTGTGATCTACATCATTGTGTTGTTTTGGCGTTATGTTGTTTGGTTCTTTGTGATCTACGCCACTGTATTGCTCGTGTTGTTTTGATGTTATGTTTTTTTTCGTCCATTGTTATCTGCGTCATAGAATTGTTGTGGTGTCTTGTTGTTTGGCTCGTTGTAATCCACGTCATTGTCTTGTTTTGGTGTTATGTTGTTTGGTCCGTTGCGATCTACGTCATTGCATTGTTTTGGTGTTATGTTGTTTGGTCCGTTGTGGTCTACATCATTGTGTTGTTTTGGTGTTACGTTGTTTCGACCGTTGAGATCTGGGTCATCGTATTGTTTTGGTGTTATGGTGTTTGGTCCGTTGCGATCTACGTCACTGTGTTGTTAGTGTTGTGTTGTTTCGGCCGTTGAGATCTGGGTCATTGCATTATTTTGGTGTTATGTTGTTTGGTTCTTTGTGATCTTCGTCACTGTGTGTTTTTTGTATTATGTGTTGTCCATTGTCATCCCCCATTGTCATTCCCGTGATTGTGTTGTTTTGGTATCATGTTGTTTGGTCCGTTGCGATCTACGTCATTGTGTTGTTTTGGTGTTTATGTTGTTTGGTCCATTTGAGTGATTGTGTTCTTTGGTATTATGTTGTTTTGTTGTGATCTGGGTCGTTGTGTTCTTTTTGTGTATCTTGTTTGGTCCATTGAGATCGGATTCACGGGTTTGTTTTGGTGTTATGTTTGTTTGCTCTATAGTGAATAAATACATGGTGTTTTGTTGTATCTTTTTGGACAACTGTGATTCACTTTATTTTGCCGTTTTAATGTATCTTGTTTTGTCAACTGCTTTGGTTGATGTATTTTGTTTTGTCTGTTTTGATTTGCTTTGTTTTGCTGTATTGTTTTGATGTATTTTGTTAGATCCACTGTGATTGCTTTACGGTGTTGGCTTTGCTGTATCTTGTTTGGCCCACTGTGATTTGCTTTATAATGTTGCTTTGCTGCATCTTGTTTGGTTGGACTGTGATTTACTTTATAATGTTGCTTTGCTGTATCTGTTTTGGTCCATTGTGGTATGCTTTATAATGTTGCTTTGCTGTATCTTGTTTGGTCCAATGTGATTTGCTTTATAATGTTGCTTTGCTGTACTTGTTTGGTCCAATGTGATTTGCTTTATAATGTTGCTTTGCTGTACTTGTTTGGTCCACTGTGAGTTGCTTTATAATGTTGCCTTGCTGTATCTTGTTTGGTCCACTGGGATTTGCTTTATAATGTTGTTTTGCTGTATCTTGTTTGGTCCACTGGGATTTGCTTTATAATGTTGTTTTGATGTATCTTTTTGGTCCACTGTGATTTGCTTTATAATGTTGCTTTGATGTATCTTGTTTTGTTCAATGTGATTTACTTGATTGTGCTGTTTTAGTCTATGCTGTTTTATCCACTGAAATTTGTTTGCGTTGTTTTGGTGTATCTTGCTTGGACCACTCTTATTCACTTAACGGTGTTTTTCTTTTTTTGTTGTGCAGTTCTCAAAGCCTGCTGTTTTTATTACAGGCTCTGTTCTGCAGGTTTAGTTCGGTCTTTTGTAATTTCTCTTCTTTTATTTTTTTTAATTTTATTTTTTACTGTTCTGTTTTGATATTACGCGCTCTGTTTTTGCTGTTTTTGTTAGATTCCTTGAAATTTCCCTTGCTGTTCTGTTTTGATGTTTAACCCGTTATGCTTTGGTTTATTGTGCTCTGTTTCGGCCTTTGTTATTTAACTGTCTGTGGTTTGTTATACTATGTTATATTTTGATATTTCTTGTTCGCTCCATTGTGCTTTGGTTTACTACGTTTCGTTTTGGTATTTCTTGTTCTTGCTTGACCATGTAAGGTTTGTTTTCTTTTGTGTAGTGTTGATATCTCTTGTTTGGTCATGTGTGGTTTGTTTTTACTGTCTTCTCTTTTCGGTATTTCTTTTTATTTGGTCATGTGTTATGTGTGTGTGTGTGTGTGTGTGTGTGTGTGTGTGTGTGTGTGTGTGTGTGTGTGTGTGTGTGTGTGTGTGCGCGCGCGCGCTCTGTTTCAGTATTTTTTTTTATTTGACTTATTGTGATTTGACTTATTGTGTTCTCTTTTGTATTTCTTATTCGCGCGCCATTGTGCTTTAGTTTACTGTCCTTTGATTCGCTACTCATTTGCTCCGTTGTGAATTACTTTATTCTTTTCAGCTTTTGCAAGTTTTTGGATTCACTGTAGTTTGCATTATCATGTTCTGCTTTAGCATTTCTGATTTTTTTCTTCTTAGGAACGTTAGGGTTTGCTTTATTCTCTTCCGATTTGGTATTTTTTTTTGTTTGTC
>JADBJO010000005.1:1415000-1437500 GCA_016801955.1 Conus betulinus | reverse complement strand
GGTGGCTCCCTATGACGCCATGCCGTTCAGTTCCTTTCATGTTCTTTATGGCCCAGCCGACTGTGTGAAGGCCATGTGGGTACCGAGTGCCTGTTCATAAGCAGAAGGCCATGTTGGTGGTGAAAACACAGATGTGCTGATTTCTGTGATCAACCTGGCCCTCACGTTAAAATGGTAGGTAGTAGAAAGAAAACACCAGGGACAGCTTGACAGTGTTTCGGACCCGAGTTCCTTACACTCTAAAGGGGCCGGGCCGCGTCCGGGTCAGGACTCCCAGATGCCTTTCTGCTACCAATCATTTTTTTCTGACGTTGCCGGGATTCGAACCCGCACCTTTTGGATAGGTAGGCGTCTCAAGTCCTGCCTTTTTGGACAGAGGTCTTATCCCACTGCTAATGGACACCTGTTCTGAGTTTGGGGAAATTCTGCCTTATGAAGTATACTTTTGTTCCTTCTCGACTAGATCCAGTTGGAACTCTTTTCGGCTGCCTCTGCCATTATTTATAGAGTTCTTACCTGAGATCCCGAGCTGTTTCATGAGATCATTGGCTAATGAGCCTGCAAATCCCTCGCTCCAACGTCTACGGGAGGACGAAGCCTTCACGAATTCTGTTAGTGTCGTCACTACGAAGCTTTGTGAGCGGTGTCCTGCAGCCTGTCGGGTCAGCAGCAAGGCAGCGTCTTCTTGGAGCCTGCTTCCCAGGTGACTTGAGACTGATAGTTCCCGGTGGACTGCTGAGAGCTGGGATAGAGCTTGATAGCGGATATTCTGGCAAAAGACGGTGCACAGAAGGAGCAGGCCAACAACTGGTGTCATACGATGAAATCAAGACAATCATCAAGGCACAGCAAGGTATAAAGTGGCGCCTCCAGCACCCCAAACACAACCCAGAAGACAAATACCATTTGCTGGGACGACGGGAACAGGTCAAGATCTTCCGCCAGAGAACTGGACACAATCGCCTGCTCCACCACATGCACACAAAATGTGGCATTCGACAGACTGGAGAGTGCCCTTGCGGTGAGGGACCAACGACGACCGACCACATCCTTCAAAGACTGTACGACGCATGCAGCATCCAGAAGGAAGTACTGGCCAACACCGACAGCAGTGGAAGCCAAGTTGTACGGCACCCTGGAGGAGCTGCGGTGGACGGCAGCCTTCATCGAGGACACCGGGCTGCTCATCTAATGCTCATCAAAACGAGGAAGAAGAAGGAGGATAGAGCGAATCAGGGTGAATATGTAGGAGGACAGGGGAAGACAGAAAGAAGGATTATTATGAGTGTTTCAAACTGTGGCACTGTGGAAGATACACCAGAAAAAAAGGAGGAAATCTTTGAGGCGTCAGCTTCTCCTTCTTCTTTTATCTAATCATTTATCAAAACAGACACACAGACACACACGGATGATATTTCTCAAAGCGCCAGTTTATACGGCAACGAAATTTTCCGTGGTCGATGTTATAGCGTGTTTGAACCTGCGAAGGTATGTTGTAATCTTCCTGTCCATGTAGTCGACTTTTCTAAAGTGTGTCTTCCCGTCTGTTCCTTTTAGTAAGGAAAACGTGCAAACATAGTAATGAAAACGTCAGTTTAAAAAAAAAAAATCCGCATAAGAGGAGGAAACCCATACCAGGACAAAAAGAAACCACACACTTTGTGTATGTAGAAAGTCAAAACAGGGGATCTGTATGTGAAAAATGTGTGCTGTTAAAAACAAAAACTAAAACAAAACAAAAAATAAACCCCAACAAAAAAACAAAAAAGCAAAGCAAAAAAAAAAAAAAAAAAAAAAAAAAAAAAAAAAAAAAAAGCGTGGAAAGAGATATCTCAGGTATTCCATCCTTCTCTTCATCGCCCAACCCTCCCCACCTCCCCCACTCTCTCTTACAAACACTAGGCAGGTCTGGCGAAAATCATGAGGAGTCGAAATCACGATGCAAAACGTAAGCAGTCAGTTCCAGAGAGGTAAAGAAACCCCAGGAATCAGAGTCTCCCAGATGGTGGTACTGAATAAGTGAGACAAGTCGTCTCTACCCTGTAGCACATCCCGGCCCTCCAGACCACCAGGCATCCTGCAGGGTCCTCGGCAGCGCTCACCCTCCTCGGACATGTCCTGTGGTGTGCTGGCATTGGTCAGTCCATGGCAAGACTGGAGGACCCTCACCAGAGGCATCCCCGTCACACCAGGCCCCTCTCATTCTCCCAGGGCCTCTGTGTTTTACCAGCCTTCTCTTCAACGACCGACTAAAGAGGTGTGTCACGTCATTGTCGGGGGCAGGTGCAGGAAGGGGGCAAAGCGAGGGGAGAGAGGGGCGAATGGGGGAGAGAGAGAGAGAGAGAGAGAGAGAGAGAGAGAGAGAGAGAGACTTTTGACATTTTACTGTCATTAGCTTAAAAGCTCTGGTGACATGGGGCACAGACAAATTACAAGAACTTGAATTTAGTTAAAAAAGCATAGGAAACAGCACACACACATACACAACAACAACAACAACACACACACACACACACACACACACACACACACACACACACACACACGCACACACACACGCACGCACGCACACACACACACACACACACACACACACACACACACACACACACACACACACACACACATTTCTACCAATTAACCCGACCATCCAAATGTAACATCGATCAGCGTTTTGTCCTCATCTTTTAAGCTTATACCCATAAGGTTCTTAAACTGGTAAGCACAAAATCCACATCACGCCATTTCATACCTTCACTCATTAGACATTTTCTTTTTCCGCATCGATCCTGCCTCTGATGCATACTTTGCAAGAGACACAATGTTATCACCACGTTCAGACAATATCGATTATGTCCTTCCTCTCTGCTTCTTAAAACAAAACAAATATTCTTCATTTTCTCAATTTATCGTAGCCCCTGCAACTGAAAGCGAAATGATTCTCATTCGCCGGAACGAGAGAGAGAGAGAGAGAGAGAGAGAGAGAGAGAGAGAGAGGGAGGGAGGGAGAGAGACGAGAGAGAGAGAGAGAGAGAGAGAGAGAGCGAGAGAGAGAGAGAGAGCGAGAGAGAGAGAGAGCGAGAGAGAGAGAGAGAGAGGGGGGGGGGGGGTGGGGGTGGGGAGAGACAGTATCCGATGAATCTTTGAAACTTTATTTATGGCCTACGATGCGATTTCTTTAAAAAATGAAAAAAAAAAAAAAAAGGGGGGGGGGGGGGGGGGGGGGGGAAGGGTACAGCTAGCACAGCACAAAAGGAGGGGGAATAGCATGTGCGCGTGCACAAACATGTATATGCACATAGCTCAAAATGTGTTCCTCTTTTTGAGAGAGAGAGAGAGAGAGAGAGAGAGAGAGAGAGAGAGAGAGAGAGAGAGAGAGCGCGCGCAAGCGTCTGCTGACGTGGGCTGACCGAAAACAGACTCTCTTTGACGTATGCCTTCAGTCGGAGAACTTCCTCTGGGGAAGCCTCTCGCGAACAGACAGTGCACCCCATTGTCAGTTGACAGATCCGTGAGTGGATCGGTTACCCTTATTCATTTTAAGACACTTGAAATTTGTTTCCTTTTTGTGTGCATGTCCCTTTGTCCAGCAACATGGTCACAAAGCATCAGAGTTACCTCTAGCGCAGTCAAAGAGCATATCATTGAAATAATATGTCGAAAAACTGTCGACTGCTTTGACTGTGAGTTTACGTGACATGGGTTCAAGCTCACAAATGAAAATAAACCTTTGGTTATTAGACCTAGTTGCAAAAAGTGAGACGACTGCAGGCGGAAATCTAAAATGAATTGCTTTGGTTATTATGTTGCCCGACACAGCCCCGATGGAATTTGCACAAGACCTTTAAAAAACCAAAATACATAAACTTTCATAATATATCCGGATTGTCTCATACGCTCTCTCTCTCTCTCTCTCTCTGCTACCCATGGATTTTCCAACCTTTTGTATTCAATATGTAAACTGGTGTTCTCATTATGCCCGACGTGTTGTTCATCTTCATTCCTATCATTTGTTTTCTCTTTATCGCTAATTACGTTGTATTGTGTGAATTATCTTGAATGAAGATGCGTTTTGGAAAATAAAAAGAAAACAACCATTTCGTCTGACATACGGGAATACATGTTCCGAAAGAGCTCACTTCGTAATCCTGGTGATCCCGGGGTTGCTGGTTCGAATCTTTACCGGGCAGTTTTAGAACAAGGGGATCTTCCCCTCGGTATGAACAGAGGTCTGACTCCTTTCAATGAGACTATAAACCGAGTTTCCGTGTTTTGAACTCTCGCATAACATTTTGGCACACACATCAAAGTCCCATCACCAACTTTCGGATGAGAAGGTCAGTTTGGCCGTTGGTATGGATGACACATACACACATACATGTACCAAAAGAATGCAAGAATGAATAAAAGAAAATGAGTGATTGATATTCGACTGAATAACAGGGAAACGGTTGAAGGCAGCGCCAGCAGGCAGCTCTTCAGTCAGCTCTACCTAGGCAGGCAGCCCGCTGTATGAATAAGAGCGTGGATTGCAAAGCGTTTAGAGCTTTGTCTCTAGCTGGGGAAGGCGCTGTTTAAACAATCTTAATAGTAGTAGTAGTAGTAGTAGTAGTAGTAGTAGTAGTAGTAGTAGGAGGAGGAGTAGTAGTAGTAGTAGTAGTAGCAGCAGCAGTAACAACAGTAATGATAATAATAACAATAAGAATAGTAATAACAATAATAACAGTAACAACACAACAATAGTAATAATAATGAAAGTAATAAGGAGAAATATGATGATGATGGTAGTAGCAGCAGTAACAACAACAACAACAGTAATGATAATAATAACAATAAGAATAATAATAAGAATTATAATAACAACAACAGTAACAACAGCAATAGTAATAATAATGAAAGTAATAAGGAGAAATGATGATGATGTTGATGATGATATATAGTAATAGTAATAATAATAATGATAACAGTAATAATAATAATAATAATAACGATAAGATGATGATGATGATGTTTGATGATGATGGTGATGATGAAGATGATCCCGAAACGTGACCGACAGAGGCAACACCAAACATACTCGCAGTAGGTCCTTACCGATGTTAAACCTTCGCCCACAGACTGGCAAAAGAAGATTGGACTCAAAGGCTGACCTACAACAAACAGGACTACAAACATTGTACTGAAAATCTCAAAGCCCTTGACCGACCGCTATATTAGGACAGCATAACTAGGGGAGCTGACAGAGGCTATTTGCACAGCAAAAAAATGTTTGGACACTCGGTTATTGAAAGGTTCAAGATGGCGCTTGTGAGCTGAGTAAAGATTTGTTCAGGGCACAAGGCAGCCGCAGCCTTTTCCTGACGCTTTCAGCTTCTGCATGAAACACCCCAGTCTCTATTCCATACGCTGCTCTGTCTGTCTGTCTGTCTGACTTTCTGTCTATCTGACTTTCTGTATGTCTGCCAGTCTGTCTGTCTCAGTCTGTCTGTCTCTCTGCAAATGTGCCACCCTGCCTCCTTTCCTCCACGCAACTCTCTCTCCCCCCCCCCCTCTCTCTCTCTCTCCGTCTATCGCCCTGTATCTTTCCCTCCCCTCCCCCCTCATTGTCTGTCTGTCTATCTATGTCTATCTCTCTCTGTGCATATGTGTCACCCTCCCTTCCCAGTCCCTCCTCTCTCTGTGTTTCTGTCCGACTCTCTCTCTTTGTCTGTCTGTCTGAGTCTCTCTTTCTATCTCTGTGTTTTTCTGTCTTTCTATATATCTGTCTGTCTGTCTCTCTCTGCGTATGTGTCACGCTCTCTCCTCCCCCCCCCCCTCTCTCTCTCTCTCTCTTCTTTCTGTCTGTCTGATCCTCTCTCTCTCTGTATGTGTGTGTGTGTCCCCCTCTCTGTCTGTCTGTCTCTCCCTCCCTCCCTTCCCTACTCCTCTCTCCCCCTTCCTCCCTCCCCGCTCTAACTTTCTCCTCCTTCCCTATCTCCCCCCCCCTTCCTCTCCTCTCTCCCTTCCCCCCTCTCTCTTTTCTCTCACCCTCCCTCTCCGTCTCTCTCCCCTTCCTGCCCCCCTCTCTCCTTCTCCCTCCGCCCCCGCCTCTCTCTCCACCCGGATCAAGTGAGAGTTGCCACAGCAAGTACGCAGCGTTCGCGCCGAGTCCTTTTCCTTCTTGTCCCAACTGAAAGAGTGGTACCTTTTCTGCATGATGTAGGGTAGAACAGATGATAAATCCGTCTGACATTTTAAGTCATAGACTTTCCCTTACGATGTTAAAGGGACACGCGCTGAATGGCGAAGCAAGAAGAAAATTAGAAACCCTTCTGCTTTCAATATTTGAAACACCTACTGTCAGCGTTCATTGCTGGGAGGGTGTTCAGTAATATGAGTAGTGTTCGTTCTGGTTTATAACTGAAGCACATGGTCTGCTGCCCCTTCCTAGCTTCCCTCTCACTGGAGACGTAGAGTGAAAGACAGTCCTTAGGAAGGGGCCAACGTCAGACTGACCCTGAACTGACCACAGTCCCGCACTGTGCAGGGGGCATCACACCTGGGTCATCTGGACGGCAAGGCATGGAGGGCCACAAGAACGGGAAGCAGCTTCAGGGCACCATCGGAAAAAAGTAGCATCGTCCCATGTGTGGACAAAACAATGAGAATTTGCAGATTGCTTAAATTAAGTCTCGCTATTTCCAAGTCGATGAGAAAGGCCCCCGGGGCTGAAACACTGGTGACAACAGATCTGTCTAGACGTTACAACGCCTGAGTTATATTCCACAAATACCCAGAGCTGTGCGCCAGCGGTGTAGGCATTATAATGCATAGACTTTGATTAAAATAGGCCTAGGATGTGAGCCAACTGAAAACAAAAACTGAACATTTTTTTTTCCCAGACTACAACACACACACAGGCTAAAGGTTGTGAGCCAGTTGAAAACAGAACTGTTTAGACACTGTAATACCCACACTAAATAAAAAACAAGTATAGCCCTGAAAAAAATACGCCAGTCCAAAAGAAAGTGGATGACAATCATTAGTTTCAGTCTGATCGAATGGAAACCATTGATCAAGTTAAAAAAGGCAAAGTCACATGTGGCGTCGAAATGTGGTGTTCATGGAGTCTTCTGTCAAATGTTCGTGCCCAGAGTCGACAACATCCCAACACCCCTTCAAAAGATGTTTAATACCTCCTGGTTCATCACTCGGCACGTGCTACAGATCTTTTCACCCTTTCACAGTTCAGGTCAGCGGGACCAGAATGTCGTCTGTACAACAGCGTTTTCTACTGACGGTTTCCCGATATAAATGGGAGCAGTTCCTTTATGTCTGGATGGACTGAAAAGTTTATTGCCAGTGTGAGTGTTGCATTCCTCGTGACAGAGGCTTTTAACGTGTCTTTGAACTTTTGGTTTGATTTTCTAAAAAAAAGGGAACGAATTTCTGAAAGTGTTCACTTCGGGGAATCTGTCAGATGATGCTAACGAAAGTTTGCCTTGTGTAAGGCTGCACGCATGGACTGTTATCCGTCTTAGGTCAATGCATGGGACATTTCTTGTCTTAAAGACGCTACATGATATTGGGTATCTTTTCTAAACTAAAAATAGTAATTCTCATCGCCAAAAGAATAGTTGAACTGCCATATACAATCACATAATATACCTAATTTTGTTCACCGTTTAACACACTAATATCACGCCAAAACGGTAATCAAATATCGGATGAATAATTACGAATTCTTTGTATGCGCACGGGTAATGTAAAAGGTGCTAATTGCCTGAAGGGGAGGATTTAGATGAAAAAAAAAACAAAAAAAAATTTTCACACGACGCTTGGATTAAAAAAAAACTGTCATTTAATATCTTGGAATTATTCTTTAACCCCCACACACCCCCCTAACGAAAAGATGCTTATGTAATACTAAGATAGAGAAAAAAGCTTTCATTTAACATTCTGGAGTCATTCTTTCCACAACTATCAAAACAGAATTTCCACAACAATTAACTTTCATGCTCATGTCTTTCTGGTGCGAAATATTTATACTTACGGCTTTGTTCTTTTATCCTTCTTTTTAATGTAAACAGGATCAAATAGGAAAGCTGATAACACAACTAGTAGACCAGCCAGATAATTATCAACGACACACACGCACCTTAATCATAGACCAAAATTATTTGATTCATATTGCAAAGTACTTTCTCTAGCAGACATCGACCTCTCGTGAAAATCAAAATTAAGCTTTTGATTTCAAGTAGTATACTTTGTTCACAATAAAAAAGAAAAATCTTTCATTGAAGGAAAATGTCAGACCATTTGACAATACCAGTCTCTCACAGTTGCGGATTAGGTTGTGTCGATCTTAGCCAAACGGATCCAGTGGATTGCTGAACGTCAGACTTCAAAGTGCGTGACAGCCCAGACCAAAGGACTGTGTTTTGCTCACCAAAGCTAAACTTTTCTGGTGTACCACAATGTATTGACTGGCCCATAATTGTTATGAATCATGATGTTCACACAATTTCTGTCATGACAATTTATGACCAGCCGCCGAGGTGCCAGAGCCTGTTTTTGTGCAACTTGTATCCCTGCCATTAGGAAGGTCTCTGCTAGGTAGCTTCCCCTTTCTATTGCTCTCTTTGACTTTCTTTATTTTCTGTTTCTATCTTGAATTTATTGTTGTCTATTGCTTTCTTCTGTATTTCTGGTCCAATCCTCTGTCTTTTGTTCTGCGACGTCAGTACCACAGTTTTCACTCTGGTTTCAGTTTAGGACCTGCCAGTTTTTAAGTTGTAATCTGACTACAAGTAAAAAGACATTGTAGGCAGCTCACAGTGGATACTGACTGTCCATTTTGCACGGCTTTATTGCCTACACGGCTTTCTGTATATTCTGGTCACATTCGTTACATTTTTGTTAGAAAACAGACGAGTAGTAAAAGCGAACAAGCAAACAGACAAAACAAACAAACAAAAAAAAAAAAAACAAAAACAAACAAACCAAAAAAAAAAAAAAAAAAAAAAACAAACAAGAAAACAATTTCTGACGGCGACTGGCAGGAAAGAGAGCGAGGCTTACGTTCGCAATTCTGTTTCTCAACCCTGTCAAACAAACGCCCTCAGTACCACAGTGACATTTGGCATCCTCCGCCCTCCCCCTCCCCTCTCCCTCTGCTGCTGTCCCTATCTCTTATCTCCCACCCTTTTCTCTCTTTTAGCTAAAATCCATTACATGTAAGTGCTGCCTTCTCCTTGTGGATTATTCATATGAAAGGAACATAAAGCATCGAAGTGTCAACTCCCTGTCTGTCCGTCTGTCTGTCTTCTCGAGTGTTTGTCTGTCTGTCTCGGCCCTTTGGATGGTGAGTTGTGATTTGTCCTGATGGCTAGTAACCAGGCTATTTTCTGGTGGCGGTATTGTGTTGCATCATTTTTTCTCGCCGTCACAACCATTTTCCACTGTGAAAATGGGGGTGGTCCTGCTTGGGAATAGTGCGTAGCGCTAATCTAGAGCTGCTCTTGCACCACTTTTTCCTCTGCGTATACATGGTTGTTTATGTCTCCTGGTACAGTATTCACCTAGGAACCACACTGTATTCTGCAGGTTTGTGTGAAGTATATCATGCACTTTGCACTGGACTTTGGTTACAACCAACACTTTTTTCAATATGCTTCCCCCCCCCCCTCCCGCGCCCCCTTTGTGTCTTCCTTTTCTTTACTTTCCATTATCTCCCTTTTCATGTATGGTGGGTCAAACCGCTGCATATTTTCGGCAAACTGATCCTGACACAGTAACACACTTGCATTACTCTGACACCGATGTAGTGAGTTTGTACGCATTAGATCACCACTAGCTGCCCATTTGTTGTCTGCTTATGTTGGTTTTTTGTGTACAAGTTCATGCAAAAACAAGCTCACTGACTGTGATGAAACGTTATGGAATGATTGAAAGTGGTCCCCCAAAACAAAGTTGTTGAATCTGGAAGCGGATCTATAGTGCAGATCCAGGGGAATTAAAAAAAAAAAAATCCGTCAGGAAGAGATTATGCAAAGAGCATGGAACCAGTTCCAATGGCAGTGGGTAAGAAGATGGACTGTGGTGGAGGGTCAAGGCCATTTACTGTTGGTTGCAGTCCGTGTCAAGAGGCAGGTTGATGAACTGTTTAGTTAAAATAATGTAAACTATAGAGCCAGTTTGACTGGAACTATATGGACAAAAGAAATGTGGCTCATCCACTTAAGCATTCAGTGCTGGAGCAGATTAGTGGTGTGGGATGTGGGTTAAAAGGCAGATGCAGCATCCATCCATTGGATTTAGTGGATGACTGTGTTTTCAACATTACCCTTCTGTGAGGCGGCAGGATTGACCTACATCACCTCTGATGCCTTGAGACCACAGGTTAGAGTTAGTCACAGGTTAGAGTTTGTCTCTCTCTGTTTCCCACTTTCGAAGACACACACGTGCGACCCCCCCCCACATACCCACACGTGCGTGTATGTGTGTACACACACACACATATATATATATATATATATATATATATATATATATATAAACAAAGCTTGCTCTTGTGTCTTAGATTGTAGAAACAGGGAGTGTGATAAGCATTCATATCTGCAGTGGTAGATAATTCTGCCTAACTAACAGTATGTGCTTGAGTGGGTAAATGGGGAATAATAAATGCTTCTCAAAATGAACCTTTAGCAAGCTTATAGTCTCCAAAGTGAGAGACAATCTCCAATGGGAAGGAAGCTCAATAACATATAACTCTTGGTCAGATACTAACAGTATGTGCTTGAGGGGTGAATGGGGAATAATAAATGCTTCTCAAAATGAACCTTTAGCAAGCTTATAGTCTCCAAAGTGGAAGACAATCTCCAATGGGAAGGAAACTCAATAACATATAACTCTTGATCAGATACCGATATTTCGAAACCTGCCTGTTTCTCCTCAGTGACCGCGGAAAGTGGTAATTTGACTCCTCTGCCTTCTCGGTTTTAAGAAGAATGCTATCCCAGAAAAAAAGGCTGGTGTGCAATACCGTAGTATGTTTGTTGAGTTTTCAAAAAAACAACCTAAGGTGCCACCTAAGAAGCAAAAGAAAAATCATAAAAGAGCAAAACAAGCTACATTTTCTTGTGAAAAGTAGAAAATATAAAAAAGATAACCTCTTAAGACACAAGTGCTGAGGGCCAGTTCTGGGAATGAATCCGCAAGGGACTAAATTACAATGAAACAATAAATTTCCAAGGATAAGTACCGAGCACCATTCCAGCAACTTACAGAGCAGCTTGGTGTTGCAATGACTACAAGAAATATTAATTATAAACAAAGCTTGCTCTTATGTCTTAGATTGCAATAATAATGGAAGAATTGTTGACCTGCACTTGTTTTCCCCCACTACTTATTTGTTCAGCATTGTATATATATATATATATATATATATATATATATATATATATATACATAGAGAGAGAGAGAGAGAGAGAGAGAGAGAGAAAGTGGTATAGATATATAGATACGTAGAGATATACATATGTGTGTGTGTGTGTGTGTGTGTGTGTGTGTGTGTGTGTGTGTGTGTGTGTGTGTGTGTGTGAAAGGGAGGGGGGTGGGGGTGGGGATAACGTTGACTCGATCATCAAACAACTATAAGAGCTTGTGTAACCAAAGTTGAAGGTTTGAATAAAAGAAATTGATAAAACTTGAAGACTTTTCTAGCCATTCTCTGAATGATGGGGTCATCAAATTGTAATGTCGGTGTGTCGTTGATTGAGGTTGTCAGCAATATTTTCAATCTGAAAAAATCGACACTTAAGCAGAAAACATGATCAGTCACAGCTATAACTAATTCTGCTCATGAAAAGCATGTAAAATGTTATCTAATACAAAAAGTAAACAGAAATAACATGTGATCCTATGAAAATAAGACAATTCAATGCAGTTTTATTTAAGTAAAAGAGTAGAGACCAAAAAAAAAAAAAAATCTTACCAGATATAAAATTCAGATTGGCCACATATACATGAGAAGCCTCTCTCTCTCTCTCTCTCTCGCTGTCTGTCTCACTCAAATGTCCCCTTCTTCTGTCACCTCGCATCTTCTCTCTCTCTCTCTCTCTCTCTCCTCTCTCTCTCTCTCTCTCTCTCTCTCTCTCTCTCTCTCTCCATTTCTTCCTTCTTCTCCTCCTTTCTCTCTGTGTCTCTTTCTCCCCCCTTTCTCCCCCCCCTCTTTTTCCCATCACCCCCTCTTTCTGCCCTCTTATTGTTGTTGTTGTTGTGGTTGTTGTTGTTGTTGTTCTTCTTCTCTTCTTCTTCTTCTTCTTCTTCTTTCTTCTTCTTCTTCTTCTTCTTCTTCTCCTCTTTTTTTCCTCAACTTAAAGATTTGCACGCATAACCTCTTAGTCCCTGGCTATTACAAAGAAGAAGGGGAGAAAAACGTTTCCGCAGGCCTGAAAGGAAAGGAAGCCGGCCATTGCACATACCCCATGCAGGGGGGACCACTGCAGACCTCAGTCCAGCCAGACGATGCCGACTCACGGTACATGGGCCTTCCTGATGGAAAGCTAAGCCGCTGGGAATTCTCCCCTTGGAGCTTCAGTTAGCCTCTACATCAACCTCATGCAATTTCTTTGAGAACTATGCCCCAGGCCACCACCTTCTCTCTTCTCCCCCTCTCTCTCTCCACCCCCCCCCCCTCTCTCTGTAGATCTGTCTCTATTTACGCACTACCCCAGCTCCTTTTTGGTGTGTGTGTGTGTGTGTGTGTGTGTGTGTGTGTGTGTGTGTGTGTGTGTGTGTGTGTGTGTGTGTGTGTGTGTGTGCGCGGCGGCCATATAAACACAAGAATGTATGACCTATCAATCTGGGCAAAGGACAAGCGGGAAAGGGGGAGAGGGTGGATAAGTGCATGAAATACATATTGAAAATAGAACTATAGTCCGAACACGCAGAATATCAGAATGGATTCTTAATTAACCACCAGAGTCATTTGGTCTTGAATCAGCATTACCCAGATCAATCATCTCCAGCTCCCCTTTGTCTCTAGAGGCCAATGTCATCTGCAACATAAATCATCCTGCGCGTTTGAATTTTATGCTGAATATCCACCCATCTAAAAAATGATGGCAATAATGCTGTTATCGCTTGGATTCCAGGTTTTTTGTTAGCCTTCGAGGCAATGAAGCTGCCAGCAAGCTGGTCAAGAATGCTGCAATCGACGAACTGTCGAGATACTGTCTCCTTCACAGACGTCAACCCAAAGATTTAAAGATGCACCAACACTTCTTGCAAGAGGAATGAAGTACACAAACAGCGACTTTTCCTTTTTAAAATCCCTTCGGTCCCCCTCTACATCTCGAAACCGGGAAGATAAAACGGTGCCATGTAGATTACGTTCTAGTCCCATCTGTTTTACTCGTTATCCTTAAAGAGCGAGGAGGATCCCCGATGTATACCGTTCTGTAATTGCTCAGAATTAAACATTTGTCTCTTTTAGAGTTAGGATTAGTAATTTCAAACAGGCAAAACTTAAGACAGATGTTCTTATCATGGCGTTCAATGGAGTCTCTCGTGAACTACCAGAGGCACGACAGCCCTTCAGACGACAATAACAGCTTAGTCACGGAGCCAGACTGACAGAGCGACTCTCGCACCACCCCCTCCATCTGTCTTCCGGAGGGAGACCTGGACCATTGTGCTGATCACATGAGTGCCCAATGCCCGCCACTCAGACGGCGTGTTAACGTAGAAAATGCTGCTCACGTAATGGATTTGTTCAATCCCCGAATCTGAACGTAGGCTTCCATTGTTCCACTGTAGGACAGTACATCTGCATTTTCAGTCTGGCTTTGAAATTGATGTCTGATGTCATATTGACTTCATCAATCGTTCAGATTCCCTGACGAGGGATTTTGCGATTTAGATTACTCTGTCACCCTGTGACCACTCAGTCAATCACTTTCCCATTCACTTGAACACACACACACACACACACACACACACAACACACACACACACTATACACACACACACACACACACACACACACACACACACACACACACACACACACACACACACACACATGCAAACAGATATGAACTTATGAGAGGAGATTATGACAGTCCCTTTTGTTCTCCCCACAATCATTATTCTCACTCTCACCACACATATTTAGGTTATACAAAACCAAATTCGTAACATCCTACATTTTCAATTTGGAAGGGACATTAACAAGACATCCAGTGAGGCAAGGCACGTATGGTGATAAGCATGAAACAAACCAAAAAAAAAACGAGAGAGAGAGAGAGAGAGAGAGAGAGAGAGAGAGAGAGAGAGAGAGAGAGAGAGAGAGAGAGAGAGAGAGAGAGAGGGGGGGATGGTAATGGCCTTACAGAAAGACAGAAACACAGACAGGCAGAGTGGATATACAGAGAAATTCTGGAATAAAAGCAGTACCAAGGTCAGGTTTTAGAGTTCACAGCAGGAAGCCAGTAACTAAACTGGACAATTTAATTATCCCCGCTCTTTAACAAACAATAAAAGTACAATCCTGAAACTAACAGACCAGTCCAAAAGTGTATATCACAATCTAAGATTCAGACTGATGAAGCGAAAATCATTGATCTCAAGTAAGAAAATCACATCTGGTCTCGAAACTTGGTGTTCAGGGAGTTTACAGTCAAATGTTTGTGTCCAATGTTCACAACATCCCAAGACCCCTTCAAAAGATGTGTAATACCTAATGGTCATCACTCGGCACGTAGCACAGATCTCCTCACTCTTTGAAAGGTCAGGTCACTGGGACCAGAGTGTTATCTGCACAACTCCGTTTTCTGCTGACGGTTTCCGGAAATATATGGGAGCAGTTCCTTTTTGTCTGGACGGACTGAAAAAGTTTATTGCCAGTGTGAGTGTTGCACTCCTCGGGCCAGAGGCTTTTAACGTGTCTTTGAACTTTGGGTTTGATTTCTGAAAAGAGAACGAACTTTTTGAAAGGGTCACACACTTCAGGGAATCTGTCAGATGATGCTAATGAAGGCTCACCTTGCATAACACTGCATGCACCCTTATCCATCTTCGGTCAATGCACGGAATATTTCTTATGTCAAAGAAGCTATACCGTATTGTATATTTATTCTCAAATAAACATAGTACTTCTCAACATTAAAGAGTTGTTCCAACAGCAGCCAATTGTAATCACGAGATGTTCGCACTTTTCTTAATCTTAACACAGTTATCATACAAAGAAAAAATAACCAGACAACGGATGAACAATTATGGAATCTGTGTATGCACACAGGTAACATAAAAGGTGCTAATTGCTAATTACCTGAAGGAAACGATTTAAATAAAAAAAACAAAAGAGAAGACTTTTACACAATGATTGGATATAAAAAAACAACTTTCACTTGATATTCTGGAGTCATTCTTTTTCCACAATTTTCAGAGCAGAATTTTGACAATAATCAACATCTCTAATGTCTTTCTGGTGCAAAATATGTATACTTGCTGCTTTGTTTCTTTTGTCCCACCTTTTCAATGTCAAAACAGCAAAATCAGAAAGCTGATATCACAACTAAAGACCAGCTGGATAATTCTCAACGACACACATATGATGTAATCGAACAGCAAAATTATTTCATTCATGATGTGAAGCGCTTTCTCCAGAAGACATTAACATTAAAATAAAAATCAAGTTTTTTGATGGCAAGTTACTTTGTTAACAATAAAAAAAAAACCATTTCATTCAAGGAAAAAATCAGACAATTGGACAATACCAGTCTCTCACAGCTGCGGATTAGGTTGTGTTGATCTTCCGCAAACGATTCCAGCTGTTGTTAAAAGTGTCAGACTTCAATGCACGCCATCTAAAGCCCCCAGTGCAAAGGACTGTCTTTCACTCATCAAACAAAAGCTAAACTATTCTGCAATGTATTCATCGGCTCATGATTAATATAAATCATGATGATCATACAATTTCTGTCATGACAATTTACGACCAGCCGTGGAGGTGCCAGGGCCTCTTTTTGTGCAGATTGTATCCCCACCATCTGGAAGTTCTGTGCTGGTGAGCTTTCCTCTCTTCTGTCACTCTCCTTGACTTTTCTTTCCTTGTCTTTCTTTTTTGTCATCTAATGTTTGTTTTTTTCTGCTTTTCTGGTTCATTCGTCTTTCTGTCTTTCTGGGTCCATTCTTCAGTCTTTTGGAAGTCTGTACCGCATTTTTCACCAGGGTCTCAATTTATGGCCTGCCATCCTTTTAGATGGAATCTGACTACCAGGTAAAAAGACACTGCACACAGCTCAGACTAAACACTACGTGTCTGGTTCGTGGGCTTAATAGTTCACACAGCCTTTCTGTGTATTTTAGTCATGTTAAATTTTGTTACGTTTTGGTTAAAAAAAAAAACAGACAAACAAAAGCGCACAGACAGACAATACAGACAAAAACAAACAAACAAAAATAAAACAAAACAAACAAACAAACAAAAAGAACATTTCGGACGGCAACTGTCAGAAAAGGGGAGCGAGGTTTATGCTCTCAATTCTGTTTCATTCAACCCTATCAAACGGACGCTCTCCCCATACCACAGTGGCATTGGCACCCTCCACCCTCCCCTCTCCCTTCATGGCTGTTCCCATCCCTTATCTCCTACCAATTTTCTTTCTTTAAGCTAAAACCCCATTATCTGTAAGTGCTTCCTTCTCCTTATGGATTATTTATCTGAAAGGAACATAAAGCATCAAAGTGTCGACTCTCTCTCTCTCTCTCTCTCTCTCTCTCTCGTTCCGAGTGTTTGTTTGTCTGTCTCGGCCCTTTGGATGGTGAGTTGTGATTTGTCCTGATGGCTAGTAACCAGGCTATTTTTCTGGTGGCGGTATTGTGTTGCATCATTTTCTCTTCACAACCCATTTCCATTGTGAATTTCGGGTCTGCGCTATTCGGGAACAACGTGTAGCTGTGTAACCTGACGCTGCTCTTGTGTCTTTTTACTCTGCATGTAGATTGCTGTTTAGTTCTCTAGTTGATTTTTTCCCCACAGGGAACCACATTCTATTCTACAGATTTGTGTGGAGTACGTTACGGGCATGCACTGGACTTTGGTTTACAACTGACACTTTTTTTCTGTATGCCCCCCCCCCCCCCTCCTCCGCAAAAAAAAAAATCCTACTTCCCTTCTGTGTTTTTTTTTCTTTACTTTCCAGTCATCTCCCTTGTTCCGTACGTTGGTCCAAACGGCAGTATATTTTCTGCGACCTGATTCTGACACAGAAAGATACTCTTTGACTTTCTTTCTTTTCTTGTCTTTTTTTTTTTATTGCCGTCTAATGTTGTTTCTGCCTTCTGGTTTGCATTTCTCTGACACACCGATCCACTGAGATCGTTTGCATTTGGATATCCACTAGTTGCCGATTTCTTTGCGCACAAGATCACTTTAAAACTAACACACTGATTGTGTTGTAAAGTTGGGTGAAAAGATAGAAGGTGGCCCCAAAAACAAATTCGTTGAATCTGGAGGCAGGTTTATGGAGCAGATCCGGATCCGAGGGGAATCAAAAATCCGTCAGGATGAGATTACTTAAAAAAAAAAAAATCCACGGAAGCGATTTCAAAGATAGTGGGTGGAAAAATGGGCTGTGTTGGAGGGTCAAGGCCATTCAATGCTGGTTGCGATCCATAGAGCGGTTCCGGGTCAAGGAGAGGGTGGTTAATCTGTTCAGTTAAAATGATGTCAAAAACTAGGAAACCGATTTGAATGGACTTTGATGGAAAGAAGAAATGTGGTTCAACGACGCAAACATTCGGGGCTGAAGTGGATTCGTATTGTGGATGAAGGTCAAAGGCTCGATGCACGATCCATCTGTTGGACCTTGACACATGTCTGCGCTCTCCCAGTACCCATCGGTTAGGATTCACCTACATCACCTTTGATAACTTGAGACCACAGTTTACCTTCTGTTACGATTCACCTACATCACCTTTGTTAACTTGAGACCACAGCTTACCTTCTGTTAGGATTCACCTACATCACCTTTGATAACTGGAGACCACAGTTTACCTTCTGTTACGATTCACCTACATCACCTTTGATAAACTGGAGACCACAGTTTACCTTCTGTTACGATTCACCTACATCACCTTTGATAATAACTGGAGACCACAGTTTACCTTCTGTTAGGATTCACCTACATCACCTTTGATAACTTGAGACCAGTTAGTCTCGGTCTCGGTCTCTGTCTGTCTGTCTGTACTTTTGTCTCGTTGGAAGACCCACAAATGCATTCCCTCCCCCCCTTCACGCATGCATATATGACTCACCCCCCCCCCTCCCGCACCATCTATGTACTATGTATTTATCTGTCTGTCTATCTATCTATTTTTCTATCTATCTATCAATCTGTCTGTCTATCTATCTATCTATCTATCTAATCTATCCATCATCTGTCTACCTGTATGCCTGTCTATCTGTCTGTCCATCTGTCTGTCTCTCTATCAACCTTCACCCTCTCTGTCTTAGTCTTTGTCTGTCTGTCCATCTCACTCTTTCTTTATCTCCCCCCCCCCCACCCCTCTCTCTGTATGTATTTGTTCGTGAGTGCGTGCATGTGGTTCGAGTGCACACCCGTGTGTATTTGTGAGCACGTCTGTGTTTGCGAGCAATTGTAAAAGTGTGAGGACATATACTGCCATCTTTCTTCCCCTGTCCCTCATCCAATTTCCGCCTCTTCTCCACCTACCTCCCTCTTCGTTGCTCGTGATATAATCCATGCTGTATGTAATGTTCTATATTCTGGTGCTACCATTCACTGTGAATAAAATATTTGATGCTGCTACAAATATATCTTGCCAATTTACCTGCACGACTTATGACTACCAATCATGACCAATGGCTACCATTTACCACGATTAAAGTATTTTGTACTGCATGAAAGTAGCAAATAAAACTGCCTCTCTTAAGTCAACGAAAACAAATTGAAAAAAAAAAAAAAAAAAGAAATATACGACTAGAACTATCACAGGCTTACCAGTTTGGCTGTGGCCGAGTGAAAAGAAAAAACTAGGTGATAACAGATTGTGATGGGAAGCAATCGAAATGGATCCAAGGTTGGCTTCAAATCACCTGAGTCGCTATTTGCGGTGACGTCAAAGCAAGCTGGAAACGAGCCATTGAAACAAATTTGTTCCAAAAGATAGGAGGCAAAGGCCAATCAGCCAGCAACCTACAGGCTGCCACCCTTGCGCTGAGTTGGAAAGGTCAGCTGAACACATGGCCTCTCATTCTGGTCATTGCACGCTGCCAGACAGGCATGAAGCTAAGCCACTTGGCCACTCCTCGCCCCCTCTCTCTGTCTCTGTCTCTCATTCAAATGTCCCCTTCTCCCGTCACCTCGCATCTTCTCTCTCTCTCTCTCTCTCTCTCTCTCTCTCTCTCTCTCTCTCTCTCTCTCTCTCTCTCTCTCTCTTCTCTTCTTCTTCCTCTTCTCCTCCTCCTCTCTCTCTCTCTCTCTCATTTTCTCTCTCCCATCAACCCCCTCTTTCTCCTCTCTCGCTTTCTCTCTCACTCTTTTCTTCTTCGTCGTCGTCTTTTCTTCCACTCTTCCTTCTCAGCTTTAAGATTTGCCCGCGTAAACCTCTTAGTCCCTAGCTATTACAAAGAAGAAGGGGAGAAAAACGTTTCCGCACTTCAGTGAGGCCTGAAAGGAAGCCAGCCATCGCACATGCCCCATGCAGGGGGGACCACTGCAGACCTCAGTCCAGCCAGACGATGCTGACTCACGGAGTGGTGACAGGACTATACGGTACATGGGCCTTCCTGATGGAAACCTAACCCGCAGGGAATTCTCCCTCTGGAGACTTCGGTTAGCTTGTACATCAACCTCATGTAACTTCTTTGAGAACTAAGCCCTAGCTTCTCCCCTCCTTCCCTTTTCTTCCTGCCTGCTTTCTCTCCCCCCCCCTCTCTCTGTGTACCTGTCTATATATTTCTGTACCTACCCAGCTCCTTAGCTCCTTTCTGATGTGTACGGCTCTCATAAGAAGCAGCTTTTGTTTGCGTGCGTGCGTGCGTGTGTGTGCGTGCGTGTACGTGCGCGAGCGCTTGTGTGTGTGTGTGTGCGCGCGCGCGCGCGCGCGCGTGTGTGTGTGTGTGTGTGCGTGTGTGTGCGCGCACGCGTGCGCGAGACAGTCATATAAATATAAGGATGTATTAACAATTACTCTGACCAGGGGACAAGAGGGAAAAGGATTGAGGGGTGGATGGGTACATAAAATAAAATATTAAAAGTGAAACTACAGTCCGGACATGCAGAATCTCAGAATGTATCCTTAACTATCCACCAGAGGTATTCAGCCTCTAATCAGCATTACCAGATCAATCATCGCTAATTCTCCTTCTGCCGTAGAGGCTAATGTCATCTGCAACATAAATCATCCTGCGCGTTGGAGTTCTACTGAAAGTCCACCTCACTAAAAGTGATGGCGATAATGTTGTTATCGCTTGGATTCCAGGTTCTATTAGCATTCGAGGCAATAAAGTGGCCGACAAGCTTGTCAAGAATGCTACAAGCGACAAACTGTCAAGATGCCGTCTCCTTGACGAACCTCAGATCAACGACTCAAAGATGCGCCAAAAACCTGTTGCAAGAGAAATGAAGTGCACAAACAGCACCTTTTTGGGGGGTTCGTTCCCCTCTATCTCTCGAAAGCTGTGAACAAAAAACGGTGTTGTGCAGATTACATACAAGCCTCACTTGTCCTACTCATGATCTTTTAAAGAGCGAGGAAGAGCCACGGTGTTTTCCGTTCAATGACGTCTCAGAATTAGATATCTGTTAATTTCAATTTTTTTTTTTCAGAGCTGGGATAATTAATTTCAAAGGGGCAAGCACTTTACACAGCAGACACCATGACAATCTTTTCCCAAGATGTTCCCAGCAATGCCATTAAAAAAAAGGAGATCATTATTGTTTCTTTGATCTGTGTTAAACGTGACTGATGATAATAGGCGTTGTTTGAGATCAGTCATTTTGTTTCAGCAATCAGTCACTTGTTTCAGCATTTGATTTGCTTTGGAGTTGTACTCTTGGTATTTTTTTTTTTTTTTTAGTTGAAAACAGGTTTATTTCCCTGATGGCCTCCCCGTGATTCAGCTTTGCTTTTAGATACTATCATTTGACTATACCCATGTTTGAAAGTGGCTGGAAAACACGTATGGGCTATTTGCTTTCTTTTTCTTGCAGGAGCAAAGGTAGCAATCCTAGATAGCTAGATGACTGTATCAGCACAGCTGAGCAAGCAATATGAATTGGTCGTGAGTAGTACACTCAAACATTAGAAAACAAACATACCAGTTTCGCTGCATTTGTATATTTCTTAGATTTTATCTCACCATGTTATACATCATTATCATCAATATAATTAATTCATGATTCAGATTATGACCTCGAATATGATAATAACTATTTGCTAATTTCTTGGATTTTCTCTATTTTCTCTATTTACTACATAAGAATGATAATTATGATTATTACTATTGTTGTTATTGTCGTTCTTTTCATGATCATTATTATTATGATTATTTTCACTGTATTATTATTTGTATTACATATTAGTATTGGTATTGTTATTGTCATCATTATCATCATCATAATCATTTTCTTGTCATTGTTCTCTTCATTCTTCTCCTTACTTTTTTCTTCCATTATTATCCACTATTATTACTACAGTTATTATTGATATAATCATCATTGTTATCACTATTATCATCATCATCATCGTCGTCGTCATTATTATTATTATTATTGTTATTGTTATCATTATGATTGTAAATAGTAGCAGCAGCAGCAGCAGCAGTAGCAGCAGCAGCAGTAGTAGTAGTAGTAGTAGTAGTAGTAGTAGCAGCAGCAGTAGTAGAAGTGGCAGAAGTAGTAATAGTAGTATCATCATCTTCATCAGTATTTTAACCTGTGTCTTCTCCCCCTTCATTCTTTTCTTCCCTTCAGTTCCATTCAGTGACTTCAGTTGTTCACCCAAGACCAAAGGTGCACCCAGATCGGTAAGTGACTATCGTCCTTTGTTTTCATTTTTTTTTTTTTGAATATCATCTGTCCAACCTTAAAGAAGTCCCAACAGGTCGAAAGGCGTCGTGTGTTTACTTTGTAATTTGCTCCTTCGTTTGGCGGCCCAGTATTTTTGTTTCTGATCTATTAAAAAAAAAAGCCCAACAATTCGGGAGCTGCGTCATGAGAAATAATGTTGCAGAGACAAGCGGAACGTTCTGAAAAACTTCGGCCAAGTCTTCTCCTTGGGCAATCAGATAAACCCTTGATATAAACCAGTCACGTTCCACTCCACTCAGGCAGGCCGACAGAAATGGGCAAATATGATGTAAAGATAAAAGAACACACCCACCATTTGTACAACGTCACAAGCCTCAAACCCTTCATCCGGACTCACTCATACAAAGCCACGCCTAGCTTCTGCCCAGCACCTGTAGTCTACAAGGAACTACAAAAA
>JADBJO010000005.1:1407500-1410000 GCA_016801955.1 Conus betulinus | reverse complement strand
TATAAAGATCAAACGAATGTCACTGATCTCCAGTATAAAGATCACATCTGGTGTAGGAACATGGTGTTCATGGAGTGTGCTGTCAAAAGATGTGTCATATCCACTAGCTCATCGCTCGGCACGTACCGCAGATCTTCTCACCCTTTGAAAGATGAGGTCAACCTGACCAGAATGCTGTCTGCACAACACCGTTCTCGGCTGACAAGTTCCAGAAATAAATGGGAGCAGTTCCTTTAGGTCTGGACGGGCTGAAAAGTTTATTGCCAGCGTGAGGGTTCCATTCCTCGTGCCAGAAGCTTTTAACGTGTCTTTGGACTTTGGTTTGGTTTCACAAAAGGGAGTTAACTTTTTTGAAGGGTTAAGTTTACGGGAATCTGTCAGACTACGCTGACGGAATGCTCATCTTGCATAGGGCTGCAAGCACCCTTATCTGTCTTAGGTCTGAGCATGGAAGATTTCTTGTGTGAACAGATCTGCATGGTATTGCGTATCATTAAAAAAAAAGCAATTTATTCTCATCACCAAAAGAGTAATCAAACCAGCCAGATATGATCAAACAAAAAGTCACAGTTTTCTTACCTTTGACACCAACATCACACAAAAAAAAGTAACTAAACATCAGATGAAGAATTGTGTATGCGCACAGGTAATGTGAAAGGTACTTATTGCTGACAGCTATTATGTAATGAAGAACAAAACAAAAAGAGATTTTACGTGATACTCTCATTTAATTTTTGAATTCATTCTTTAACACCGTTTCTCCAACAAAAAAAATGCTCATGTAATGCTTGGATAAAAAACGCTTTCATCTAAATTCATGGAGTCATTGTTTCCACCACATTCAAAATAGAATTTCTATAACTACTCACTTCAATGTTCAAGCCTTTCCGGTGCCAAATGTTCATAGTTACTGCTTTTTTTTTTTTTGAATTTCTTTTGAATGTCAAGGACAGTCAAATAAAAAACCTGACATCACAATCTAGAAGCAAACCCTCAAGATAATTATAAAAAAAAAACATGCCAACACTGCAATTATAGAGCAATAAATACCCTTTTTCAGAAGAAACTATCTCTTGAAAATCAAAAATCAACCTATTGGTGTCAAGTTACTTTGTTCGCAATGAAAAACAAATCGACCGAGGATAAAATCAGGTTATTTGACGCTAACAATCTCTAATGGTGGTGTACCAAGCCAAACTGTGTTGGTTTTCACCCAGCGATCCAGCGGATCATGTTCAACGCGCTAGACTTCAAGGCACGCAATCTACAGCCTAGCCAAAGAACTGTTCTCGTTCTTTAAAGCGAGCTGAACTGTCCACGAGTACTTCAAGGCATTGACAAGCCCGTAACTTGTATCAATCACGATGTTCGTACACTTTCTGTCACGACAATTTGCAGTCCCTGGTGGAAGGCTGGGGTCTTTGCATCCCCGCCATCTGGAAGTTCTCTGCCAGTCAGCTTCCTCTTTTCTGTCTCTCTCTTTTGACTCTCTTTTATTTTCTGTCCTTCTTGTTGCCTAATGTTTTCTTCTCGCCTTTCTGGCCCTTTCTTGTCTTTGCTTTAGGAAGTGGTTACGACATGTTTCACTCTGGTTTCAATCTATGGACTGCCACCCTTTTTGTTGTAATCTGACCACCAAGTAAAAAAAAAAAAAAAAGACACTGCACACAGCTCAGAGTGGACACTAGGTGTCAGTTCTGCAGGGCTTCATCGCGCCACATGGCCTCTCTGTGTGTTTTACTACATCTGTTTTACAGTTTTATTCAGAAAACAAACTGACGCACAAAAAAAGCACAATATAGTTTCTGACGACTACTGGCAGGAAAGGGAGGGAGGTTTGTGCTCTCAGTTTTCGTTTCGCTCAACCATATCAAAAGGAAGCTCTCAGCATCATAGTGGCATTCAGCTCCTTCTGCCCTCTCCCGCCCCTCTCTTCCCTTTGCTGCCATTGCTACCCACTACTCCCCACCCTCATTTCTTTCTCTCAGCTGATATCCCATTATCTGTAAGAGCTCCCTACTCCTTATGGGTTATTAGCTGAAGGGGACATAAAGCATCAAAGTGTCAACTCTCTCTCTCTCTCTCTCTCTCTCTCTCTCTCTCTCTCTCTCTCTCCACTCCACCACTCCCTCCCCTCCCTTACCTCCCCTCTGAGTGTTTGTCTGTCTGTCTCGGCCCTTTGGATGGTGAGTTGTGATTTGTCCTGATGGCTAGTAACCAGGCTATTTTCTGGTGCCGGTATTGTATTGCATCATTTTCTCCTCACACAACCCTTTTCCACTATGAAATTCGGGCGCGCCTTCTTCCTCAGGAATAACGCAAAGCACTAATCTAGCGCTGCTCTCTGCTTGTAGATGGTTGTTTATGTATCTTACTAGATTTCTCTGCTGCTGCGAACCACGGTCTATTCTGCAGATTTATCTTATTTTTCTTTACGTTCTGTTATCTCCTTTGTCCTTTATGTTGGGCTACACAACTGTATATTTTTCTGTGAATTGAT
>JADBJO010000005.1:1382500-1402500 GCA_016801955.1 Conus betulinus | reverse complement strand
CCCTCCCCCCCCTCTCTCTCACTCTGTCTATCTATTTCTAATTCTGCAACTACTCTGCTCCTTTCAGATATTCCCTCGTTTCGGGCATGTGTGTGTGTGTGTGTGTGTGTGTGTGTGTGTGTGTGTGTGTGTGTGTGTGTGTGTGTGTGTGTGCGAGTCATCATGCACTAACAAAAGATGTATCACCTATCATTCTGGACAGGGGACAAAAGAGAAAGGGGGTGAGGGTGGGTGCGGAAAGTAAATTGAAAAAAAAAGAAACTATCCCAGACATCCAGAATGTCAGAATGTATAACTGAATAACTGTCAGAGTGTGATGTTGCGTAAAATGAGCATCACCAAATCAATCATTTCTACTTCTCTTTTTACTGTAGGGCCACCATCATCGCCAAAATCAATCATCTGTGCTTTAGAATTTAACTGACTGTCGACGTTTTAAAAAAAAAAATGGCAATGAAATTGTTCTCGCTTGGATGCCAGCTTATGTTAGCAGTCGTGGCATTGAAGCTGCCGACAAGCCTGTCAAGAAGGCTGCACGCCATGAACTGCCAAGATGCTGTCTCCTTCACGGACCTGTGAACAAAAGACTCCAAGACATACTGGAGACCTCTTGTGAGAGGAATGAAGCACATGAACAGCGACTCTTGTGTCCTTTAAAATCCCTCCAGACTCCCCATACTTCTTGCAACCTTGACGTGGTGCAGACTACATACGGATTTCAGGGGATTTATTCATTGTTGCCTTCTCGACAGCGAAGTGATCCATGATGTATACCGTTCGATTACCGCTTGGAATTAAGCGTCATTTGAGAGTTGGGGTGAGTTGGCTTCCCGACAAACTTGACGGCATCATTTATATCTTTTCCGGAGATCCGCTCCTTTAGCTCCACATTGATTTGCGTTAGACGAAGTTTGTGATCATACACGTTGTTTGAGATCGGTCTTTTAGTTTCAGCGTATGCTTTGCTTTGAAGTTGTACTCGTTGTATGCAGGCCTGGTGCAGTGATGGGGTCTCAGCGATACCGCTGGGCTTTAAACATAATGACTTTTACTTCAGCCGTAACTGAAAGTGACTGGAAAAAACATGTATTGATTCATCTCTATTTTTTTTTTCTGTCTTCTGGAGAAAACATGGAAATCCTAAACAGCTGATGACTAATTCAAGACAACTGAGCAAGCGATATGAAATGGCTGCGAGAAGTACACTCAAACATCGAAAAACAGTTCCAGAGAACTCTCTCTCTCTCTGTCTCTGACTCTCTCTCTCTCTCTCTCTCTCTCTCTCTCTCTCTCTCTCTCTCTCTCTCCCCTCCCTCACCCCTATCTCTCTAAGTAGCATCATTTCCATGTCTCGTGTCGACTCTCATGCACAGTTAAATTCAGATTACATCTGGCGAATTCCCTGCATCTGCAGTGCACAGGGAGCATGCAATGAATGAATAGTCTTCATCAGGACACCCTCCAGAGCCGATCACGCTCCGATGGTGATGATGGAGTATTTGCAGTGCTCGTCCTGAAGCGTGTAGGGCAATACATGCATATTCTCTGATTATTTTTCACGACATTGTCGCAGAAACAGATGATTTCGAACTCCTGTCTGCAGAATTTAGAAGCGGTCTACTCTGACAAAGCATCCGGCCCCAACTTTAAAGCTATGTCTGCACAATGGTAAGTTTGCCGTCAGCACTTGACACGTTTGTAGCGACCCTCAGAAGTTGTTTGTGATTGTAATCATATTCCCTTAATTTGCTTCGGGCTTCGTTTGTAGTATTTGTTCTCCTGCAGTTGCACCATCATCTATTGTTTTTTTTTTTTAGGTCTGTCACAGTCATATAATCGTCACAGGTCGTTCAGTAAGGGAAAGGTTGATCGCGCATTGACAGCAAGCTAGACAACCTCTCCTTTGAAGCTGTGTCATGAGAAATGTTGTTAATCAAGAAAGCGCAACGTTCTGCCGGATCTAGCGAAGCATTCTGTCCAGGCAATCAGAACACGACCTCAATACGAAGCAGCCATATTTTGTTTCACTCAGGCAGGCCGACGAGCATGAGCAGACGAGATGTAGTGATAAGTGAAGAAGCCACCATCTGCACAATGGCACAATCCTCACACCCCCATCCTAACTCCCTCATACACAACCATAACCAGCATCTGACCTACACTGGTTTTCTACAGAAAACTATACATACCAAGACGCCATAAAGCCAGCCACTAGTGGAGACTCTGCACTGCTGCCACCTCCCTATCATGTGTTGTGAACCACCAGAGGCACGACAGTCCTTCAGACGACAATAATAGCTCAGTCACGGAGCCAGACTGACAGAGCGACTCGCGACTCTCGCACCACCCCCTCCATCTGTCTTCCGGAGGGAGACCTGGACCATAGTATTGATCACATGAATGCCCAGTGCCCGCCACTCAGACGGCGTGTTTACGTAGAAAATGCTGCTCACGTAATAGATTTGTTCAATCCCCGAATAATAGTCTGAGAGTAGGTCTCCCTAGTGCCCCTGTAGGACAGTGCATTTGCATTTTCAGTCTGGCTTTAATATTGATGTTGTCATATTCGCTTAATCAATCGTTCAAATTGCCTGGGCCAATGACTTTGTGACTTAGATTATTTTGTCACCTCGAGACCACTCAGTCAATCACTGTCCCACTCACTCAAGGAACGAACGCGCACGCGCGCGTGCGCGCACACACACACACACACAACACACACACACACACACACGATATAGATGTGACATTAAAAAGGACTCTCCAGTTATGCAAGGCAGGTATGGAGATCATCACGAAACAAGAGAGAGAGAGAGAGAGAGAGAGAGAGAGAGAGAGAGAGAGAGAGAGAGAGAGAGAGAGAGAGAGAGAGAGAGAGAGAGAGAGAGAGAGAGAGAGATTGTGTGTGTGTGTGTGTGTGTGTGTGTGTGTGTGTGTGTGTGTGTGTGTGATTTATAGACAGACAAAAACACAGACAGACCGGAGCGGATATACAGAGAACCAGAATAGATGGATGAGTACCAAGGACAGATTTTAAAGTTCAGAGCAGGAAGCCAGTAACTGACCTGGACAATTTAGTTACCCCCACTACAGTCTGGTAACAAGACAGCCCCAGTCCCGTCCCTGTCTCCTGGGAAAGGACAAGGCAATGGCGGTGTGACAGGCAGGAACGGCTCGCATAAGCCCCAGAACACAGCGTTTCAACAAACGCAAAAGTGGAGGCTTCCTTCGTACATCTGCCTTACCAAACGGTGAGCCTTTCTTTAGGCTCATAAAACTTCTGTGCATGTCAGACTACTGCGTGGACACGGCGAATGTATTAAGTGTTCATGCTTCTACAATAATAGATGCCTTTTTGCGCGTCTGGATCATTGGTAAATAGACCCAGTAATACAGTTTTGAGACACTCCCAAACAGGATACTTTCACGGAGTGGGTCAATTATATTGTACTGATTTTTTCAAATCAGAATATGGTGTGTGTTCTGACCCACTCTGATATATAAAAAAACTAGGAGTCACCACTGTCATGGACTCAATGTCACACAACGGATTCACACACAGAACACCTGAACCAAATAATGTTATCCGGATACTACATAAAGAGAAAGATAAGTAATTAACACGAGGGCTTCTGTCCCCTCAAACAAACATCTGGAAAAGAATGAAAGACAGACGATGAGCCAAAAGAGGCCCAGAAGGCTTGCTAACACAACACTAAATAATGCAGAGACAGCATAGCAAACACTGCATGTAGTTGTGATCGTCGTCAGCATACAACCACTGCACCTTTTGGGCAGCTTCATGCACACTGTCAGTTTTCAGCGTCTGTCTTGCAAACAGTCGAGTTCGAATCACTCACACACTTACATGAACACGTGCATTCCGTGACTGACATCTTTCTAGCAAAATCAACTTCAAACCCTTCTGCTTGTACAAGTCATTTAAACCTTAAGGGTTTTTAGCCTACTACGAACGTTGACCAAATTTCAGTGTGTGACATTTACCATTTTTTCAATTCAGTTGCAAGTTGTTCACCCGGAACCAGGCGCCTGCACGCCCGCTGGGGTGCGGGAGGAAGCCCTACATGCTCTCCCCCCCCATCACCATCCTTCCTCCACCCGCGGTACCACTGGACCAGCGATAACAGTTTGTACAGACGGATCAGCAACCAACCCGTCGGCTTGCTTTCTCGGGAGGCCAGTTGTTCCCCTTGATGACTCTCCTGTCATTTCTGTACTCTTTCGTCCCTTGCACCGTTTCTTACCCTTCCAGCCTGTTCAGTCATACTGGCTTTACGTCATGTTAGCTGCACGCGGAACAGTTCTGTAGGAATATATTGAGGACACTGTATGTTACGCGTAAGCGCTTTCAAAAGAAAATCGGCAGAATTGTGTGAGAAAGTGAGTCACCATTACCAGCCTCCATTGAGGACCCTTATGCAAGTGATCTGTTGTTCGATGTTCGATTCGTTTTAAGTTTTCACACACATTGTGGCTTAGATCACTCGCATACTTAGCTTTTCACACACACACAGACAGACACACACAGACACAGACACACACACACACACACACACACACACACACACACACACATTCACTACACATTCACTCGCGGCGCGCACAATCTCTTGCTCTCTCTCTATCACCCACACATGCACACACCACACCACATGTAGCTTGTGTGTGTGTGTGTGTGTGTGTGTGTGTGTGTGTGTGTGAGAGAGAGAGAGAGAGAGAGAGAGAGAGAGAGAGAGACAGACAGACAGACAGACAGACAGACACAGACACCGACACGCAGGGATCAGTGAAAAAGCAAGAAAGACCGAGACAGGAGAAACCAAAGCAGATGAAGTAGTACCAAGGACAGGTTTTAAAGTTCAGAGCAGGAAGCAAGCAACTGACCTGGTCAATTTAATTACCCCCACTACAGTCTGGTAACAAGACAGCCCCAGCCCCGTCCCTGTCTCCTGTGAAAGGACAGGGCAATGGCGGTGTAATAGGCAGGAACGACTCCTGTAAGAAACACTCCACAGCGCTTCCACAAACCCTACAGCGGAGGCTTCATTCGCGCAACTGCCTCACCAAACCGGGTTAGCTTTTCCATTAGGCTCATAAGGCCTCTGTTGTTCAAGCCCGACGACCGTGTGGACACGAGAAAGGAGGTATGTACGTGCTGGTCTGTGATACGTGACTGGTCATAGTCTAGTCGCTGGCAGGCACGAGCCCAAAATGACAGAAGAGGTGGTTAAGAAAAAAACCTATATGTGTGTGTGTGTGTGTGTGTGTGTGTGTGTGTGTGTGTGTGTGTGTGTGTGTGTGTGTGTGTGTGTGTGTGTGTATGTATGCATGCATCTATCCATGCATGTATGTATGTATGTCTGTCTGTCTGTCTGTCTGTCTGTCTGTCTCTCTCTCTCTCTCTCTCTCTCTCTCTCTCCAGTCTCTTTTCAGATCGTATCCGATGCCTACCAATACACGAACCATCTCCGGACAATCTTCGAGGCAAATGTGATTTCAGGTCAAAGTCTTTGTAGGCAATAGATCACGTGGCATGCACTTGGACACTTCAGTCAACGCACCAGGATCAGTGTTTATTTCATATCATCGTTTTCAGTCTGAAAAAAAAAAAAACCCTGCGACTTGAGCATAGTTATAAAATTTGGAAAGGGCGTGTAAAAAGTTATAAAATTTGGAAAGGGCGTGTAAAAGCAGTAAAAATTTGCAAAGGGCGTGTAAAAGTTATAAAATTTGGAAAGGGCGTGTAAGCCATCGCTGCGTCTGGGGTGTTCGTCTGTTCAGCAGTTTCGTATTTTCTTTGCGTTTGGGCTCTGTTAAAGTGGCTTCTAGCTTACTTTTAGTTCGTTTATACTTTCATAAATGTTCCACTTTAACTTGTCTTATGAATCAGTCCAATGTCCGCCTTGGCTTAAGGCTGTGTCAGGCCAACTGACATAGGATTCTAGAATCCAAGGCTACATCAGAATGTTGTTATGCTCTGCAAAGTTATGCGGGGATTGTCTTCAGTTGTGACAAGCTCCTAGCATACCATTATCAGTCTCCCAAATCCCCCGGAGTCGGAGTGTGGCTGCTCATGTGGCGGGGTAATTAAAAACGGTCACACACGTAATGTTCTCATCCCCAGCTGATGCACTTGTTGTACCATAGTGTTCAAGAGCTACAGCTGTTTGTATGATCCCTGGAGTCTTTTAGCCAGGGTACGACGACGACGACAACAGTCCAGTTTGTGTTTCTGGATCCATCAAATACCAGAAGCAGCGGAGGGATGACACTTCTGAACCGTGGCTCTGGAGTCGTTCCATCCCAACGGCTACATCCAGTTACCAGCACAGGAACACACCTGGTTTGCCATCATCGATAATTGGCATCATCCTCATAGTTATCAGTTTCAGTTTCAGTTTCATTAAGTAGGTGTCACTGCCTAGTCCATATACGCAAACCACATACACTACGTTTCCAGACCACATTGCCCATGAATTAAAGTTGATGGATGAATGGATTAATGACTAAGATGAAAGAATTTACGAAGAGGGTCTCGGGACTACAACTTAGCAGACGTCTGACATATCCATTAGCCTGTACGTTGGTCAGACCATGAGTACCCACCCATCTTACATTAGCTGTGTCATTATCATCATTGTGCCCAGTTATGTAACATTACATTAACGCGTACATTAACTTTGTACTCCCCAAAACAAGAACGAAATCCACAATTGTATTCAAAATGTGTTTTAAGACAGCTTAGCCCCCCCCCCCCCCCCCCCCCACCTCTCCCACCCCGCACTCCGCGTCTGCCTCCGTCCTGTTCTTACCACTCGGCAAACCGGTCGCCAACTTGGGCTCGCGCGCGCGCGCGCGCGCGAGTGTGTATGTGTGTATTCGTGCGTGCGTGCATGTGTGTGTGTGTGTGTGTGTGTGTGTGTGTGTGTGTGTGTGTGTGTGTGTGTGTGTGTGTGTGTATGTATGGATATGATTCGAAATGAAACTGAATTTTATTGAAAACTGTTTAGAAGGGGAAACGGCCTGGAAAGTGTAATTATATGTCAATCTGAATGGGAAACTGATGTGACAGTAACAGACTGCCTGACATTGCAAGGTTGATATAAAAAAAAAAAAAACCAACAAAGCAGGAGTTAAAACTAATTTTAGTTTTTAGTATCTACATTCAGACATTTAAATACAATTTCATTCCATTTATTGATTCTTCTTCTTCTTCTTCTTCTACTACCTCTTCTTCTTCGACTGTTAACCTCATATGCTTCGTAAAATTGTGTAAAAGCAATCACTTAAAGCCAATCTTTTCACAGTCAGACATCATTTCATTCTAATGTTACAGGCCAGTTTCAATCTTTATATTATTCGCCTCTGTTACAAGAACAAAGAGAGCTGCCTAGTTCATCATTCCCCCAAATCCCCATCTCCACCCAATGAGCGAATCTGAAAGCTGCTATGTAATGAATGCAGGAGGAGGAGGAGGAGAAGGTACCGATCCAATCCAGAAGCAGTTGTTCATTCAGCACGACACGTCGGGGCCGGACCATGGTACCACTGGACCACTGATAACAGTCTGTACTGTTGGAGCCCTGCGCAATGTACCCCGGGCTTGCTTCCTACGGAGGCGATTTGTCCCCCTTGATGACTCTCCTGCGTTTTCCCCCGTACTCCTTCATTCTCTCCGTTGTTGTATTTTTCCGCACCGCTTCCCCGACTGGTTATAGGGGTTTTACGTCAAGTCTGCTACTTCTAAGCGACATCACGTGGACTTCACTAACGCAATAGGGCTTTGAAATATGAGGTAGACATGAATTTTTCAAAGGCAATTTGAAAAGACGAAAAAACGAAGACTAAATAGTAAGAATGATATGTTTTCATGATTAAATGTAATTATATGAAAAGGATGTGTTATCATGATTGAATGTAATTATATTGAAAAGGATGAATGGAAATACTTGATTTCAAATTCATTTCCACTTCGTCAAGAAAATCTTATTACCCTTCATCTTCTCTTTCTTATCACCGATGCTTACTTGAACGTCTTGTTTACTCATTTGCTCAAACAGAACCCAGATTCAACTGAACTGAAATCAAATCAAATCAGAGTGATTCGGCCAAGCTCCCGTTATTGACATCACGCCGAGTCCCGACGGCCATTGATGAATTTGGCGCAATGATAAATGTCTGAAGTGATGGATCACACCACAATATTCTCTCCCTGCTCTCCGGAAGTTGGGTTGGCTGGTGGAGGGTGGGTGGGGAGAGGTACCCCCCCCCCCCTCCTTTCGCCGGAAGTGAAGGCTACCCCCTCCCATCCCCCCTCCTCCCCCTATCCTGTTCTCTACACACCACTCCACCCCCTCTCCTCTCCCTGCTGTTCTCCTTCGTTGTCGTCCTGTCTTCCTCGCCTTCTGTGCTTCAGCTATCGTCCACAGAATTCGGTTTGCGTGTCGGCTGATCGATGGCGCTTCTTCACGTGACGACAGCGCGGATTTTGTTCGGATCTATTTCAAGTTCTATCACACAATGTATGACGTCATACATGTCCCGGAAGCACGCACACATAAAATTACTGCATATATATATATATATATATATATATATATATATATATATATATATATATATAAAAGAACAGGAAGGAAAAATCACCCAAAACTACTGCGTATTTTAACAATTTTTTTCCCCCCAAAGATATTTTCCTGTTTGTTGGCGTCATTATATAGTGTATTCCAACGTCGTGTTTAATACAGCATTATGTAATGTAGTGTAACACGATACACCTGCTGAGAACGTGTCATAAAACACAGAAACAGACAGAACAGTGCTTATTTTAAGCACGGTACAAAATAGACACAAAGCAATTTTCGACAAAAGAATGTGCCGTCATCTTCAGATGTCACACATACTAGACATGAAAATGAACAAACAATACGCCCCCCCCCCCCCCCCCCCCCCCCCCCCCCCCCCCCCTGCTGGCTGTTAGCGGTGCAATGCTGCCAGTCACTGGGGGAGTATTTGTCTGGTGCATTTTTATAAGTGTTATTTCAGACGTTTGAAGATGGCAGATCTCTTGAACATTCATCTGTCTGTTTTGCATTGCATCACTTTGCACTTTGCTCTTTACGTCATTTTGCACCTTGTTTAGAGTGTTAAACATGTATTTGCGCTCAGAGCATAGTACAGTATGCTACAGTATAGTACAGTACATTGAGGTATAGTATAGTATAGTATAGTATAGTATAGTATATAGTATAGTATAGTATAGTATAGTATAGTATATAGTATAGCATAGCATAGTATATAGTATAGCATAGCATAGTATAGTGTAGTATAGTATAGTATAGTATGGTATGGTATAGTACAATATAGTGTAGTATAGTATTACGTACTATAATATATTTGACTGTATCTACTTCCAAGTTACATTGCAGTAGTACACTGTGCCTACAAGCTATACACATGTGGGTGATGAAAGGCTTTGGGGAATTTGGAGAGAGAGAGAGAGAGAGAGAGAGAGAGAGAGAGAGAGAGAGAGAGAGAGAGAGAGTGTGTGTTAAATTGTGAAAAAAAAGACTCATACTTCATGCAACATAATGAACGGCTCACAATAGGATTCATTTTTCCAAACGCACGGTTCATTCCTACACACATGGTGCAGGGTTTCAAACCTTCAAGCGCGGGTGAGAATGGCTAGACCTGTTGTGTTTTTACTTCCGGACAGGTGACATCATCATCATGGACATCCTTCTGTCATCGGCCCGATCAGTGACCTGCTCGTCCTCCGTCCGTTTTCCATCCAACGAGCTGCTACGTGCGTGCTTCATCTCTCCTGCTTCATCCCTCTTCAACATCACGGCCGCTCGACTGCTTTCCGTCACTCACTCTCATCGTCCTTGCTGCCCTCCAACCCGCCTGGGCACGCACACACACACCCACACCGACACTAACACGAACACAGACACAGACACAGACGCACAAACACACAGAACGACAGACAGGCGAACAGAGAGGCGGATGGACGAAGGGACAGACGGACAGACGGTCAGACGGACAGACAGGCAGAGAGAGAGAGAGAGAGAGAGAGAGAGAGACAGACAGAGACAATGGCAGACCGACAGATACACACAGAGGTATGCACGCACGCACCTCCCTCTACCCCCCTTCCCCCGCCATATACACACATGCACGCACGCACGCAAACACGCACGCACGCACGCGCGCGCGCGCACGCGCACACACACACACACACACACACACGCATACACACTGGAATAGCACTTTCCCTGGAGTCTCTGCCCCCTCCTTCCTTCAACCTATACACACACACACACACACACACACACACACACACACATATACAAACGCGCTCGCGCGCACACGCACGCATGCACGCACGCACAAACATTCACATACACCCAATAGTCCCGTTGTCAGGTGTGAAGATATAACAGATGAAAGAGAGGACAAGGCTCACAGACAGACAGACAGACAGACATGCACACACGCAAACACATGCACTCCCCCCTCCCCCGCCACACATACACACACACGCACAGACACACCGACACAGACACACACACATAATACATACAGACAGACTCTCTCTCTCTCTCTCTCTCTCTCTCTCTCTCTCTCTCTCTCTCTCTCTCTCCCCTACAGTGGTCCCGGTGTCCGGGGGAAGACATGACAGGTTGAAGGGAGGAGGGGGCAGAGACTCCAGGGAAAGTGCTATTCCAGGTCCTCGAGCAAGATCTTCATTGACGCAAAGCGTCTCTCTCTCATGTCCAGCTCTATGAGCGAGCGCGCACGGGGTGTGTGTGTGTGTGTGTGTGTGTGTGTGTGTGTGTGTGTGTGTGTGTGTGTGTGTGTGTGTGTGTGTGTGTGTGTGTGTGTGTGTGTGTGTGTGTGTGTGTGTGTGGATAAGTGTGTGCGTGCATGTGCGAGCACTCGTGTGTGTGGATGTGGATGTGTGTGTGTGTGTGTGTGTGTGTGTGTGTGTGTGTGTGTGTGTGTGTGTGTGCGCGTGTGTGTGCGTGTGTGCGTGTGTGTGTGTGAATAAGTGTGTGCGTGCATCTGCGAACACTCTTGTGTGTGGATGTGTGTGTGTATGCGTGCGTGCGTGCGTGCGTGCGTGCGTGCGTGTGCGTGTGCGTGTGTGTGTGTGTGTTCTTATGTGCTATATGAGCGCGAGCACGTGAGACCATGTATCTGGACGGTCGTGTGTGTATGTATTATTACAGTTGGAAACCGTAGCCAAAACAAGTTTTGCCAGTATATTTTTGTCACGTGAAGATGAAAGCAAAAAGGTTAAAAAAAAAAAAAAAAGAGGAACCAAATGAAACAAAGTATTTTACAACTTGAAATACACACCTGTCCAAGCAATCCAAACACACACATCAACCAGTGTTACAGTACAGCAACTTCACTGGAACTTTTAAGCTTTTTAATAATTAGCTCCTTCCTTTGACGAATTTTTTTTTTCCTGTTTTATCTGCCCTTTCTTTTACAACATTAAACCTACGAGAAACTTACATCTCTCTCTCTCTCTCTCTCTCTCTCTCTCTCTCTCTCTCTCTCTCTCTCTCTCTCTCTCTCTCAGTTGAAAGAATTAGGATCTCCATCATCTTCCCTGTTCCCATCACCACTTCTTCTTTTAGTTCTCCATCTCGTTGCTTTTTCCCTCTCTGCGCATCATGGATGGTCTCTATCTCACTACATCAACAGGACAAAACATTCCGTCATTATCGACACAGTTTCACGACCCAGCTATTTCGGTGGGATTTGAGTAATCACGTGGAAAGATCCACCAGCAGGAGTATCAGCTCACTCTTCCATGTTTGGGCAGGGGAAATAACACACCCGGATGATCACATGACAATGCTTAGATATGCAGATTAGCTCCTTGCCCTTGTTGGAAAGGGAAGGGAAAGGTGAGATGGGGAAGAGGTGTGATATGGAGCGAACGTAAAATGGCGTTGTATTTGCACCCCCACCCTCTGAATTTGTTTCTGGTTTTTTTTTTTTTTTTTGTTCCACATAATATAAATCATAATTGTGTCCTTAACATTAATTCGAATAGTGGGTGTTTGATCTGAATTGTAATTAACTTAAGGGCTAATTTTACTATAGGTAAAAAGACAAAGCTCCTTATAGCAGTGGCACAAATGCAAAACCCAAGAACCTTAGGAAAGGAACAGAACAAGTCCTGTTCCTTCAATTACATACAAGGTCTGGCGATAAGCAGTGGGTGCGTGTGAGTACCCTTGGTCTTGAACTTAGGTGAAAAAAAAGCCACTTTAAGACGTAATGGCGTTATCTCTAAGGCTCCTTTGCTCTGTAGCTATTGCACAGTTTCAAAGAGGAGTTAAGCATACAGTTTTGTGCAGTGGTTAGCTGGCACTGGCGAAATCATTTATAAAACAAACTGGTTTTATGAAAATAGTGAACTTCTGCATCTGGTTCTTCGGCTTCAATTGTAAGGGTCTCGCTTTTTTCCCATTATAAAAAGAACTGTTCTAGCACTTCCATTAGTTCGTAACATGTTTTTTTCATGTCTTACTCATTCATTTCCATTCTTTTCTTCTCTCCATATTCACCAATATCATGATGTCAACAATATTTGGATGGCTTGGATTTGATTTTTCCCACTTATCTGAATACTGTACAGTAAATCATCATTATCAACAAACACATTAAAAAAACAAAACAAAACAACCTTTTAACATCAAAAGATTTGTAGCTGGGTTTTCGTCATCAGATCTGACGAAACCGCAAGACACTACTCCATGCTATTGCGGACACATTTCTTTCCCCTGAACAGACAAAAAAATCTTTCTGTGGACCTTCGTCATAAACAGATGACAGCTGGTAGGATCAAGGCCTTCAAGTAGTGATTTTTCTTTAAAGGTGTATACGTTGACAATGGACGATCCCGACAAAGGACAAACTGCCCCGCACTGTATTCTACTACACATTTTGCCTCCTTCCCTCTACCCCTCTCTCCTTACTCCCCCAAAATGTCTGAAAAGAGAACAGGAAACGACTCCATTTTAGGTCTGAGACGGACTCGGGTTGCGTTTCTAACGGCGGCCGCTGTTTACAATTATACCCCCCCCCCCCCCCCCCACTTCAGTCTCATCTCAGAGTCCTGTGTAGAGTACATTACGACTTGTTACAGTTCCATGCTCGAATTCTGAAAGTTCTCGTATTCCCCTTACCACTCCTGCACCCCGTGTTTTCTTTCCTCTACCAAGCGTGGAAGCAGAACGTTTTCAAATGCCGACAGCATGATGGGCTGTTTGTCCGATTCTTCCCACGGGGGTCGCCGCATCATGTGCAAACAGTTCCCGCCAGCCTATCAGTGTTCACGGCTGTATGTTAAAAGTAATATACTGGGATGAACAGATAGAAATGAGCAGATTAAACAGTCCCTGTCGGCTTTTTAGCGGTGGGGGGGGGGGGGGGGGGGCGGGGGGGGGGGGGGGGGGCATGGGGCAATACATTATAAATGTTTTGGTTCTGGTGAGAAAAGATGCCAAAGAGACTGCACAGGGCGGGGTTACCTCCATGCCGTAGTGGTCACGACTGTAAATCGCCTCTTCTTTCCAATTTCTTTGTCTTTTGAATGTGTACACTAACTGGACATATACTATATTACTGGACAGATTCCCTTATTTCATTCTGGGCCTTGTATTCAAGCAGCGTTCGTTTTCAATGTCTAAGAGGGATCTTCACGATTTCCCGCAATGTCACAAACCGTGGGAGGAGCGGGGAGGAGGGGGAGTGGGGAGTGGGGGGGGGGGGGGGAGGAGGGGGGGCATCCCCGCAAAATATCCCAGCTATGTGCCACACGATTGGTCGCAATTTGCAACAACTTGTGGCAAGACCGACCATGTTGTTGGTTTTTTTTTAAAAAAATTTATTTCCGTCTGTCTGTCTGTCTGTCTTCTGTCTGTCTATCTGTCTGTCTCTCAACTCCCATTACTATGTCTCTTCCTGTCCATCTCTCTCTGTCTCTGTCTGCCTGCCTGCCTGCCTGCCTGTCTGTCTGTCTGTCTCTCAACTCCCATCACTATGTCTCTTCATGTCCATCTCTCTCTGTCTCTGTCTGTCTGTCTGCATGCCTATCTGCCTGCCTGCCTGCCTGTCTGTCTGTCTGTCTGTCAGTCTGTCGCTCTCTCTCTCTCTCTCTCTCTCACTCTCTCACCATGTCTAAGCGTGTCTCTGTTTATGTGCGTGTCCGTCTAATTGTCAGTGTGTTTGTCTTTTATCCCTCCCCACTCTCTTTTTGTCATTCTAACCCGCCCCCCCCCCCCCCCCCCCCCCCCCCCCCGATCTCTCTACTGCCCCCATGCCTATGTGTGTCTTGGTTTGTGTGTCGGTCCGTCCGTCTGTCAGTCTGTTTCTATCCTTTTTCTTTCCGCCTCATCCATCCTCTCTCTCTTGCTCGCTTGCTCACCATCCTCTCCTCTTTCTTGACTCGCTCCTCGTCTCTCCTGTCCAGGCTTCTCCTCACTTGTTCTGTTTCTACCTCTTCTCTCTCCGCCTCTCTCTCTCTCTCTCGCTTGCCCCTCTTCTTTACTTATCTCTCTCCCTGTGCTCTCTCTCTCTCTCTCTCTCTCTCTCTCTCTCTCTCTCTCTCTCTCTCTCTCTGTGTCTCTCTGTTTCTCTCTCTCTTTCTCGGACAATCCTACAGAAAAAGACAGAAACACTTCACAGACACAAACACACGCGGGTGTGCTCGCACGCACGAACGCACCACGCACGCAGCACGCACACACACACACACACACAACACCACACACACACACACACACACACACACACACACACACACACACCCCCCCCCCCCTCCCGCGTGCACACACACACACACACACACACACACACACACACACACACACACACACAAGCACGCAGAAGAACACATGTCCACACACACACGCACGCGCGCGCGCGCGTACACACACACACACACACACATACATACATACACGCACACAACAGGTGTGGTGTGCGCGCGCGCGCCGTATACACACACACACACACACACACACACACACACACACACACACACAACACACACACACTCGTACACTTGCAAACACACACACACACACACACACACACACACACACACACACCACTCGGACGCGAGCGCACGCACTAAAAACACATACACACATACATACACGCTAACGCGCGCGCGTGCACGCTCATACACACGAACACACACACACAAAACACACACAGAAACACAGATACACACGCACATACATGCATACATACATATATACACACATACATACATACATACATACAAACAGAGAGAGAGAGAGAGAGAGAGAGAGAGAGAGAGAGAGAGAGAGAGAGAGAGAGAGAGAGAGAGAGAGAGAGAGAGAGAGAGAGAGACAGACAGACAGACAGACACACACAGAGAGACAGAGAGAGGGAACGGATGCGGAAATAAAACAAACACAGTAACGAACTTTCTTCGTCACAGTACGGATATATAGTCACCACAGAACACCCACCCTAAGTTGTATCAAAACACGGAAGGGGAGAGGGGGGGGGGGGGGGGGGTGGGGTGGGGGATAGGGGAGGGAGCGTTGGGGGGGGGGGGGGGGGGGGGACGACATGGCGACATTCGGTTAGGGGCGGGCGCTCCCTACGTTTGGCGGCGGCAAAACATGGGGAATCCTTCTGAGCTTTGGCACCGGCGGACAGGCCGACGGCAGAATGCAACAAAGGTCATTGTACCTAAGTCCCCCGCGCTCCCCCCCCCCCCCCCCCCCCAGCCCCCCTCCATCCACTCCAATGGCGCCAGGTCCCTAACACCTCAACAGTCCTTCCCCGGCTCCTCAACGAACGGGCGGCGGCCTCTGCTGCTTTCTGCGCACGAACGAGGGGGGCACCGGCACTGACCCGATCCTCCCAGGAGCTGAGTGTCGTGTCGCATCAGTCTCATCCGCCCGTCACTGTCATGAGGGCCGGTAACTCGTGAAGGAGGCCCTAGACTTGGACCAGGGAACGAACACTCGGTGCCCCCTGCATCCCCCTCCTGCCCTCAACCCCCCCCCCCCCCCCTCCCCCGTCACCACCCACGGTCGTTATGTTGCGGACAGTACTTTCACATACACCCATGTATGTGCATGTACCGTCCTGTGAGAGAAAGGTCAAGCTATTAAACTGTTAAAATACAAACAAACCCAAAACCAAAACAAAAAAAAACAAACAAACAAACAAAAAAAACGTTCAGGTGAAGGGTCGATTAACTGATCTTTCTTTCTGTTTTCTGTCTGTCTGTCTGCCTGTCTTGTCTATTCAGTCTATTCATCTATGTATTTTTATGTTTTTGGAATCTATCTACCTGTCTATCTATCTATCACTCTATTTATCTCTCTTGTCTACCTAACTCTCTACCCACCTACCTACCGATCCATATATCTATCTATCTGTCTGTCTGTCTGTCTATCTATTTACCTATCTACTCACCTATCTATCTATCCTATCTATCTATCTGTCTATCTACTTGTGTATCTATCTACCTATCCATCTACCCACCTACCTACCTATCCACCCATCTATCTGTCTATCGATGTTGTCTCCTCAACCCACTCTGACATCCTGTTCTCAACTCCTACCTGTGAATTCATTCCGCATCATCAGAATAATGATTTCAATTACAGGTCTATTTAAAAAAAAAAGTTTCAAGGTTCCAGAAAGCAGAACGTAGTACCTTACGATCAACAGAGCAAAAACCTACTCTCGTCCAATAGCGGCGAAGGGCACTGTCACAGCTCAGTCACACAAAAGATCGCGTACGTCAAGAAAGAAAACATTGATATATGTAGGGGGGTTGGTTCAATATTGACCACAGCCTGGCCTCTATGGTGGTGAGGGAAAGAGGTCAGTGTCGAGGGCTCGGTCTTTGATCTGAATGGTTCTTCTTTGTCAGACAAGAGCCCTACAGAAAATGCTGGATTTTCCCAGCTGTTCGCCTGTAATTTGGCTGCGCTTACAAAACGGGTGCCGCTGAAAAAAAAAACAGGCTGTTTGAATGCCTGGTAAAGTATACCAGTACAGCATTGTGCTTGTGCTAAATGGTAGATCAGGACAAGAAAGAAAAAGGGGAGTTATGGACGAGAGAGAGAGAGAGAGAGAGAGAGAGAGAGAGAGAGAGAGAGAGAGAGAGAGAGAGAGAGAGAGAGAGAGAGAGAGAGAGAGAAAGAGGAGAGAGAGAGAACTTTCCATCCAGAGGGCGCGCCACTACGTCCGTACAACGACAGTCCCTATGAGCTGGCCGATACTGGTGTCCTCGTCAGAATATGACCGAGGGCATAGACGAAGAGAGGAAACTGAAAAATGAGGTCACCATGAGAGCAAGGCATGAACAGCGACAGAATACCTGAGACTTTTTTTTTTTAAAAATGCCGATCGACGAGGATGAGGATGACGAAGACGATGCTGCAGATTTCCATTCTGGTGTGAGACTGCATGACAAGGCTGTGTTCTGCGCTGATTTTCATAACAGATCCCGGCGTCAACCAGGCCCGAGAGATACAGACAACTGCAGTACTGGATAGTCTCAGAGAAGTATCCAAGGGGTGACTGTCACAGGGCTACGCGGTTCCAGTCTTCCCAACTAAGCCCACAGCAAACTCAGCTCCGGGGAGGAGCCGGTCGGGGCTTAAGAATCCCATCGAAAAATGACTCTGACTGACGGGAATCAAACCCACCATCTCCAAGCCGGGACTTCGCGGCGCTGACCACTACGCCACGGCAGCTGGCAGCGCTGTGAAGGTACCATAATGGAAAAGAAGGACGTTAGAGAAATGCTGAAAAGACTGGAATTAATGATAAAAACAAAACTTGTAGTTTCTTCCGTCACGACAAAGACAGTTATGTCAGGGTAGGAATCGTAGGGAAAGACAACATTCTCGAATAATCTGCCTCTGAATGCTTATGAGTTTGAACAACGGAAGAATACTGAATAATAGAAAACAAAATCTAGTTATTATACGCTTGAAAATGTCATAAAGTTTGCTTTTTGTAAATCTTTAAGAATGACTGGAACCTTCTTCAGACGCCATCTCGTCCTATAGTCTAAACTGAAAATCCCCGTTATTGTCACGAGCACACAGGCTTGTGCGTGCCTCTCTCTCTCTCTCTCTCTCTCTCTCTCTCTCTCTCTCTCTCTCTCTCTCTCTCTCTCTCTGGGTGTGTGTGCGTGTGTGTGTGTGTGTGTGTGTGTGTGTGTGTGTGTGTGTGTGTGTGTACGTACACCACTGGAATGATTTAATAGCAGTTTGAACTATAACAACGTTGAACATTTCTTACTTGGTTTCTGACCTTCTCATTTGACAAGCCATATTCTTTGTATAAGTGATTTTGTCTTTTTGGACAACCGACACTGGTTGGTTGTGACAATTGACGCTGTTTGCATTTCTCATCGGGGCCAAGCTCGCTGGTTGGCTGTGCGGAGCCACGTGGGCACAACCAGGTCCTGCCACGGGTCCAGGACTTGCCGTGCAGCTTATGAGTCGGGGATGCACGTGCTTGGCAGGTGCGCGCCTGCAAGGTACAGAGCGAGTCAGATGACACGGCTCACTCCTCAGGTTGGCAAATATGTACATCACTCCACGGGCTAGGGTCCTGTGACGAAGAGGAAGGGAAGGTCGACCCGTTCGAGGCAGAAGATGCGACACCTCAGATCACTTGACTGACGCGAGGTCAGCTTTATACCGTGTCTTAGTCGACCGGGGCAAGGATCACGTACACACCACAGGGAGCAGAGATTTGTGTAAGTCATTATGAGGCAACCCACCAGGAGACACTGTAAACAAGCCAAGTCACTTCGGTGATGTTGAGAAGTGCCTGTACAGGTCCAACATACGTAGGACGCCACCTGTTTGGCCCCCTAGTGACGACAACCATTTCTTTGTCATGAAGCCAGCGTTAATGAGTTCTCCCTCCCCAAAGGGCACCACCATATCTGACCCCTTGCCGACACCGATGACCCCCGACAGAATCTCAGCGAGTACATAAAAGTGAAGAGGAAATCGAAAGTAGGATCGTCATGAGAGCTGGGCATGAACGGCCACAGAATTTGAGATGTTTTCTCTTTGTATGCTAATCAGTGAGCATGGGGATGAAGAAGATGATGCAACAGATTTCCATTCTGATCTGGCTCTTGGTAAGAGCCGGTGGGGAGAGACAAAAATCCACGAAGAAATGACTGTTGGGAATCGAACCCACGACCTCCTAGACGGCAGTCCGTGACGCTACCCACTTCGCCAAGGTGGCTGCTTCAGTGTCTCCTTTTACTGCACATGGAATAATCGGAGGAGCGATAAGAAAAAAGTGCTTCTTGTAGTACATTAGTTTTCAGGTTATACCGAGGGTGGAAGACATAAGGGGAATCATTGATATTGTGCACACGCCTGTAGCCCCCCCCCCCCCCCCCCCCCCCCCCCCCCCCTGAAGAGGAGACTACGGAAAATAACATCATGTTCTTTTCATCAGTTCTGATTGGACACGCCACACATGCCACACAGCTTGCTTAAAAAAACAACAAAACAAAACAACAACAACAGCAAACAAACAAACAAACAGATGCTGGTCTGAGGCCTATTCGGTTTCAGTTTCAGTTTGTCAAGGAGGCGTCACTGCGTGCGGACTAGTCAATATACGCTACACCACATCCGCTAAGTTTTGAGACCATACTGCGCATGATTTTTAAGCGCATGGATAAATGAATAATAAACTAAGATGAGAGAACTGAAGAAGAGGGTCTCGTGGCTACGACTTAGCAGATGTCTGACCTACGCATTCGCCCAATGCGCTGGTCAGACCTTGAGCGCCTACCTAACATGGGTTTCTTTTTTTTTCTTTAAATTTCATTTCATTTATTTATTTTTTTTTGCCTACTCCCACACGGAAACCACAATGATTGCACAATGACTGTTCTTGACATTACCCCG
>JADBJO010000005.1:1362500-1375000 GCA_016801955.1 Conus betulinus | reverse complement strand
AGGAAAAGAAGACCAACACACAGACACATTTGAATACAGCCAAATTAAAGTCATCATGCTAAAAAAAAAACCCACAAATCGATACAAACACGACCAAACGTGTCGTGGTACGTGAAAGACAATGCGAATAGTGAATAATGGTCTCATGCATATGCACGCGCACCACCACTTCCTAGTTTTGCTTGCCAAGTTGAGGGGCTTGGAGTCTGCTCTCAATCTAATATGGGTCCTTGCCTAGAACTCAAGAGAACATGCGCTCGAAGTTTTGCTCACCACTTGTCCTCTTCAACATTAATGGCATATAACTGTCCTGTTCAACATTAATGGCATATAACTGTCCTGTTAATGGCAAATAACTGTCCTGTTCCATATTAATGGCATATAACTGTCCTGTTCAACATTAATGGCATATAACTGTCCTCTTCAACATTAATGGCGTATAACTGTCCTGTTCAACATTAATGGCATATACTGTGTCCTGTTCAACATTAATGGCATAACTGTTCGCGTTCAACATTAATGGCATATAACTGTCCTGTTCAATACAGTGTGTGTGTGTGTGTGTGTGTGTGTGTGTGTGTGTGTGTGTGTGTGTGTGTGTGTGTGTGTGTGAAAATGTGTAAAAATCAAGAAACCTATCCTCTCACTGCTAAGAGGTCAGTTCTTTTGGTCCTGTTCAACATTATTGGCATATAACTGTCCTGTTCAAACATTATTGGCATATAACTGTCCTGTTCAACATTATTGGCATATAACTGTCCTGTTCAACATTATTGGCGTATAACTGTCCTGTTCAACATTAATGGCGTATAACTGTCCTGTTCAACATTATATATAACTGTCCTGTTCAACATTAATGGCATATAACTGTTCACGTTCAACATTAATGGCATATAACTGGTCTGTTCAACATTAATGGCATATAACTGTCCTGCTCAACATTAATGGCATATAACTGTCCTGTTCAACATTAATGGCATATAGCTGTTCACGTTCAACATTAATGACATATAACTGTCCTGTTCAACATTAATGGCATATAACTGTCCTGTTAATGGCATATAACTGTCCTGTTCGACATTAATGGCATATAACTGTCCTGCTCAACATTAATGGCATATAACTGTCCTGTTCAACATTATTGGCATATAACTGTTCACGTTCAACATTAATGGCATATAACTGTCCTGTTCAACATTAATGGCGTATGACTGTTCACGTTCAACATTAATGGCATAAAACAGTCCTGCTCAACATTAATGGCATATAACAGTCCTGTTCAACATAAATGGCATATAGCTGTCCTGTTCAACACTGACGGCGTATACTGCACCATGTCAATACAGACGGTGTATGTTTATTCAGAAGGTCACTGGCAGTTTTTTACCCTGTAAACAAACATGTTGAAAAGAGGAGACTGCTCATGTTGGCCCAGTGGCTGTAGGTGGCTTGATGACAAGTCACTAGCTACAGACTGTAGGGAATTCGTGGGGGGAACAGATCGAGTAGCGACTGAAAACGCAGAGAGAGAGAGAGAGTCAAAGAGAGAGAGAGAGAGAGAGAGAGAGAGAGAGAGAGAGAGAGAGGGAGGGAGGGGGGGGGGGGGGGGGGGGGGGGAGGGCGAGGGAAAGCGAGCCATAGCGTGAGAGACAGCCAGCCTGGCGATCAGACTGGCAGGCAGACGGAAGAGATACAGAAGGTTCCCAGGCAGACGGAAGAGATACAGAAGGTTCCCAGGCAGACGGAAGAGATAGAGAAAGAGATACAGAAGGTTCCCAGGCAGACGGGGGAAGAGATACAGAAGGTTCCCAGGCAGACGGGGGGAAGAGATACAGAAGGTTCCAGGCAGACGGAAGAGATACAGAAGGTTCCCAGGCAGACGGAAGAGATACAGAAGGTTCCCAGGCAGGCAGACGGGGGAAGAGGTACAGAAGGTTCCCAGGCAGACGGAAGAGATACAGAAGGTTCCCAGGCAGACGGGGGAAGAGGTACAGAAGGTTCCCAGGCAGACGGGGGAAGAGGTACAGAAGGTTCCCAGGCAGACGGAAGAGATACAGAAGGTTCCCAGGCAGACGGGGGAAGAGGTACAGAAGGTTCCCCAGGCAGACGGAAGAGATACAGAAGGTCCCAGGCAGACGGGGGAAGAGGTACAGAAGGTTCCCAGGCAGACGGGGGAAGAGGTACAGAAGGTTCCCAGGCAGGACGGGGGGAAGAGGTACAGAAGGTTCCCAGGCAGACGGGGGAAGAGATACAGAAGGTTCCCAGGCAGACGGAAGAGGTACAGAAGGTTCCCAGGCAGACGGAAGGTTCCCAAGAGGTACAGAAGGTTCCCAGGCAGACGGAAGAGATACAGAAGGTTCCCAGGCAGACGGGGGAAGAGGTACAGAAGGTTCCCAGGCAGACGGGGGAAGAGATACAGAAGGTTCCCAGGCAGACGGGGGAAGAGATACAGAAGGTTCCCAGGCAGACGGGGGAAGAGGTACAGAAGGTTCCCAGGCAGACGGAAGAGGTACAGAAGGTTCCCAGGCAGACGGGGGAAGAGGTACAGAAGGTTCCCAGGCAGACGGAAGAGATACAGAAGGTTCCCAGGCAGACGGGGAAGAGGTACAGAAGGTTCCCAGGCAGACGGGGGAAGAGGTACAGAAGGTTCCCAGGCAGACGGGGGAAGAGGTACAGAAGGTTCCCAGGCAGACGGGGGAAGAGGTACAGAAGGTTTCCCAGGCAGACGGGGGAAGAGGTACAGAAGGTTCCCAGGCAGACGGGGGAAGAGGTACAGAAGTTCCCAGGCAGACGGGGGAAGAGATACAGAAGGTTCCCAGGCAGACGGGGGAAGAGGTACAGAAGGTTCCCAGGCAGACGGGGGAGAGGTACAGAAGGTTTCCCAGGCAGACGGAAGAGATACAGAAGGTTTCCCAGGCAGACGGGGGAAGAGGTACAGAAGGTTCCCAGGCAGACGGGGGAAGAGGTACAGAAGGTTCCCAGGCAGACGGGGGAAGAGATACAGAAGGTTCCCAGGCAGACGGGGGAAGAGGTACAGAAGGTTCCAGGCAGACGGGGGAAGAGATACAGAAGGTTCCCAGGCAGACGGGGGAAGAGGTACAGAAGGTTCCCAGGCAGACGGAAGAGATACAGAAGGTTCCCAGGCAGACGGGGGAAGAGATACAGAAGGTTCCCAGGCAGACGGGGGAAGAGGTACAGAAGGTTCCCAGGCAGACGGAAGAGATACAGAAGGTTCCCAGGCAGACGGGGGAGAGATACAGAAGGTTCCCAGGCAGACGGGGGAAGAGATACAGAAGGTTCCCAGGCAGACGGGGGAAGAGGTACAGAAGGTTCCCAGGCAGACGGAAAGAGATACAGAAGGTTCCCAGGCAGACGGGGAAGAGATACAGAAGGTTCCCAGGCAGACGGAAGAGATACAGAAGGTTCCCAGGCAGACGGGGGAAGAGATACAGAAGGTTCCCAGGCAGACGGGGGAAGAGGTACAGAAGTTTCCCAGGCAGACGGAAGAGGTACAGAAGGTTCCCAGGCAGACGGGGGAAGAGATACAGAAGGTTCCCAGGCAGACGGAAGAGGTACAGAAGGTTCCCAGGCAGACGGAAGAGGTACAGAAGGTTCCCAGGCAGACGGAAGAGATACAGAAGGTTCCCAGGCAGACGGGGGAAGAGGTACAGAAGGTTCCCAGGCAGACGGGGGAAAGAGATACAGAAGGTTCCCAGGCAGACGGGGGAAGAGATACAGAAGGTTCCCAGGCAGACGGGGGAAGAGGTACAGAAGGTTCCCAGGCAGACGGAAGAGGTACAGAAGGTTCCCAGGCAGACGGGGGAAGAGGTACAGAAGGTTCCCAGGCAGACGGAAGAGATACAGAAGGTTCCCAGGCAGACGGGGGAAGAGGTACAGAAGGTTCCCAGGCAGACGGGGGAAGAGATACAGAAGGTTCCCAGGCAGACGGGGGAAGAGGTACAGAAGTTTCCCAGGCAGAGACGGGGGAAGAGATACAGAAGGTTCCCAGGCAGACGGGGGAAGAGGTACAGAAGGTTCCCAGGCAGACGGGGGAAGAGATACAGAAGGTTCCCAGGCAGACGGGGGAAGAGGTACAGAAGGTTCCCAGGCAGACGGGGAAGAGGTACAGAAGGTTCCCAGGCAGACGGGGGAAGAGGTACAGAAGGTTCCCAGGCAGACGGGGGAAGAGGTACAGAAGGTTCCCAGGCAGACGGAAGAGATACAGAAGGTTCCCAGGCAGACGGAAGAGATACAGAAGGTTCCCAGGCAGACGGAAGAGATACAGAAGGTTCCCAGGCAGACGGGGGAGAGATACAGAAGGTTCCCCAGGGACGGGGAAGAGACACAGAAGGTTCCCAGGCAGACGGGGGGAAGAGGTAACAGAAGGTTCCCAGGCAGACGGGGGAAGAGATACAGAAGGTTCCCAGGCAGACGGGGGAGAGGTACAGAAGGTTCCCAGGCAGACGGGGGAAGAGGTACAGAAGGTTCCCAGGCAGACGGGGGAAGAGGTACAGAAGGTTCCCAGGCAGACGGGGGAAGAGGTACAGAAGGTTCCCAGGCAGACGGGGGAAGAGGTACAGAAGGTTCCCAGGCAGACGGGGGAAGAGGTACAGAAGGTTCCCAGGCAGACGGGGGAAGAGGTACAGAAGGTTCCCAGGCAGACGGAAGAGATACAGAAGGTTCCCAGGCAGACGGGGGGAAGAGGTACAGAAGGTTCCCAGGCAGACGGGGGAAGAGGTACAGAAGGTTCCCAGGCAGACGGAGGTAAGAGGTACAGAAGGTTCCCAGGCAGACGGGGGAAGAGATACAGAAGGTTCCCAGGCAGACGGGGGAAGAGGTACAGAAGGTTCCCAGGCAGACGGGGGAAGAGGTACAGAAGGTTCCCAGGCAGACGGAAGAGATACAGAAGGTTCCCAGGCAGACGGGGGAAGAGGTACAGAAGGTTCCCAGGCAGACGGAAGAGATACAGAAGGTTCCCAGGCAGACGGGGGAAGAGGTACAGAAGGTTCCCAGGCAGACGGAAGAGATTACAGAAGGTTCCCAGGCAGACGGGGGAAGAGGTACAGAAGGTTCCCAGGCAGACGGGGGAAGAGGTACAGAAGGTTCCCAGGCAGACGGGGGAAGAGGTACAGAAGGTTCCCAGGCAGACGGAAGAGGTACAGAAGGTTCCCAGGCAGACGGAAGAGGTACAGAAGGTTCCCAGGCAGACGGGGGAAGAGGTACAGAAGGTTCCCAGGCAGACGGGGGAAGAGGTACAGAAGGTTCCCAGGCAGACGGAAGAGGTACAGAAGGTTCCAAGGCAGACGGGGGAAGAGGTACAGAAGGTTCCCAGGCAGACGGGGGAAAGAGATACAGAAGGTCCCCGGAAGCCGGAGAAACAGAGGACGAGGCAGGGAGTGGGAGTGAAGGGAAGTGCAGGGTGTGCTATCAGGAGAAAGTAACATAAGTCCCTCCATTCCTTTGCACACCCGTGCTGTAAAGTCTATCAATGTTCAGAATATATTGCTGCTGAACATCAAGAGAGAGAGAGAGAAGAGAGAGAGGAGAGAGAGAGAGAGAGAGAGAAGATCGAGAGAGACAGACACAGGTGCAGAGAGAGACAGAGAGAGAGAGAAAGCAGAGGGGAAGAGGAGAGAGAGAGAGAGAGGCATTAATTATATTAACAAAAAAAAGAGCTTGTGGGCAAAATCAAGATAATGTTCTTTTTGATAGAAAACCGGAAGATCCTTCGACATGGCTCAGTAGCCTGGTAGCCATGACATGTAGCAAATAAATCGATATGGACCGCAAGATTGAGGATAAAAAAACAGACTGCATGGCGAGACGGTGCGATTCAAACAAACGGGACATATGGATGAACAGAGCAGGAGAGGATGGAGACTACGACAATCATGTCGTTGACCGAACAATGAAACATAATAAAGCAGACTGGGGACTAGCAGAATCGACTACAGCAGTGACACTAAGCAAATGTTACGCTGCAGCAATCACCATGAGGAAAAAAAAAAAAAAAAAACCCTGTAATAATGCCGCAGTCTGGACGAAAATTGTAACAATCACTACATAATCTGTGCATGATGCACTAATATTGAAAGATTCTTCCATTTTGCATCTTGAAGGTACCACCAATATAACAATTTTTAATATTTTACGTCGAGACTGCTGTTTTCTCGGAAGTTCCATCGATCGACAACTACTGAAACTAAAGACTGAGATTTGAATCTTTTGCTGTCTGTCTTTCCTCTGTTTTAAACTCTTCGTCAGCACTTCAAGTAGTAATATCTCTCTTTTCGCTGTCTCCGTAAATTATGCAGAATGTTGTCGCCACATGGTGTCAGTTTATGGCTCCTTTGGGCTGATCTTCTCCAATCAATTGTGTTTTCCCTGAGGTTATCAATCTGTGTATTTGTTTTTAGCATTGTGGTGCTCCTAAATACTGATTTTTTTTTTTTTCAATACCAATACCAGAATTTGCTGAAGGATTTACTTCGCAAGAATGTCACAATTTTTCACGTATCTGATGCTTAATGCACGAAAAAGTGTTAATCGAAATAACAATTTTTTATGCTTAAAGAGTGAAAAGTGTTTCTTTTTTTACGCCCCTAATATAAAAACAATGTGACATTTGACGTTGCAACAGAGCAGACGGAGGGGGCAGGTATAAAGCAGGCAGTGGGGGGGGGGGGGGGGGGGGGGGGGGGGGGGGGGGGGGGGGGGGCAACGACAGAGAAAAGGTACCCAACGAAACGCTAGATAACTATAAGTTTGAAATTTTACTACGGGATAAGGGGATATACTGTACTCAAGCCGGAAGTCTGACCGAGGGAATTATGGAACGAAAAGACAGGCAGATTGAGTGTGTTAACTATGCTTTATTAGGCAGGTGGATCGAGTATGTTGTATCTGACACGAAGATAGATGGACTTCGTGTGTTATGTATGAAATAAGGGGTGATGCACTGAATATGTTATATATGAAATGAAGACTGGGGAAAAAGCGAGTGTCATATCAAATGAAGGCAGGTGCACTGAGTGTGGGAGATGCTGACGTATGGAACATAGGCAGTCAATTCACCCGCGGGATGTACGGAATAAAAAGGCTATGAATAACGACTTCCGGGCTGATTGAAAACAAAACAAAACAAAACAAAAAACGTGCCAGTGCAGATAATTATGCAGATCAAAACACGAACGAAAGAGAGAGAGAGAGGAGAGAGAGAGAGAGAGGAGAGAGAGGAGAGAGAGAGAGAGAGAGGAGAGAGGGAGAGTGAGTGGAGGGACAGACAGACAGACAGGACAGAGGACACAGAGGAAGAGAACAGGGACAGGGATACAAAGACACACACACACACACACAGAGAGAGGGAGAGAGAGAGAGAGAGATGCGAGGAGAGAGAGGAGAGAGAGAGGAGAGACGAGAGAGAGAGAGAGAGATGAGAGAGAGACAGAGGAGAGAGACAGAGACAGAGGATCAACACAATGTCCAGTACCGCTTCTCTTGGAGTCGTACGTGTTGAATAGATTTGCATCCTTTCTTCGTGCGCTTTCCCCCTTTTTCTCTTCAGTTTTCTATATCCAGTTGTCCACATTAATCTGAATATTCGCATTTTTAAAGCAGGAAGCGGAGGAGAGGGGGGGGGGGGGGGGGGGGGGGGGGGGGGGGGGGGGCTGGTGGATGGAAGGGGACGGTTGAAAAGCGAAAGAGGGCGGGGGGGCAGGCAAAGGTGGATGGAAAAAAATGAGAGGGGTGATGGATGGCAAAAAATGCGATTGTTGTCGGGGTAAAACCCATCAAGATCAGACAGACGCAAGACTGGCTGAAATGATTCAGCCAGACTCTTCCCTCACACTGAGAGAGAGAGAGAGAGAGAAAGAGAGAGAGAGAGAGGAGAGGGAGGGAGAGAGAGAGAGAGAGGATAGATAGAGAGAGAGACAGACAGACAGACAGACAGAGATAGAGTCAGAGACAGAGATAGAGTCAGAGACAGAGACAGACAGACAGCAGAGAGAGAGAGAGCGAGAGAGAGGATTAGAGAGAGAGAGAGAGAGGAGAGAGGAGAGAGAGGGAGAGAGAGACCAGAGAGAGAGGAGAAGGCGAGAGAGAGAGACAGGAGACGGACAGGAGGGACAGAGAGAGAGAGAGAGAGAGAGAGGAGAGAGAGAGAGAGAGGAGAGAGAGAGACAGAGAGGAGAAGACAGAGAGGAGAGAGCCAGAGAAAGGGAGCAGAAGAGAGAAGAGAGACAAGAGGGAGAAGAGAGCGAGAGAGAGAGAGAGGACAAGAGAGAGAGAGGAGAGAGAGAGAGAATGGAGAGAGACAGAGAGAGCTAGAGACAGAAAGAGAGAGAGAGAGAGACAAGAGGGAGAGAAGCGAGAGAGAGAGCGAGAGAGAGAGAGAGAGAGAGAGAGAGAGAGTGGGGGGAGGGGGGGGGGGGGGGGGGGAGGGAGAAGCATCCGTGTTCCTGTTTTAGAGACAAACATCAAAGCGATAGGAAATGTACGAGGCAGATATCCAGGGGAAGAGGTGTGTTACGCCATAATAGAGGTGTGTTACAACACGAGAGAAGTGCGCAAGAAAATTGTTGCTACAGAAGGAGAAAGACGCGGTACAACTGAGAAATGACGTTTCGCACCAGAGGGAAAGGTGTGTGTGACGTTTATACACCAGCAAGCGTGCTGCTACACCGGCAGAAAGTCGTGTAGCACCAGAGCATAATTGTTACACGAGGTTTGTCATGTCAAAGCAGGGAAGCCTTTTACCTGTAAAGATCTGTGAATTCAGAGGAAAGGTGTGTGGTGTGTGTGTGTGTGGGGGGGGGGGGGGGGGGGGGGGGGGGGGGGCAAGACACAGGAGTGTTAGACATGGGGAGAGGAGTGTTGCTCGAGAAGGATGCGTTACATAGCTCCACACTCACTTCTCATCTCTGTCTGTTTTCATCATTCTCTCTCTCTCTCTCTCTCTCTCTCTCTCTCTCTCTCTCTCTCTCCCCTCTCCCCCATACACTCTGTTTGTTGGTCTGCATCTGTCTGGCTATCTGTCGTCGTCTGACTACCTGTCTGCCTGCCTGTCTGTCTCCCTCACACACAGACACACACACACGTACATCACGCACGCATGCACCCACGCATGCACCCACGCACGCACGCAACGCGCGCGAGTGCATACACACACACACACACACACACACACACGCACGCACGCACGCACGCACACACGTACATATATGTGTACATCCACACACGTATGTACCCACGTACGCACACATACACACGCACGAACGCACGCACAAACACTCACACACGCACGCACACACACACGAACACACACACACACATATGTACATCCACACACGCATACATCCACTTGCGCACACATGTATGCACAAACGCACTCATTAACACACACACGCACGCACGCTCGCACGCACGCACACACACACACATATACATATACGCGCGAGCGCGCGTGCGTTCGTATGTGCGCGTGCGTGTGTGTGTGCGTGTGTGTGTGTGTGTGGTGTGTGTGTGTGTGTGTGTGTGTGTGTGTGTGTATGTATATATATATATATGTGTGTGTGTGTGTGTGTGTGTGTGTGTGTGTGTGTGTGTGTGTGTGTGTGTGCATGCCGGGAAACAACGAATATTTTACATGATTAATTTTTCTTTTTTTAGATAACTAAAGCAAACAAAGGAACAAACCCAAAAACCATGGAAAAACAGAGGTTGAAAAAGAGCGGAAGCTAGATACCAACTCGGCACCCACGCGCGCACAACATAGCGAGAGAGAGAGAGAGAGAGAGAGAGAGAGAGAGAGAGAGAGAGAGAGAGAGAGAGAGAGAGAGAGGAGAGAGAGGGAGGGAGGGAGGGAGATGTATATTTGATTAATCTCTTAAAATTGTACTAGTTTGTTTGTTTCAGTCGTTCCTGCATTTGATTAAAAAAAATGTAGAGGGGTATCCCTCCCCCCCTCTCTCTCTGTCTCTCTCTGCATCTCCCATACTTCCCACCCGCCGTAAATGCTTTCAAACAAAACAGCGATTGTAAGTTTTGAGAGAAAGTGGGTAGAGTTAGAGTTATTTTTTGACGGAAGTGGGAGGGTATTTGGGGCGGAAGCTGTAGATATTTGCTGTCGGAAGTGGGAAATGATGGGTCGATGCGTCGTTGATGCCTTGACTGTGTGTCTGTATGGCGATGCGCTCGTCACAAAACCTGTGAAATTCGGACAGAGGGGATTTTTTCTCTGGACTCCCCCGCATCTGCAAAGTCTGTTTCACTGGTTATCGTCAAGCATCAGATCCACTGCCTAGTCTCTTAGGCCTGCTTAAATCAAGAACCAAATTGGAAAGAAAAATAGCCGCCTTCTTCATTTTCATCTTCTTCTCTGTCTTTTTTCTTTTTGTTCTTGTTCTTATTATCATCATCATCATTCATCTCATCATCATCATCATCATCATCATCTTCTTCTTCTTTCTTCTTCTTCTTCTCCTCCTCCTCCTCCTCCTCCAATTTCCTAGAAGCGTCAGATTGACAGACCGGTAATAAAAGAATGGAAACTGTGTTGCACGCGTTTCTCTTTTTCATTCAAGTTTTGTTCTGCACCACCTCATACCTAATATGATTTCAATTCGAAATGCATATTTTCACGTCACAAATCACATTATGACAGGTCTCGACGCTCTAAGATTTGTGGAAAGAGCCTCGACAGAAGTGAAATCAAATTTATGTCATCATCACACATTGCTGGCTAAAGCTAATGAATGTCTTAATTGTAGCGTGCTTGAATGATGAAAATGTTTTGTTTTTTTTTTTCCCCCATCGTGTCTGCCAGCGCAACACCTTATGAACCAGATTTTCCATGATGGCTGAACATTTAAGTTTTGCATGTCAAACCTTTTTTTGGCGATGGTCTGATCAACAGGAAATACCTAATGTTTATAATCCGTCTAATATAATTGTATCCAGTTTCTTTAGAGCGTTTTTTTTTTTTTCATTGACGGGAAGCAAAGTGTAAGGTGGACAATACCGCGGCGTGTTGCAATGGGTCAGCGAAGGGCGGGCGGACTGTTGTATACCTCAAAATGCACTGCCTACAAGAGGGTTTGAATGTAATCATAGATCTTAATCTTAATGAAAATTTAGATAATGCAATACAAGATGTTTTCTGTAAAGAGAGCGGAGCTGGGGTTACGGATGGGTGGGTGGGTGGGTGGGTGGGTGTGGGGGTTGAAAGACTGAAAAGCGTTAAAACGCAAGCAACCGGGCAGCAAAAACATCCCCCTTCCTTCCCCGCAATGCATCCATTTACACCATTTCTACACAGTTCTAAACACACACACACACACACACACACACACACACACACACACACGCACACACACACGCACGCACGCACACACACTCACACGCACACACACACCGCACACGCACCCCTTACTGTCTACTCACATGTAAGCCATTCGTACTTGGAGCCAACAAGTAGCCTTTTGCCGCCAACACCGCACCATAGCTGTAGCAATAACGCTGAGCCACATTTGCTTGCATCACACTCTCCCTAATGAGAGGCAGAGGAAGCAGAAGAGAGAGTAACGGGAAATGCGACTATGTCCTCTACAGACTATCTCATGACCGATTTATGTTAGAAATGTTAAATACGAACTATACTTCCATAACCATCCCCACTCTCAAGAGAATCAGTTTCTGTGTTTCTTTTCATTTAAAGTAAACTATAAATTGACTCGGAAGTGCACACACAAACACACACATACACACACGCGGACGCCAGCCCGCACGCACGCACGCACACACGCACGCACATGACGCACGCACGCACATGATGTTAGATGATAATGAATACTAGCGCCTATTCTCGGCTAGACGAATCAACACTCGTTTACACAACGGGCTGCCTACCTGGGTAGTGCCGACTGAAGAGCTGCCAGCTGGCGCTTCATTCAGTCGTTTCCCGTGTCATCCAGTCAGTATCGTTCAATATCGATCACTCATTTTCCTTACTTCCTTCATTCTTTCCATTTCTCACTCAGGGTGCATGCTATGTGTAACGTGTCATCCATACCAACGGCCAAACTGGCCTACTCTTCCGAATGTTGGTGATGGGATTTTACGTGTGTGCAAGATGTTATTATGCGTGCGTTCACACACGGAACCTCGGTTTATAGTCTCATTCGAAGGACTGTATGGGAAATGGAGTCAGAACCAATGTTAACTCCGAGGGAAAAATCCCCCTGTACCGAAACGCCCCGGCGGAGGTTCGAACCCGCAACCCCAGGATCACACACACACACACATACACACGCACACACACACGCACGCAAATACACACACACACTTACACACACACACACACACACACACACACACACACACCTAAAGCACGCCACACGTTGAAGTGGGTCACAAACATCACCCACCTGGCGAGTTGCCTGTTGGAGGAGAACAAGGCAATGCTGGGGTCCAGCGGCCTTCTGTCCTTCAGTGACCGCACT
>JADBJO010000005.1:1350000-1355000 GCA_016801955.1 Conus betulinus | reverse complement strand
AGAGCCAGCAACAAAGCCACAAGCATCAGAGATTCACAGATGCCACTCCAGAATTTGACCGAGGACGAGAGAGAGAGAGAGAGAGAGAGAGAGAGAGAGAGAGAGAGAGAGAGAGAGAGCGAGCGAAAGAGAGAGAGAGCGAGAGAGAGAGAGAGAGAGAGAGAGAGAGAGAGAGAGAGAGAGAGCGCGGCTAAGCTGGCAGCTAAGCTACAAGCACAAGAGATTGACAGAGGACTACAGACCGCAACAACAAATCTACAAGCATGAGAGGGAGAGAGAGAAGGGGGAGAGGGAGAGAGAGGGAGAGATTGTGTGTGTGTGTGTGTGTGTGTGTGTGTGTGTGTGTGAGTGTGAGAGAGAGAGAGAGAGAGAGAGAGAGAGAGAGAGAGAGAGAGAGAGAGCGAGAGCGCCAGCAACAAAGCACCAGAGACCGACAGGGCGAGAGACGACAACAACAAAGATGAGCACCACAGGTCGATAGAGGACGAGAGAGGAAGCCAGCAACGAAGCCACAAACGCCAGAGACAGAGGACAAGAGACCGCCAAAAAGAAATCTACAAGCGCCAGAGACCGACAGAGGAAGAACGAAAGCCAACAACAGTGCTTCAGCGCCGTGACACTTCCATTCTGTGTTTTACTGCAACCTGTGGAATGGGGCAAATAGAGAGAGAGGTGGCATTGAAGTGTGGGTGACTGATCGAACGGCTAAATGGCTGCCAGCCTTTCGTCCAGAGAGAAATGGAGAGACCCTCTGTCCATGAATCATTTGCTCTCCGCTATTACCTTCTTTTCTTCGAGTGTACCACACACTGACCGCAGTACGATGGCCCTCTAACATCCAGCGTTAACTCCTGGCCCCTCCAATAAAGCTCTTCAACGCTTTAAGCCAGTTAAGCAGAATGGTCGTATCCACCAATTAGACCGGTGTCTTTTGTAAGAGTATTTGTGACGAGCGTTTATTTTGGTGCGCTGTGAATTGCACCAATGTTGAGTCACGGGTTTGTGTTATGACTTGTGTGAGTTTTTGTCTGGTTTTGAGTTGTCATTTGTAAAGTTGTTTTCTGATTTTCTTTTGTGATTTGTGTTGTCTACTTTTGTGTTGTGATTTGTGAGGATGCTGTCTATTTTCCTGTGTTTTGCTACGTAAAAATCCCTTATTTTCGCTACTGTGGTTTGCCAGATGATTCTTGTCAAGGTTACGTATTTTGATTGATCATCTGGTTTTGTGTCATGAGCTCTGAGGGTCATGTCTAGTTTTGTCTTATGATTTGTGAGAATGTTGTCAGCTTTTGTGTCATGATTTGTGAGGGTGTCGACAGTTTTTGTGCCTAAATATGTGAGGGTATTGTCGTTATTCGTCATGATTTGTGAGGATATGTCTGGTTATCTTCATAATTTGTAAGAGTGTTATCTGATTTTGTGTCATGTTTTTTTTTAGGGCATTGTCTGGTTTATGTTGCGAATTGTAAAAGGTGTTGTTGTTTGCTTTTGGGGACATGAATTGTGAGAATGTCGTAGGTTTTGTTATGATTTGTCAGGTTGGTGTCTGAATTGGTGCTATGATTTGTGAGGAAATGTCTGGATTTGTGTCATGAATTGTGAGATTGTCTATCGTTTTCTGTTATGACCTGTGAAGATCATGCCCGGATTGGTGTCATGATCTGCAGTATTGTGGTTCAATTTTGATATGGGTTCCTGTTCACACTACGTTGATATGGTTGCCTTTCTTGGCGTGTGTGTAATATCGTGGCACAGCGTAACCGCAGCTTTCATGTGTTCTGGTATATTTGTGGAGTGATATGTACTGCATCTGACAATGTTTATTAACATATGCCAAGATACAAGTTGTAAACTTACTCTTTCTTTCTGAATTTTCTCTAGCAACGAAAATATAGAAAAAAGTAGTTAACTGCAAAAGTGACATTATTAGATCATGTTTACGATTTTCATTTGTTTCATTTACAAACGTTTCTCATTTAGAGAACTGTTTGCAACAATTTTTTCTCCTCAAAACTGTTCACACCAGAGCTATAGAGAAAGACAGTTGCAAAGCTTCGCAGAAAGGTCCTTTCTATTCCATGTTTTTCAATAGTCTGTCAATAAAATGGCATGAGCCGGGGTTTGCAGTGAAATGTAAGTCGTATGCAGGTTGATCTATTATCTGGGTAAAAGATACAGTGAAGCAAACCAAACCATCAAGTTCACAAAACTGTAAATAAATGCTGACACTGCCCCTGCAGTCGGCTTGGTTATAAACAAACTGGAACAACTTATGTAAAAAACGAAACAAATACTGCCTGATATTGTTTTTTTTTTCTTCAGTTTTTGTACCTTTTAAACATAATTTGATTCTACTTGTGATACAGACACTATAGCTAGCAAAAAGTAAATACTCAACAAGTAGGGTCACTCTTAAGTTTGCATACCTCCAAATGAATGCTACCTACGATATTGAATCGCCTAGGAGAAAAAGAACAACAACAGAGCGCACGGAACAAACAAGAAGAAAACCCCCTTGCAAAAATGAGCCTGGTGTTATTGATTCCAAAGCTGCAAGCACTAGAGACAGACAAAGGAAGGGAAAGATAGAAAGTGAGCAACGTAGTGAAATGTCCATGAAATTTCATGGCCATTCTGTGTTTTATAGCAAGCTGTGAAAAGTGGCGAGTGGAGAGAGATGATGTTGGAGAGCAGGCGACAGTTGGTAACAAACAGTGACTGCCATGCCATGCTTTCCCCCAGAAAGACATACAGGCCCCCTGCCCATGAATCATTTATTCCTCTCTTTGACCTCTCCAGCTCCTAGCCCGTGCAGTGGCCTACTGGCCGTAACATGATGGCACCACAATTCCCAGCCAGCACTCCTGGCCCCTTGAATAAATCAGCAAAACGACCGTAGTTGCCCCCCATCAAACTGGTTTTTTTTTTTTCCCTTAGGAGTGAAGTGTGACGAGCAGGTCTCGTCTTGTGACAAGATTCGTGGTTCAGGCTTTTTTTTTTTTTTGGCGTTTTTGTTTCTTTTGCTTCTTTCTTTGTTTCTCCCACACTGTTTGGTTTGAGCAGTAACTCTTGCATCGTCTTGTTACATAATGCAGTTGAAGGTGTGTGAGGGTTAATTTACGGAGTGATGCTTGTTGAGACTTCGCAGTGCTTAATTTATGACGTGAAGCAAGCTGTGGCGCATGCTGCCTTTTATTCATATTATGGCATGATCTGTGAAACGCATTGCTAATCTGGTAATGTAGGTTAGGCTGTGTGCTGCAGTTTTTCAGTGCGTTTTAACAGCAATGCCTCGAACTGAAGAAACTACTTCAACGGTTTGTTTACCGGAATGTCGCTTCAAACCTCTACGAGATCAGCCTGTCATGTTAGACCAAGTGTTTATGCCTAGCTCCTGAAATGTGCCACCTCAAACCTGGCTGTTAGTGGTGGTGTTCCACCAGAAACTCTAGGCACCAATGGAGACAGTGAGACAGACGGCAGACTGCAGCCCCGCACACTGAATGGGACACACAGGCACGGCCGCGAGTTCACGCCAAAGAGCAGAAAAAGCATGACTGGCGATGTGACCACACGCCGATGTGACCACATGCCGATGTGACCACATGTTGTTGTGACCTAATGGCATGTGACCACATCGTCGGCATGTGGTCACATCGGCATGTGGTCACGTCAGCAAGTCTACCATTCTTTGTAAAATTCTGAAAATCATGGTCACAACGACAGCTGGTCACAACGACACTTAGTCACAACTACACGTGGTCACAACAACATGTGGTCGCGACGACACTTGATCACAACGACACTTTGTCACATCGACATGACCCCCGACTGGTGACTTGATTGCGTTTTCGTTCTTGTCCTGTGAGCGTACTATGTTCCAGAGCAACACAGCCTGACCAGCCCTGACCCCAACAACCACAGCTGTATCCAAACTCATCTTGCTGCAGCTAGGAACCCAATAACACCAGGTCGTTTAAACTACCAACCATACAAAGTTTTAAGACGTAAATCAGTGAAATGAATTCCATTTGAACCCACAACGATAAATGCATAGATGTAGAATCAGACTGAACGAGTGTTCCACTCAAAACAGATATCACGGAGCCCCCTCAAAAGACATTCTTCAATAAATTCTAATTCCAAACTCCAACGTCATCGACATCAACAAACCGGACAACATGGGTTGTGAGACTCTTGCACAATCATTTGTCAAGGCTCAAAATTTCATGTTCACACCCTTTGCCTTGAGATGATGGAATCTACAGCCTGTCTGTCGTACATTTGTAATCTCATTTCAACGTGATGACAACTGAAATCCACCACAGCTATGTCGTGTTTACTGTAGCCAAATGTGACTGACGCGTAACAGATTTGACACGGTGGATTTCGTTGGGTCTGTGACGTGAAGCTATTTGTAACACGCATATTCAAGTGTCTTTGTTAATATTTGTTGCATGTGACAAACACAGTAACGTGCTCGTGTATGGAGCTGAGACCTGACTTGCAATGGTTCGTAAAGTAGAGTGTCAAACTGACGACATTACTATCTACTTGCACATCTTCATTTCAAAGGAAAATATGTCGCACAAATAGTACCTTGGGGGGGGTGGGGGGGGGTGGGGGATTAATGTTTATGTTTCATGCACATATGAAATGCCCACTACACTTCCTATGAAATTAAGATTGAAATTATACGACCATATGATATACATATTTTAAGAAACATGTAATCATGTAGTGCCTTAATAGCCCACAGCAAAAAAAAAAAAAAAGTGCGACAGACATTGATCTTCATTTCAGTTTATAAAGAAGGAACACACCCTAGAACTGATACAGTTGTCTTCGGCTCGGTGAAAAAAGGATGCCAATATTTCTGAGTATTACATAAAACGACTTTCAGCTTTCTTCAAGGTCCTCTGTGCAGTCACGTATTACAGAAACTATCATGCTGCATCTATGGGTCTTCAATGATAGTCAGATTGAGTCTGAATGAAAAC
>JADBJO010000005.1:1332500-1345000 GCA_016801955.1 Conus betulinus | reverse complement strand
ATAGATAAATAAACAAAGAAATAAATGAATAAGCTCCCTAACCTTTCATAGTCTGGTCGTGACTACCTCACTTCGAAAAGGACATTTTCAAATGAATAAGTTAAAAAAAGTAAATACACAAAGAAATAAAAAAAAATAAATAGAAGAAATAAACAAATAGATAAATGAAGAAACTTCCTGACCTTTCATAGTCTGGTCGTGACTCTCACTTCGAAAAGGACATTTTTTTTTCCAATGAATAAAAGTCACTATACAGTCAAGTTCATGCTCAGATACTCAGGCAAGCGACAATGTCTATAATAGACCTGTATATACCCCCCCCTTCCCTGTTTCCCTTCTCCTGCCCGCTCCCCCCCCCCCCCCCCCCGCCCCCCCCCCCTCCCTCTTGTCAAGGGCCCGGAGTGGCCAAGGTTACCTTACGTCATGTTTTGCAGGGGGTCTGGTGGCCCCTCACAACCAGCTGCCTCCAGACAGAGGGAGGGAGGGAGGGGCCTCAAGGAAATTGCGCTGGGCCAATCAAATCGCCCAGTCCTCCATTTGTTCTGGAAAGGGGTGGGGGGTGGGGGGGGGGGGGGGGGGGAGGTGGAAGGGGTCGGCCCGGAGATCTTGCTATCTATATAGAGCAGGGATGTGACTTGACTGCACATCTTGTGCTATGAACTTCCAGTGGCTTGGAAAGTGCGTCGCAACACAAAACAACAACAAAACAAAAACAACATCAACAAAACACAAACCAAAAAAAAAAAAAAAAAAAAAGAGAGAAAATGGAATAAGCGTATCTTTGTGATACTGTCTGGCGGATGAACGGAGAGCGTGTGAATTCCAGACTCTGACGACATTTTTTTTTTTTATCTATGTTTAACTATGTAAAAAGAAAGATTAAGTCTTGCTCCTGTGATGAAATAAATATACGCGCCCATAACTCCGAACGAACGCTGCTTATAAACCCGAATCGCACAGGAGAAATGACAACACAGAGAGCGTACAGAACGAACGAGGAAACAATCCCAAAATAGGGCTGTTCCAAGTCTGCCCATATAACGTGCGCCTAGCACATATACACAACCACTGGAGAAATAAACGAACACAAATTAACATTTATTCAAGACTGACATAGCCTTTTCGATCTTGGGTATAGTCCAAAAAACCAAAAACCAAACCCCCCCCCCCCCCCCAAAACAAAACAAAACAAAACAAAACAAAAAACCCAAACAAAAAACAAAACAAACACACGGACGAAGAGTAACAAATACAGGAAACCTCTGCTGACTAGTGTGAGGTATGGAACAGTAAACAGTAAATAAGGAACACGTAGGGTTAGTAAGGAATAATAGGGTAACTCCTGGTCCCATGATGAAATAAATAAATACACGCCCATAACTCCAAACGAATGCTGCTTTCGACACCGCATCTTCTGGCAGAAATGCCAACTCAGATCATACAGGACAAACAAGGAAGCATCCCCAAGACAAGCTGTTCCAAGACTGCCCACAAACTCTGTACCTGACACATCTACAACAATTGGGGAAACGAACAAACACAATTTCAACGTTTATAGTTCCTGTTTGTTCATTTCTCCAGTTGTTGTTTCTGTGACGAGGTGACGTGCATTTGGTGTCATGTATCTTCCGTCAGAGGCATGGGAAGACCAACAGCCAACTACTTGTGCAACATTCCTACAAACCCGACTACATCAGTTCATCACAACCTGACAAAAGACAATCATCATTCTTCAAAACCTCTTACCGCATCACTTTTCAAATTCAGTTTGCACAATGCCTCAAACTGCCAATGACAAATGATCCTACATCATTCTTCCAAACCCAACCAATAACAACACATACTGCATCATTTTTTCAAAGTTAACAAACCCAAACCAATGACAAGCGGTATTGCACTTTTCTTCCAAATCCAACCGGTGACAAATGATACTGTACCAAAACCCAACTAATGACAAACTGTACTGCATCGTCTCTCTCCACACTGTACCGGTGAAAAATGGCATTGAATCATCTCCACCTTGGGATCCAACTGGTGACAAATGGAACTGCACCAACCCCCCCCCACAACTAGCAAACGGTCCTGTAGTATTCTTCCAAACAAAACCAATGACAAAAGGTGAGAAATGATCATTTAAAATCATCATCAAAACCCAGCCAATGACAATTGGTACTGCGTCATCCCTCATAATTCAGAAATTGACCAACAGCATTGGCCATTCCTCCAACCCCCTGTAATGGTAAGCAGTATTGCATCATGCTTAAAAAAAAAACCCTGATGAATGAATGGAAAACGAGACTCCCTCACTGCTCAAAACCCTAAGAATGTTACGCACTTGCCTGAGGCGCCTCTGGGGAAAGCTGGTGCAAGCGACTGGAGTGTGAAGAAAAAGAGTTCATGAATGGATGGTTTGGTTTTTCTTCTTCCCCCACTTCCAACCCCTTTTCTCATCCGGCCATGCATGTCAATTCACGCAGACAACAAAGACTTGATCAATAAAGCGTTTAAACTCGAGAGACATCTTCTGACAACCTAGTCAGTGTGGCTTGAATGGGTGTCTTGGAAATTGAAGCGTGTTCTCGTGTACAGCAGAGCTGTGAAAAAAAAACGTCGGCTGAAAACTGAAGGTGAATTTACGCTGTTAGGTTGAGAGTCAAAATAAAGCAGAACTCACTCACTCACACTCACTCGAGCTCTCTATCTATCTATCTATCAATCTATCTATCTATCTTTCTATCTGAATCCAGAATGTAATCTGTAGGCTGCATTGAAAGGTAATCAAATATCTGTTCAATGTTCAACTTAAGTTACACACTCGTGTGTGTGTGTGTGTGTGTGTGTGTGTGTGTGTGTGTGTGAGAGAAGAGAGAGAGAGAGAGAGAGAGAGAGAGAGAGAGAGAGAGAGAGAGAGAGAGAGTGCGAGCACATGCATGTGTGAATGTGTCAGTGAGTATGCGTACATTTTGTGTGTACGCGCATATGCATACATGGCGCATGCGCGCATGTGCATGTGCGTGTGTGCATACGCACGTCGCGCGTATGATATGATATATATATATATATATATATATATATATATATATATAGAGAGAGAGAGAGAGAGAGAGAGAGGGAGAGAGGTGGGGATAGAAGACACGAGAAAGGGGCCACAAGACGTAACGACATCCGAACATAAAGATGTGATCCGCCCACTCACCCACTGACAACGCCGCGCTCTTCCATCCAAACGTTGCCAACTCTTAACAAGGCAATGAAATCAATGAACTGTCGCACGCAGCAAACGTGTGCACTAATGGATCCACACACTCATCATCGCTCGGTGGCCAGTTGCCCTCAGGGAAGGACAAACAATTACATCATGGGCAAGCGTTGTGGCCGTCGACATCTTTTTAAGCTTGCCGATCCCTGCGCGGGTGAAAAACACTTAGCAGGTGCTCACAGTGGGAAGAAGCGGGTGGCGGCATGTCCCTTTTTTGCCTGCGGACTTCGGCCCCGGCTGAAATGGTGGTGGTGTGCTAGTAGTGTTATTGCGTTCTGGAGGCAGACTGACACTGCATAATGAATTGGAACTTTTGGTCTCTGGGGACTGGATGGAATGCTGGTGTTCATCTTCCCAAGGAATAACCCCCCCCCCCCCCCCCCCCCCCGGACGCCTGGAGCTGTCTCTTCGCAGTCAATGCCACTCAATCAGAAATCCTCAATGCCAAGCGAGCACTAGTGAGTGCATGCGAGTGCAAGCGCGTGCGCGTGCGCGCGCACACACACACACACACACACACAAAGACACACACACACACACACAAGACACACAGACACACACACACAGACGCACGCACACACACAGACCACACACGCACATAAGCAAGCACGCACGCACCCACACATACGTCACACACACACACACACACACACACACACACACACACACACACACACACACACACACGCATGCATGAGAAAGACCTCGTGGGGGAGTGTGAAAAATGGACGATGTGGTCCGAACGGGAGAATCGGTGTGTGAGTGTGACGATTTGGACGATGTCGGCAAAACTGAGGTGAAGTGAGATTCTGAATGCAGCACCTCAATATTGCATCTCTGAACACCATTCAACATGGAAAAAACAAAAACAACAACAACAACAACAACAAACTGAGGCGACAAAATTTCGCCCCTTTTTTTTTCAAATCGCTCCATTTTATTGAGACGTTGATTTACTGAGATCACCTGATTGCCTCACTGTTTACCTTTTACACACACACACACACACACACACACACACACACACACACACTCTCTCTCTCTCTCTCTCTCTCTCTCTCTCTCTCTCTCTCTCTCACCACACACACACACACACACACGAAGTGAAAAAAAATGTACGTAGAAAATGAGTAGCAGAGACTGTGATATTTTATTGCCATTAGTTACACAGTTCTTGTGAGGAATAGTGCAGGACTAGGGTCTGAAGAACTCTGGCAATGATGGAAGGAATTAAAAAAAATCACTTGATTTCAGTGACAAATTAAAAAAAAAGCCCACAACAAACACAGAACTCAAAATGTATGATTAACAAAAACCATGCAACATTTATATCGATAACTTCCTTGCTTCAACATTCATATTTTGTTTGTTTGCTTGTTTTTTTTTTTTTGTTGTTAAATAATAAAACTACATACAATCCTCTGAAGACGGTGTAAGTATGTATTCATGTCTTCAAACATTTTATCTCCCGCTTCATATACATATTTGAATGGAAAAACATTACAGTCATTTTCACCTGATATTTAAATGCTATTGAAAGAGAGAGAGAGAGAGAGAGAGAGAGAGAGAGAGAGAGAGAGAGAGAGAGAGAGAGGAGAGAGAGAGAGGGAGGGAGAAAGAGTGGGGGTGAGGGATACTAATTCAAAATCTTTTATAAGACAAAAATGGATAGACTAACACGTTCCTTACAGCAAGCCCTTCTAAAACATTTACAAGCAAATAAACACCCCAACGAAAATAAACTCACTCATACACACACACACACACACACACACACACACACACACACACACACACACACACACACACAGACGCACACGCACATGCACTCCAGGCATAAAAATGAATGAACATACATCGTAAAGAAAACAAAAAGCGCTTTTCATTGCAAATACTGGAGAGAGAGAGAGAGAGAGAGAGAGAGAGAGAGAGAGAGAGAGAGAGAGAGAGAGACAGACAGACAGACAGACAGACAGACAGAGGCAAACACACATACTGAGAGAGAGAGAGAGAGAGAGAGAGAGAGAGAGAGAGAGAGAGAGAGAGAGAGAGAGAGACAACATAGACAGACAGACAGACAGAGGCACATACATACAGAGATAGATAGATAGATAGATAGATAGATAGAGAGAGAGAGAGAGAGAGAGAGAGAGAGAGAGAGAGAGAGAGAGAAATGAATGAACACACATCGTAAAGAAAACAAAAAGCGCTTTTCAAATACTGCAAATACTGGAGAGAGAGAGAGAGAGAGAGAGAGAGAGAGAGAGAGAGAGAGAGAGAGAGAGAGAGACAGACAGACAGACAGACAGACAGACAGAGGCAAACACACATAGAGAGAGATAGAGAGAGAGAGAGAGAGAGAGAGAGAGAGAGAGAGAGAGAGAGCAACAGATAGACAGACAGACAGACAGAGGCACATACATACAGAGATAGATAGATAGATAGATAGATAGAGAGAGAGAGAGAGAGAGAGAGAGAGAGAGAGAGAGAGAGAGAGGGGGAGGAAATCAGTCTGATTAGAGTACCATACTGAAAAAAGGTTGTTCACAGCTTCTCTACTGATACTATGATATGAAGCATAATCAATGTCAGATTACATGCATGCGTTTAACAAATCAACCCAGCATGTTGATGCGTAAATCGGTTGAGTTGAAATGGTTTTTTGAACCGTCGCTGATACTGCAGAAACAAGATCAACCCATCATTGGTAACGACCAAGACTGGGGCCATGAAATTTATGACAGTCAGTTTCGCAAAAATTTTAGTCCCGGCAATTAATGGTTTCATTTATCTGTCACCTTGAAGCATATATAAACTTTGAATTTTAGGAGATGAAGAGTCATATAATTTTGTTAGATCAGCGTGTCTGTCGATGTCCGTTTACAAAATCTTGCATGTTACCGTGACATGTTCGCCTTTATCATGAACGATGACATCATCATCAAAACTTTTCCCAAACGGGATTTTATACATTTAACTAGAAGAAAGGACCTAAAATAGACTTTTGAGGAATTCCCTGTTTCTGTTACCAGAAAGGAATGTTTCAGAAGCTTTTAACACTGACTTCTGTTTTCTTAAGAAAGATGATGCAAGTCAAAGAGATTCTGAAGATAAATTAGACAAGTTCTTTACAAAAAGCTCTACGTCAGTAATGCGTTAAGTCTTTTGCAACGTTGACCAGTCCTCGCTCCTGTAAATAGATCACTGTTGACGCTTGAATGCCACTTCCTCCACTACACCTGTCAGCGTATTAAAACGGAAATAACTCTCCCTTAATCCGCTTTAATTTGGGCGAAACGAGATACAAGTTATGAAAAGTGACCGAGATTTAGTTTTAGGTATCTTTTGAGAGGCACAAACCAGGCGGACAGAAGTAACATCCCTCAATAATTCGAAAATGAATTGCACCTCCAGATTCCAAGAGTGGCCTAATTACTAGCTACAAGACTTTGTGCGAACATAGTTCTAACTCGTTCAATTATAGACGGTGCATGGTTAAAGGTAGACCGAACCAGAGTGCCGATTTGCCTAATGGACCCCAGTGGTACGATGCTATCGTTTTCATTACTGTAGCCAACTGACACAGAGTGAGGAAGGGTGTTCTTACAAACAGTAAGCCCGGGCTATTTCGCTTTTGAATCAACAATGTAACTTTTCACTCACCGATCAAAACGGGCTCTTTACATTTCAAGCGGTGGGTGCAGTGCGGTCTACATGCGCGAGCGATGAAACGGGAGATGTTGAAGAAGACGATGGTGGGAATGGGAGAGAGGGGATGGGGCGGAGGGAGAGAGGAGGAGCGAACGCCTTCCGAAGGGGAGAGGAGGAAGACAGACTCCAGAGTAAGGTCGCCAGTCTTTCCGCACGGATGTTTTCATCATTTTCCAGACGTGCACGGTTGGCGTGTCTTCTAGTATCTTCGTAATCCATGGTGTGTGCTTTATTTCACGCTTTCATTTCTGACTTCGGGTTTTTCCTGTATATATATATATATATATATATATATATATATATATATATATATATATATATATATATTGATACAAAGTCTGTTTGATCGAGCCACGATGATAAATGTCTAATCTTTGTGGGGAGTGTTTGGTACATATTACTGTGAAGAAAGAGAGGCTGCTTGGTATGCCGTTTTTTTTTTTTTTTTAGATCGGTCATCTGCTCTATCATGTTATCCTTCTTTGTTAAATTTGGCAAGATATATTTGTATAAGGCTTATATTTGCTTCTCTCTCTCAGTCTCTCTCTCTCTCTCTCTCTCTATATATATATATATATATACATACATACATATATCTCTCTATAAATTTATAGAGAGATATATATATATATATATATATATGTATATATATTTGATACTGCCCATTTCTCCGTATAAAGAGAGTTAGACGAATGAACTGACATTTATAGAATTAGAAGACGTTTCATGGCACAGGCTTGCACTTTCTCCATTTGCAAATTTTACATTTACTTCCCAAACTTCAGGAACATATGTCAACCATTGTTCTCTCTCTCTCTCTCTCTCTCTGTCTTCTGTGTGTGTGTGTGTGTGTGTGTGTGTGTGTGTGTGAGAGAGAGAGAGAGAGAGAGAGAGAGACAGGGAGAGAAAGAGAGAGAGGGAGAGAGAGACAGAGAGAGAGAGAGAGAGAGAGAGAGGCAGAGAGATAGAGAGAGAGACACAGAGAGAGAGAGAGAGACAGAGAGAGAGAGAGAAGAGAGTGGGTGGGGTGGGAAATTAAATTGATTGTCTTGTCAAACGAGCCGATAATTTTCCTTGGATGGTATCCAGAGTGATTGGCAGAGAGAGACAGAGAGAGAGAGAGAGAGAGAGAGAGAGAGAGAGAGAGAGAGAGAGAAGCGTTTAATTCATTTTCTGGTTGTTATTAAACTATTCTGCAGTTTCTTGGAATATTTCAAGAGCAAGAGAGAGACTGAGAGAGAGAGAGAGAGAGAGAGAGAGAGAGAGAGAGGAGAGAGAGAGAGGAGAGGGATTCTCTCTTTATATGGATACGAGTTACGCACTAAGGTGCTTTTTACATCCAGGCTTGCCGTGAAAAGTCTCTAGAAAACGAAACAAAATCCTTCCATAACTCACCCCCAAAAAACAACAACGAACATAGATCATGCAAAGTTATTGCAAAATGTCGATGAAAAAGGGCGATGAAAGAGGGCGGTTAGAGAGAGAGAGAGAGAGAGAGAGAGAGAGAGTAAAGTGACTAGAAAAAAAAAGTTAGTAAACGAATGCGAGCATGCATACATAACATGTTTTTCAAAATATGTTTGCTTACATAATACATAGCTGGTAATAATAGTACGTGAAGTGAAATTGTTTTTTCACACTGTGTCCACATTTACAGGCGGGTCGTTTCTCACCCTTGTTTGGTCATTTTTTTTTTTTCTCTCTGATTGAACCGTCAGGCTGGTTGATTGGGGAGAAATGTACCCGTTCCGGTAAAAAAAAAAAAAAAAAAAAAAATCAAGGGAAAATAACGCACGCTTTTGGATTGCAAATAGTGTTACCTTTTCTCAGTGTATGAGCCAAGCAAAGAGATCCAGAGAGTCTAATACTTGATTTGAAGCGCACGCCGTGATAACGAACGGGATATCGACTGTCTCCATCACATGCGCACCGTTTCACACCCATGTTTTGGCATTTTCTCTCTCTGATTGAACTGTTAAAGCTGACTGATGGGGCTAAATTGCTTTGGGCGTGCCCACCAGTGCCATCCATTTGCCCTCTGAAAGCGGCGAGGTCAATCTCGTTGAACGTGGGCGTTATCACAGATTACCTCCCTTGTAGATTCCCGAACAAAAACCTGAACATGGATTGATGCCCACGGAGAATTGGATTTTCGACGAATACGTCTTCTTCACACGTCAGAAATAAGACACTGACAAACGCAGATAGCGACACCCCTCACTAGACTGTCAGGATCTGTGGCAGTCATGTTCTGTGCGTTTTTTATAACGATTTTTTTTTTTTTTTAACATGAGGTCTGAAGAAAGCATCCACTCGTATCTGACAAACATTCACGCGTCTGTTTCGCATTGTGTGTTAAATAAGCGTTGTCATGCGACCTTTTTGGCATGATTATTAACATTTCGGCTCGTTTTTTTTTTTTTTTTTAGGAATGCTACAGTATCTTTCGGTTTCCCTGAACTCAATCAGCTGCACATTTATCGCTGGGTGAGCAGCGAGACTTTCGAGCCGTAAAAATCCCTTACGATTGATGGTTTGTCCTCCCGTCACCGAACACTCAAAACATTCGACTATGGGCCACTTTATATGTTAGATATGATGTTCTTCATGTCATTTTGAATTCTGTTTCAGTTCCATTATTGCGTCCTCCTCCCTGCCACATTCAGACTTTTGCCAAACACAGTGTGTTAAAAGTTGTCTGTATTTAATGCACACAGGTTTCTGAAACCTCATGGTTACATCAGCACTCTCTCATGCGCCTGTCTGCACAATCTTAGCATCGGCTACCGAGTCACTTCAATGTGGCATTCTATACCCATTGTCAATACTTAAAAAAAAAGTACTTACTTTGCATTTATTGCTGTTAAACAGAAGAAGAAAAATCACGTACACCTCAACAGTCCGTAATTAGGTGCAGAGCTTGCCAAAAATAAAGAGATAAAGAGAAAAGAGGATATAACTTTATCATACATGTGTATACAGCATGAATGTTTGGTGAAATCCATAGCCCAGTACAATGTGTTGTAATTCAGGTAGGGTATTCGTATAAACTCTAAGCATGCTTTAGGCAAAAGAGTGACAAACAAAATAGAGACAGGAAGAGTGATTGGTAAAGACAAATAAGTAATGTGAAGAAACAGAGACAAAAGGACTGACAGAAGGACAGACAGACGGACAGACAAGCAGACAAACAGGATGGGTTGGGTCACAGCATGTGAAGATATGTCATTGCAACAGAGTACATTTGTCTCTTGAGAACAAATGCACAAAAACCAAAATAATGATACTGTGTGAAATGGACACCTGCCTGCTTCACTATAGTTATAAGATGGTTTTTGAGAAAGCAATGGAGCACCAAAGAAACACCCCATGGCAAATTTGGATACCTTCAGTCGCAGATGTCAAAACTGGCTCAGCGTGTGCATGAAATGAAATTCCGAAAAGACTTAATTTAACACAACATAAATTTCTAGATTTCATGATTCTTTCACACCATTAAAAATGGTTCAGTTTTTTTTTTTTCTACGATAATTCCAGTGCAGGCATCATGATTAACACTGTGTGGTAAGTAATATTCTGCATTATCAGATAAGAGTTTTCATTTAAATGTTCGTATCCCAGAAACGCCATTTTTCATATGCTAAAAGATGATCTCGTTGAGAACAAAAACATAAATGATAAGCCTTTTTAACATATACCGTTCGCTTTAGCGACCTATTCAAGACAGAGTGATCAAGCCAGCGAGCCGGCGAGCGAAGCACGCCAAAGAGAGAATTTTTATCCACGAAGTCCAAAACGAAGTGGCATAAGTAGAAGATGAGTAATTATTGAACTAAAATAACAAACTACCTCAAGTTCATACATGAAAACACAAACACTAACTGAAACAAATACATGATCAACCGATCTCTCTCTCTCTCTCTCTCTCTCTCTCTCTCTCTCTCTGTGCGTGTGTGTGTGTGTGTGTGTGTGTGTGTGTGTGTGTGTGTGTGTGTGTGTGTGTGTGTGTGTGTGCGCGATCTTGAAAAAGGCACGTCTAATACCGTTTGTTTTATTTCATGTCGGTTACAAGTTGTAGTGGTGATAACGTATGTTAGCGTGTGTGTGAACATATGTATTCATGAAACTGCCTATGATCTTAGACTAGAGCATTTCATATCATGAATTTTTTTTCTGTTGCGAAGGGAAACACTTCGCTCATACATGCAGCCAAACGTGCATCTCTCTCTCTCTCTCTCTCTCTCTCTCTCTCTCTCTCTCTCTCTCTCTCTCTCTCCTATCGATAGTGTCAAAACCATTCACGATATAGAGGCGGAAAGACGAGTAATGGCTACAGATAACGAAAACCACAGTGTTACAGTTATCACGTTATCTGTGCAATAAATTTAAAATTCGCAAGGAAAATGCTTGAGCACCTTGGTTTTGCCTTAATGGGGGGTAGTGGGCTTGAAATGAACATTTTTTTTGTGTTAACTCAATGAAATCCAGTTCGAGTTCTCTCTCTCTCTCTCTCTCTCTCTCTCTCTCTCTCTCTCTCTCTCTCTCTCTCTCTCTCATCGTTTGAAATGTGACTATGCAGTGCATAAAACGTAAAATAGAAAATGTTTGTCGACAGGAGTATGTCTGAAACGGAAACGTGAATCACTGTTTCATATCATGCCTGTTACAAGCTGTTCTGTTGATGGTCATAAGGTTACCCCATATGCGTACACCTCTCTCTTTCTCTTTTCATCTGTTTCTTCCTCCCACAGTTGATTAGCGTGTGTGTGAGCGTGGGTGGAGGTGTAAGGGAGACAGGAGGGAGAGGGTGTTGTAGTGTGGAAGGTGGGGTTAGTGTGTGTGTGTGTGTGTGTGTGTGTGTGTGTGTGTGTGTGTGTGTGCGCGCGCGCGCGCGCGCGCGTGCGTGCGTTCGTGCGTGTGCGTACGTACGTGCGTGCATGTGCGCGAGCGCGCGCGCGCGCGCGTGTATGTGTGTGTGTGTGTGTGTGTGTGTGTGTGTGTGTGTGTGTGTGTGCGCGCGCGCGCGCGCGCGCGCAAGGATCAGATCATCAGTGTGTGTCGCATGTCATTCCAGGAACTCCGTCGTGGCACCTCAGTTCGTAAACATCTTCCACTTGCTGCCTTAGCAAGACTTGTCCTTCACTAATTACTTCTCAGCTTAATTATCGTAATTCAGCACCGTTTGGCTTGCCAGCAGAACAAATTCGCCCGGCTCCACCAAATTTAAAACAGCGCAGCGTGTGACTCGTCCCTTATCAAAGAAAACGAGATCACATTACACCGCAGCTGTGGAAGCTTCATTAGCTGCCTTTAAATTGCGTCATCCGTACAATCCTGCCGCTCCTGCCGTCCGTTCCCTTAATGCTTCTCATACACCACGCTTGTCCTCTGCGCTCTGAGCATACCAGTCATCACGTACTCTCTTACTCTCCCTCCTGAAGATTCCACGGCGCATTTGGAAATCGCTCGATGAGCGTTTCCTAGGCTTTTGCTGCCCCAAACTGTTAAAAGAGCTCACTGCCCCCCCCCC
>JADBJO010000005.1:1312500-1327500 GCA_016801955.1 Conus betulinus | reverse complement strand
CTGTTATTTTGTGTGTCTTCGTTTCTTTACATTAGGTTTCCTTATCCAGCGAAGTTCTGGTTGCATGTATAGAAAGGAAAGGATAACATCATCATATGTTTATGCATGTAGAAGGATGTCCGCAGATTTGTGCATTGCTGTTCAGGTGCGTCTACAAGGACAATACTAAGGAACTGCCGCCGTTTGTCTTAGGAAAAAATCAACATGATTTCTGGGCTACTGGAATGTAGAATCATCACATTTTGGATGTGTCTTCTGAAATTTTCATTGATACAGATTTTGTAAGCGTTTACTCGTATTTAGAGATCTCTGTGTAAATAGAGTCGTTTCAGGTTTTTCATTTGGTCAGGAAATCTCTACACTTCGTCGCTACTCCTCTCTCTCTCTCTCTCTCTGTTGAAAAATGTCTTGAGAATGGATTATGGAAGTCAAGAGGTAAAACCACCAAGCCGTGGGGCACATCACAATGTTGTATGCATGACACAAACAATGACCATTGAAACAATGTTCGCCTCGACTTATTTGATCCACTGCAACAACAAAAAAGTACACTCATACCAACATTTCTGGTCACCGTTAAAACGATACTTACAAGGTCTTGAAACTCCAAAAAGGGTGAGAGATTTCTATACCCACTGCTTCCCTTTATGTTCCCTACAACACTCAACTCTGCACTCACGCACACAAATCCCTCTGCTCTTCGTACATCCAATACAGACCTCAATAGTTGTTTTTTTTCTCCTTGTCTTGCATAACAAGACAGTCGGCGGATCCAGGCACCATCATCTAATCAAACAGCAGCTCGGCTAAACGTCACCCCACTTGCCCCTGGCTTCCTCTGTAAACACTGACACACGAGCCCTGGACGGCAACAAGGACAATCATGATCACAATCCACTTCATACCAAGCGTTAATGTCCCCACAGGTGGCAAACATCTTCATGCCAGAAATCTCTCCCGAAAAGCGGAATGGGTACAGTGCTCGCCCCTTCCCCATCCGCAACTCAACCCAGTCCCTCCCTCCCTCCCCTCCCCTCCCCTCCCTCCAGTAAGTTCAGCACAAGTCAAAAGGCTGCACTTCTGTACAAATGTCACATCGACTATTATGGCCACATCAGTTTCGGTTGTCGTCTTTCGGCAGGTTAGAAACGGTCTGAAGTTCCCGCGTCGCTAACTCTGTTTGTAGATCGTTCACTGTCTGACCGAATCTGGTGTCTTTTTGAATGTGTCCACCAGAGAGCGGTGAGAGCAGGACGAGATAAAATTTTTTTTCAGTGGGAACAATTGGCCAGGGCAGGAAAATCTCTCTCTCTCTCTCTCTCTCTCTCTCTCTCTCTCTCTCTCTCTCTCCCCCCCCCCCCCCCCGTGTGTGTGTGTGTGTGTGTGTGTGTGTGTGTGTGTGTGTGTGTGTGTGTGTGTGTGTGCGCGCGCGCGCGTGCGTGCGTGCGTGCGTGTGCGTGTGTGTGTGTGTATGTGCGCGTGTGTGTGTGTGTCCCCCCCCCTCTCAATCCCTGTCTCTGTCTCTGTCTGTCTGTCTGTTTGTCTGTCTGTCAGTCTTTCTATCACAGAGAGAGAGAGAGAGAGAGAGAGAGAGAGAGAGAGAGAGAGAGAGAGAGAGAGAGGAGAGAGAGGCAAAGCTTACTTTGTTTCAGTTTTCTCATCTTAAGCGAGCTGTTCCACGCTAATCCACGCTAATCCATGGTAACTATCAGCATGTTTTTTTTTGTTTATTTTTTTTAAAAAAAAAAATCGTGAAGTGAAGCATCACAAACTCTATACGTATGCATAGGAAAGAGATTCCTTGACCAGTTTTCCACCCTCAGAGCACAGCAGCTGATTCAACCCTATCAGCCTGATCTCTGTTTTCCAAAGCATTGTCGGCACGATCTCCCTCGCTTACCCTTCTGCTGAGCAGTACTGTGGGGAAAGCCAGACAACCCACCTGATCCAGCAGCTGGTGGAGAGGCGAGGGGCACAACTGGGCTGAAGCATTGTAATCTCTTAACCTGAAGAACACACGCTGTTTTTGAGCTTCAGGCATCGGGTCGGTGTTATTAAAGGCACTCATCCTCCATTCCCACAAATGATTAGCTCAGACATGAAAAAAAAACAACAACAAAAAACAATTCCGACTCCTCAAGAAAAGCAGTAGTGGCGATTTATAAAATCAAACGGGCTCAGAGAGAGAGAGAGAGAGAGAGAGAGAGAGAGAGAGAGAGAGAGAGAGAGAGAGAGAGAGAGAGAGAGAGCATGGATACAACCAGCTCTGGTGAGAATGCAGAACTGGTGTTCATGGCTGCACGCTTTCCCATCAAAACCGGCGATTTATCTACGAATAGAACTCTCACTATACTCCTCTACACCTCCCTACAATGGCAGGGAAATAAACCCATCAAGTTAGGATCTGTTCTGCAGGAGGGTGGGGGGAGGGAGGGGGTGGTAGTACAATCACCCCCAGCCCAGCCGTGTTCCCCTGATAGTCATCTTGTGGAGGATCAAGCAAGCATTGGTGTGTGTGAAGCTCTCTGATAATGACAACCACTTTCGCCGAAAGAACGGGAGAGATAGCAGGTTGGGCGAAGAAGGCATACTGCACAATTTGGCTTGATGCTAACATACCAGGTGGCATTTTGTTTTCGAATGCTAGGTATCGTCATCACATGATCAACACCAAACACTTAATTCTACAAAGTTGCCTCTGCAGGCGTCATTCAGATTAAGGAGGGAACGAACCCATGTGTGTGTGTTCACACTTCTCTTCCGGGTTGATTTCCCTTCATATCACATTGAAGTATTCTTCATCATCGTAGCATTCCACACTGATTTGCCATTAACATCTGTAAGCGACACACATCAATATTTGTCACACCAAAAGTGCCTGAAATGGGCTAGACGAACAATACTATTACGTAGTCAAAATCAGGAAACAGAGTGGAGGTTGGACAATGCATAATGTATGGTAGTCAACAATGGCAAACAGCCCAGCTGGCGTGACAGGACTGGCATCACGAAGTCAACAAAAAAGGAGACATCGATGCTGGCTAAACAACACGGGTAGCAAAGATCGTGGTGTCAAACAACTTTGGCAATGATGTTGTGGACAATGGAAACATCAGTGGTGTCTAAACAACATAGGCAATGATGTTGTCAACAACAGAAAACAATGGCAAACAACATAGTGGTGTTTGAACACAGACACAGGCAACAATGCTAATGTTGTCAACAACAGAAAACATTAGTGATATCTGAAAAGGACAGGCCGTAACGTTATCAACAGGAAACATTAGCGCTGGCTGAATAACACAAGTTGTAATGTTGTCAGCTCTTGGAAAAATTAGTGCTGGCGTAATTACACGAGTTGTAGTAACGTTGTCAACTGCTGGAAACATTAGTGCTGGCAGAATAATACGAACAGTAATGCCATCGACTTTTGGAAACGGTGCTGGCTGAATAACAACACAAGTAATGTTGTCAACAACAGGGAAAAATTAGTGTTGGCTGAACAACACGAGTAGTAATGTTGTCAACAACAGGAAAAATTAGTGTTGGCTGAACAACACGAGTAGTAATGTTGTCAACAACAGGAAAAATTAGTGTTGGCTGAACAACACACGAGTAATAATAACAACAGGAAAAATTAGTGTTGGCTGAACAACACGAGTAGTAATGTTGTCACAACAGGAAACATTGGTGCTGGCTGAACAACACGAGTAGTAATGTTGTCAACAACAGGAAATATTAGTGCTGGCTGAACAACAACGAGTAGTAATGTTTCAACTATAAGGAACGTTAGTACTGGCAAAAACACACAAGCAATAATTTTTGTCAACGACAGGGAATATTAGTGCTGGCTGAACACACACTTCCCACTACCAAACGCCTACTTGTGAAGACCTGTCTGAGGCAGACATTTTTCGGTCGACCTCCCTCGCGGAAAACGTGTGCTTTGGCTGCTAAACTAACATGCTTCCTCACATTTCCGCCACCGATTCCACCCCCCCCCCCTACCCTCCCAGACCCCTCTCTTCCCACACACGTTAATATCCTAATAGTTTCCCCAAGGGAAAATAGCTGGAATAACCCGATCAAGTTCGATAGTTGCTGACAGTCACCAAGTTCTTGGCGCGGAGATCAAATCGCCTCGACACCGCAGTGTCCTTGCTTGATAGTCATCTTGAAGCGGCTGAAGCAAGACTAGGGGTGAGCGACTCTTCGATGTTGTTCCCTGGTGGTGTGGCTTTTTGGAGGTCTGCTTGCATCTGATGTTGCTCCGGAGCGTGTCCAGGACAGGGAGATGATGCCATCATACTGTCACACACTCCCCAGTGGCCAGACAGTTCACAGACCAGGGACAGAATGACTGATTGATTCAAACAGAATTTGCCGGGACTGTCCTGAAGTATACATTTATCAGATAACACCTCGAATCAATGGGCTGAGTCTCTCCACTGTCCCCCACATGGTATGATTGCGTACAAAACCACCAGATAATGCTTCGGTGAGAGAATAGTATCTCCTCTTTTTCTATTGTAATATATGTTCAAATGACGTTGGGATGGAGAAAGGAAATTTCATCCACATTGAAAAAAAATGCTTTTCTTGCTCCTAATTTTCTCTGAATGTTATCGCCAGAATTTCGACACAGAGTACAAAGAGGTATTGTGAGAAAGGGTCAACTGGGGCTGAAGTATAGGAAGATGTAATTTCCTTTTGGATCTGCAGGTGGTGTTTTGATTTTAAAATACAAGTCATTTTGAATTGACTTTTGCTACGCTCTTCAGCTGGTATGATGCAATGTAACTTTTAAACCTCTTTCTGCTAATACATATTTTTGTCAAAGGGGGTGTCCTGTAACAAAAAAAAAGAAAAAAAAAAGAGAAAAAAGTATAGGACGTTTGTTTTAAGTAACAAAACACATCCCGACAATCCTAACAATCTCCAAGCCCGTATCAAGTTTAGAAATGATTTACTTAAACGATTCATCATTATTTAAAATGAAAAAAAAAAGTTCTACGAAAGTTTTGGGTTCTTGAAAAATTTCAGACATTGTGAGGGTGAAAATTAAACACCTGTCATTGAATATCATTCTGCATAAATTACCACCAGCAACAAATCCATACCATATCAGGCAATCAATCAATCAATCAATCAATCAATCAGTCTGTCTGTCTCTCTATCTATCTAAAAGGACAAATACTAGCTCCAGTGAATAGAGATATACTGAACTGGAATCAGCATACATCATAAAGCAAATAATGTCCATTGCCGGAGAGATTTAAAATTGTATTCCAAAGAATGGCAACATCCAGTTCAATAAAACTGAGCTCGCAGTACAAAATTCTCCATAGACAGGGAGTCAAAGATTGTGTTTGCATTACTTTGCGTTGAAAAAATATGATGATAGTATCCATGAGCGGATTTTACCGCATACAATACAAATATGAATGTGTACATATTAATAGCTTAACACCACCACCACCAACGGTATCAACAACACAATAATAGCAGCAGCACACAACAATAACAATTACAATGATGATACTACTACTACTACTACTACTACTACTACTATCATAATAATGAGGAGGAGGAGGGTGGTGGTGGTGGTGGTGGTGGTGGTGGTGATGATAATGATGGTCATAGTAAGCCATTGAAAGTAAAAATATAGAATGGAAAAGAGCAGGATTGAAGCAGGGAATAAGATAAAGAGGGGTAGAGGGTGCTTTGGGTGGGGAGGGGGGTTAAAACAACATGTAAAGCACACTGGGAACCTTTTCCCTGCATGTTTCTTTCTTCACAATCGAGCATACATATGAAAGAACTTGTTAATGCATAAAAAGGACCCAGTATAGACACATCACTAACATGTTCTAAGTCTCTCTCTCTCTCTCTCTCTCTCTCTCTCTCTCTCTCTCTCTCTCTCTCTCTCTCTAATACTAACTTTTCTTCCCTTCTGAAGCTTTATATTTCCAACGCGCGTTCAGAATGCAGATCAAAGCTCAGATTCGGAGGCATCAAAGGAAACATATTAGAACGATTTGTGACCTGCCTCATAGGGCGTTCTTGCACATCCTCCATTTTCTTCAAACAATACCAGCTTTAGCTCATTCGACGCGTACAAAGATTCTCTCCACTTTAGCAATATTCTCGGCTGTAAAATGTTTAACTGAAACGGGCATTACGAGGATCTGAAACCCCAAAAAAATGTTGACAGACCAATCATTCGCCGACCTGTTTCTAATGCACTCAGACCAAAAACCTTTCCTCTCCTCACATGCCGTTGGGAGCCCCCCTAATTTGTTTTATCCACGCGTCTACATGAACAGACTGCAGTGGGATTCAGTTCATCTAGCCATTTGGGAAAATAATCTTGCCCACTTTCCTCGGTAAACACCGCACGGTGGCCACAGGTGGAAACCATCTTAACAACAACAGAGTGGTCTAGGCCTTTCGTTGGGTTCTGTCGCGGTCACACCAGTATCGGCAATTCACGGGGACTGTCGCTGGACGGACTTGATGGCGCCCACCGGACGAAGAGCTCACTAAAGCCGGTTCCGCGACTAAGCACTTATTTTCGTTTGTAAGCGGGATTAGTAGATGGTGCTTAGCGTTTGTTAGACCAGAATATGTGCCGCTGAACACCACCGAAGTGACCTGGCAGTAGTGCCTGCAGTGTCTCCTCTGGTGGGTTGCCTCATGACGACTTGGTGTTGACTGGATCTTATAGATTGCCTGTGCCGGGGCTTTGGCGGGAAGGGCCAGTCTGCGGCTGTAGACGGAAGCAGGAGGGGGGGGGGGGGGGGGGGGGGAGGGGTGAGCGGTGTGGGTGCAATTTCGCTGAAGTAGCACAGAATGTGAGACATTTAAAAAAAAAAAAGAGCAGGGTGAAGTGACTGACTTCTACCACATCGTCCTCCACATCGACCAGAAATCTGAATCTGTACACTACACACAAGCATCATCAGACGTGGCAACGTTTTCTCAGGTTGTCGTCTTACAGAAGACAAAGTAAGCGCTGAGGTCTAGGTCCAGACCACTATTTGTAGGCTCTGCGCTGCCTGATGGTCTCTACGTCTGTTCTCTAGTGTGTGCGCGGAAGGTGGTGAAAAGTACGCCGACAGGTCCATTTTCGGAGGTTTGGGAGTGAAAGTGTCAAACAAATCTGCTCAATACTACTCCTAGGGATAAGACCTGTCTGCAATACTTTGCATGTTTTTATGTCTCAGTATATTCTGAGGAGTGTTGTTGTGGTACTCTCCCTCTCTGAACAAAGTTGGCGAGGCTACGACAGTTTCATTATAGGTCTAAAGTTTCAGATTTAGTATGTCAGACGTGACGAACTGTTTTTCAGCTTTCAGACTTCACCCCCCCCCCCCCCCCCCCCCAGATAAACTGAATTTTCCCATTTACTCGTACAGACACTGTGAGATCATTAGTTATGCAAACAGGGTTGCTTTCACAGTTTCCAAAAGAACCCTATGTTTTCTTAATTAGAGTTACATGAAAAAGGACCACGTTTTTACCCTTCTTGACTCTCAAATATAAGATTACCATGACACCCATGTCCAACAATTCAGTCTGTATAGATCGACTGTCAGATTACCTTACCAAGCGATCAATGTCCACCACGTAAATCTAACAGTTTGACAATCACCTTACATTACTATGTCATCTATGTCCAACAATTCACTCTATATTTTCATGAAAATGAAGAACGAACAATCACTTTTCTCAAATTGGGCGCAAAATGGATCTCCTCAAATTGGACACAAAATGGTTGAAGAAGACCAAAGAGGTCGAAACGCGTCGTGTTTTGTCTTGTAATTTGTTTGCCCCTTTCGTTCGGTGGAGCAGTACATCTTTCTTTTAACTGTGTGCATCCAAAAGGAATGCCACTCGAACGCACCTCCTCCTCCACACTTTGCTGACCAAATTACAGAGCCGCGCAAAGGGACAGGATGGGGGATGGAGATGCGAGGTGTAAGGATGGTAATAGAAATATTCTGATCTGCTTCTCCCCACGAAACTTGAGCTTTGCTCGCAGAGCTGGTGTTTAATGAACCCACTCCCTCCCATTCCGACGACAGAGAACTCAACAGATGTGGAACCTATCCTAACCTTCCGGCCACCCAGCAGTAATGGTACTGGACAAACCCATCAATTCCCGTAGATGCCCAAAGTTATGGGAGCTGCACAAACGTCAAACCCTCCCCCGGCCCTGTCCACGCTGATAGCCATCTTGGAGCAGATCAAGCGGGCACCGGTGTGGAAATTTCCTCATTACTGTCCCTGGTACTGTGGCTTTTTCTCGTCTGCCTGCGCCTGACGTTTGTTCCGGAGCGTGTCTCGGATGGGGCTGAGATGATCCGATTATCGAGTGTTCCCGAAGGAAAGAACGTTCATCGTGCATTGACAGAAAGACTGCTTGATTAATACGACTCATCAGAACTATGAGTACATATACGTTTTTGTCCTATAAGTACATGCATGTTTTTGAGCGGAACATTTTCGATATGTATGATGACTCCTCTCGCTGGTTTATTTGATCAAGGTTGATATGCAAATTAATAACACATACAGTACAAATACTTCAGGAAAATTCACACGTAATTTGTGATACAAATTAATCATGTAATCCTCCCTGCTATACACGACCATGTCTGATAAATCAGCACTCTGTCAGGTCTTGGAATTAAATTTCTGCGTTTTAAACGCTAGACCTCTAGAGAAAGCTGCTCAATCGCATTTCATTTTCTTTCTGCGATGCCAGAAGCTTAAACAACTTGTACATCTATAAAATCCTTTTTCATGTATACTGTCAACACGTCAATCAACAAGACCATGGCAACATGAGCGAAAACAGATTTAATTTCCTACCATTATTGTATAGAAGGAACAAAACATTAGTGTTCACTGAATGAATCGGGACGAGTGAAAAACAACACAAAATGTTTGCATCTTGAGTTTCTCTGTCAAGCGAGCAACAACAAAAACTAAGTTTGCACGTGAGCACATCCTTGTGAGACCTGATGTTTTATCGTCAGTTACTGACGATAATATTTCTCTTTTTTTTTTTTGCAGTGATAGTTGTTCGTAACAAGGCAAAGTTGCCATCGTTCAGGAGGAGCTCCAGCTGTGTCCTCCTTGGTGCCAAAGCAGGCTGAAATATATTCTTCAGAATGGGTCTTCTCAAGCGCCCATGAATTTGTCCCCCCCCCCCCCCCCCCCGGGGGGGGGGGGACGGGTAATACATAAAGAAGTCTTAGGTCTGGAAAAAATGTGATGTTTCAAGTGGGCTTTTACAACAAACATTAAGATTATTTACCTTGTCAGTTTTTACTATGTTCTCTGAGCCTTTGACACGTTTAACTACCTTTAATAGTCTCTAAAACACACCGTTTTCACTATTTCCCTTATCATCAAATATGCATGTGTGTATGTACGTATATATCTTTGTATGTCTGTCTGTATAAATGTATATATGTAATAACACTACTGTACAAAGGGGAGGAAGGGTAAAGGGGGTGCAGGGTTTAAGGATGGTACAGAAAACTTCGATTCAACGGACGAACAACATGTATGTATGTATGTATGTATGTATGTATGTACGTACGTACGTACATACATACATACATACGTATATACGTATATGTATGTATGTATGTATGCATGTACGTACGTACGTACGTATGTATGCATGTCAGTATGTATGTATGTACGTACGTACGTACATCTGTCTGTCTGTATGCATGCATGTACGTTTGTGTGTATGTATGTACGCATGTATGAATGCATGTACGTCTGTATGTATTAATGTCTGTCTATTCATACCCCTTCTCCCCCCCCCCCCCCCCCTCTGTGTGATGATATATTTTAATTAGACAAGAGGCTCTGTCTGATTTCAAAGAGTGTCTTTGTCACATCACTGTGAAAGTGATTGGTCAAGCAGTTCAACAGAAGCTCTTGGTAAGCCTGGTGAGCTCTTCATGCAGAGCGAAACAATTGTCGTTTGCTGGTCCACAGACACGACAGGAGTTTTTTCCCCCCCCCCCTGCCTCCCCTTCCGAGGCGCAGGTTTGTCAATGAAGATGACGCATTTCTACTTCCAGGACGGACGTTTGAGGTTTGTCAATGAAGATGACGCATTTCTACTTCCAGACGGACGTTTGAGGTTTGTCAACGAAGATGACGCATTTCTACTTCCAGACGGACGTTTGAGGTTTGTCAATGAAGATTACGCATTTCTACCTCCGGACGGACGTTTGAGGTTTGTGAATGAAGATTACGCATTTCTATCTCCGGACGGACGTTTGAGGTTTGTCAATAAAGATTACGCATTTCTACCTCCAGACGGACGTTTGAGGTTTGTCAATGAAGATCCCGCATTTCTACCTCCAGTCGGACGTTTGAGGTTTGTCAATAAAGATTACGCATTTCTACTTCCAGACGGACGTTTGAGGTTTGTCAATAAGGATTACGCATTTCTACTTCCAGACGGACGTTTGAGGTTTGTCAATAAAGATTACGCATTTCTACCTCCGGACGGACGTTTGAGGTTTGTCAATAAAGATTACGCATGTCTACCTCCGGACGGACGTTTGAGGTTTGTCAATGAAGATCACGCATGTCTACCTCCAGACCGACGTTTGAGGTTTGTCAATGAAGATCACGTATTTCTACCTGCAGACGGACGATTGAGGTTTGTCAATGAAGATCACATATTTCTACCTGCAGACGGACGTTTGAGATTTGTCAATGAAGATCACGCATTACTACCCCACACGGACGTTTCAGGCTTGTTCCTTTTTCCTGCGGGAAACTGAAGACATAAGGGGTTGGGTTTATTTCATACTAGCATTTTAATCCGGAAGCTCCCGATCCATTACTCCCTCATTTCATCCACCCTTCACAACCCCGCCCCTCCCTGGAGACACACACACACACACACACACACACACACACACACACACACACACACACACACATCTGTCTATACGAAGCAGGCGAAACGAATGGCTTGTCCCCATATGCCCTTACTGAAGAATTTTAAGTTTATATTTCCCTGATTCTTCATTCTCATCTTTTTTCTTCGCCCGTTTCCTTGCCCACCCTACCCCCCCCCCCCCTCTCTCTCTCTCTCTCTGTGTACTGAACAACATGCAAGTGGGAGAAAACAAGTGCAGGCTAACAATTCTTTCATCATTCCATCAATGATTTGGCAAAAATCAAAATGAAAAAAAAAAAGGCGTGGGGGTTGGGGAAATGAACGGGCGAAGAAAAAAAGATGAGAATGAAAAAAATCAGGGAAATATATGATAAAATACAAGATTCTGTACTTAGAGCATATACGAACCACCGTAACCCATCTCAAAGACCGAACCATTCATATCGCCTGCTCCGAGAGCAGAGTGGTGGTTTTTTATAAAAAAAAATAAGGCAACTTTCTTAGTGATTTCCTTGTGTAAATTGCAATTCGGTCAATACAGGCATACGCTTTTCTTTCTTTTTCTTTTTTTTTTTTTTTGAGGCGTTCAGATCAAGATTTTATTTGCTGCGATCGAAAGGTTTCTGGAAATATCCCTTGAGCTTCGGGCCATTCCGTTTTTTCCCCCACAAAATTTTGATCATATCAGTTCAAACAGAACCTCTTCATATTTGACTCTTCATATTTAACGTCAAAATACTTCTTGCATCTGAAAGCAACATTACTTTAAAGTCAATAGAGCAGCGAGTTTGTTGAAGAAGTCTGGGTCCAGTGGGGTGTGAGTCTAGGGCGAGCCAGGGTCAGCTAGGCTTAGTCCTTCGACCGAAAAGCGAAAAGTTGCAGCCGGCTGCTTATAAAAAAAAACCAAAACACAACACATATTAGTATAGACTGAAATCGTAAATCCTCACTGTCTAAAGTCTTTCTCTTTAAGCAGTGGCCGCATAACCATAGGAGAGAGAAGGTAATCTGTTGCTGCTGGGAAGCTCAACGAATGAAGTAGGAGAATATGATCAGTTGAAGAGAAAGCTTCTGAAGCAATCGCTGAGCTTCTGGCTTTCCGTCTGCAGATTATCTTCTCTTGCCTGTGGCTACACCCCCGCTATCTTTTCTTTACTGTTCATGGCTGTCTCAGTACCCAGCCCATCAGCGTGGTAGGTGATTGGGGCTCTCTAGGTGTAGCACTTGGATTGCAGATCTTCCTGATCGTGGAAAAAAACCCGTCTGTTTACTGAAGATCTTGAAGTTTGTTAAAGTTTCTGGTCATAGACCGGGTCAAGGCCCTCCCCATGTGTGTGTGTGTGTGTGTGTGTGTGTGTGTGTGTGTGTGTGTGTGTGTGTGTGTGTGTGTGTGTGTGTGTGCGTGCGTGCGAGCGAGCGTGCGAGCGTGCGTATGCGTGCACGAGCGAGCGAGCGAAAGAGAGAGAGAGAGAGAGAGAGAGAGAGAGAGAGAGAGTGTGTGTGTGTGTGTGTGTGTGCGCGCGCGTGTGTGTGTTACATACGTGCGTACGAGCGCACTTTTTAAAAAAAACAACATCTAGATCTACATCAGTGTGTGTGTGTGTGTGTGTGTGTGTGTGTGTGTGTGTGTGTGTGTGTGTGTGTGTGTGTGTGTGTGTGTGTGCATACACGTGCGCATGAGCGCACTTTTTTAAAAAAAAAACATGCAGATCTATATCAGTGTGCGTGCGTGCGTGCGTGTGCGCGCGCGCGCGCGCGCGCGCGCGTGTGTGTGCGCGTGTGTGTGTGTGTGTGTTGCGCGCGCGCGCGCGCGCGTGAGTATTATGAGTTTCCACCAACTGCATTTTATTCCTATTCAGCCCCCTATTTACTTGCCATCTGAAGCTTATTTCCTCGGTAATTTACGCTAATCCTATCCTTATAAAATAATCTCGTTTTTCCTCCGTTCATCATTACTGACAAAAAGGCTTATCGCTCGAAAAGTTGGATGTTCTCCGCCTACGGATCATTGTGTCAACTTCTGTCTTGTTTTCCTTTCTGTAGTTGTGTGATCTAATAGTCGACTTTACTTTTCGTATTCTTTCATACGTATCTGTCTGTCTGTCTGTCTGTCTGTCTCTGACTCTCCCTCCCTCGCCCCTCCCCCCCCCTCTCTCTCTCTCCTTCCTCTGACCAGACAGAAGTTGTTCGAAATTTGTCGTTATTCTTGTATAAAGCACTTAAACTTTGAAAAATGGCTGTCTCTTGAAAGTTCTCAACCATCTGCGTTTTCATAATTATACTTTGTCACGCGCTTTTGTTTCAGACAATATTCTACGTTCACATACCTTTTCGAAAGGCCCATCTAAAAAAAAAAAAAAAAAAAACACCATCCGAATCTCTTCCTGTATCTGCCTGTCCGTCTGTCAGTCTGTCTATCTATCTATCTATTATTTATCCATATATCCGTCCGACCGTCTATCTATCTAGCTACCTGTCTGTCTATCTATTTATCTATCTATCTACATATCTATCTACATATCTATCTACATATCTATCTATCTATCTATCCATCCATCTGTCTGTATGTGTTTGTTCCTGTCTGTCTTTTTGTCCGTCTTTTTGTCTGTCTACTGTCTGCTTGTCTGTCTGTTTATCTATCTGTCTGTCTGTTTGTCTGTCGAGCTGTCTGTCTATTTTTCTTCTTCTATTTCTATGTAGACTGCAAGTAACTGGCATTTTGAATACAACGGATTGTCTGCATGCGTTGTGTGTGTGTTTGTGTTTGTTTCTTTGCGTGCGTGTGTGTGTGTGTGTGTGTGTGTGTGTGTGTGTGTGTGTGTGTGTGTGTGTGCGAGCGCGCGAGTGTGTGTAAATGTGTGTGTGTGTGTGTGTGTGTGTGTGTGTGTGTGTGTGTGCGTGTGTGTGTGTGTGTGTGTGTGTGTGAGTGTGTGAGTGTGTGTGTGCACGCGTTGTGTGTGTGTGTGTGTGTGTGTGTGTGTGTGTGTGTGTGTGTGTGTGTGTGTGTGTGTGTGTGTGCATGTGAAGGTGCGCACGCATGTGTGCGTGTGTATGCGTGTATACGTGTACAGTATCACTCACACTCCACCTTCCTCCATCCATCCTTGATGCCAGTTTACACAGATGGATGTGAGAGGAGGCGAAAAAAGGCTTGATCCTGGCGTTATCGCAAAGCTGAGACACCAAGACAGAAAAGAAGCCACCAACAGACATGTTTACTGCACTAATCTCTGGCAGCAGTGTACGCAAGTCGCAGCTAACGGGCCCGCTTGCAGACTGCAGACAGGGACTGGAGGGACAATAGTCAGTGGTCGTCAGTCACCGCGAGTTGCTGAAGGGGGACAACTACGCCGTGAACCCCTGACGCGTTCAGTCAGCTGCCCTGGTTATTACCTTTGGTGACGCGCACCGTTCGGTTAGCTGTCCTGTTTATTACCTAGGATCGCGTGTATCGTTCAGTCAGCTGTCCTGTTTATTACCTACGATCGCGTGTATCGTTCAGTCAGTCAGCTGTCCTGTTTATTACCTACGATCGCGTGTATCGTTCAGTCAGCTGTCCTGTTTATTACCTACGATCGCGCGTATCGTTCAGTCAGCTGTCCTGTTTATTACCTAGGATCGCGTGTATTGTTCAGTTAGCTGAACTGTCTATTACCTTTGATGACGTGTATCGTTCAGTCAGCTGTCCTGTGTATTACCGATCATGTTTCACTACCTGTTTACTAACTGTGATTACATGTCTTGTTCAGTCAGTTGTCCTCTTAATAAAAAAAAAAAAACCGTGTTATTGAGTTACAACTTCTTTAACTACATTTGACAATCTGTGTCGTACACGTTCGTAGCCTGTTACTATTGAAATCTACTGGAATTCACCTATTGGAATAAACTACTACTACTATTACTACTGCTGCTGCTACTACTACTACTACTACTACTGTTGTACTTCTACAACTTCTTAATCTACTACTATTCCTCCTCCTCCTCCTCCTCCTTCTACCACTACTATTACTACTACTACTACTACTGTTACTACTAGGTTATACGTTGATGTTGCA
>JADBJO010000005.1:1300000-1305000 GCA_016801955.1 Conus betulinus | reverse complement strand
AGAGTGGTGGTGGTGGTGGTGGTGGTGGTTGGAGTAGGGACTGGCGGGAGGAAGGAAAACGAGGGTGAAAACAGTTCTCGGGTCGGGGGTGGGATGGGGGTGGGGTGGGGGATGGTGGAGGTGGGGAGTGTCAGAAAAAGGAGGGGGAAGGATTCCAGCTCTGACAACAGTCGAGTCATTTAGCGGGTGGGAGGAGACAGGGAGGTAGTGGTGTGGTGGTGGTGGTGGTGGTCAGTCTGTTGGAGGGATGGACTGGCAGACCTCGCCTCACCTGGCCCGGTGCCATCCTCCAGGGAGATGACCACTCCGGCCAGAGGGCCTTGGTCAGTCGCCGGACGCACCCTGAAAGGTGAGAGGTCAGTGCGGGTCCAAAGTACCGGCTGTTGACCGCTCGGGGGAGTCTGAAACTACAGTAAAAAAAAAAAAAAAAAAAAAACCCTCTGTGTGTGACAGCCAGCAAAACACCATTTACAGCCAGCAAAATCTATATAAGGACAGCCAATAACAGAATAACCATGACAGTTAACTAATCACAATGTACAGGGCATTCGGCAAATTACAACAGAACAGAAAAAAACACACCATCGCCACCACCATTATTTAATGGACAGCCAACTAAAGACTATGTACAGAAGAGAGAGAGAGAGAGAGAGAGAGAGAGAGAGAGAGAGAGAGAGAGAGAGCATGTGAACTCACAAAGCAGTTATTATACAGGAGAGTCAACAAAATGTTCCATGTATAGAACAGTCAACGGAATATAGAGAGCAACTAAACTTTAAATCCATAAACTACCTACAAACCATTATAGACTCTACATACAGGATAACCGACAGGCTCTATTTACAGTACGACCAACAAGACAATCTACGTGGGCTCTATACGTAGGACAGCAAACCAAAGACCAGGACAGCTTACAAAATGTCATACACAGTCTATATACAGAACAGGCAACAGGACACGACGTACAGGCTTTACATACATACAGCACAGCCAACAAAACGCCACGTACATGCTCTGCATACAAGCCTGGGCAATAGAGCGCGGTCTGCAGACTGTATGCCCAGGACCACTGACATGGCACTGTACAGAGAGGACAAGCAGCGAGACGTTCTGGACAGAACAGCCAACAGAGAGAAAGGGGGGGGGGGGGGGGGGGGGGGGGGGGGGGAGGAGAGGGGGGTATGGGGACGGGAAGGAGGAGAGGCTGAGGGTGGGGGTGGGGTGGCGGGGGGGGGGGGGGGGGGGGGGAGGAGGGGTGGCGATTGAACTCAGTCTCTGCGTGCTCTTTGAAATGTCCCAGCAACGGTGGCAGCAACATTGCGTGAGATCTAATTGGAGGTGCGGTGTGTTTCGCACCTGTCTCATCCACCGTCGCGCCCCGGCGCAGGGTTCGGGGGTGTGAAGAAAATGGCGGGAAGCAGAGCGCTGGTAGTGGAGGTGAAAAAAGCATCCAGTTCTCTCAGACCTGTCGATTGGTGGGAGCAGCGAGAGTGGATTAAAGGGTGATGGTGGTGGGGGGGGTGGGGGTGGGGGGCGGGTTGGGGTTGGGTTGGTGGTTGGGGTGGTGGTGGTGGTGGTGTATGGTGTTCGGGGTGGAGGTAGGGTGAAGGTAAGGTGGAGGAGGAGGAAGAGTGGGGGGGGGGGGGGGGGGGGGAGTAATGAAAGAGTGGTGTGCAACATGCCAATGCTGGCTGCCCCACGCAGGGTATTGACAGGATCAAAGGGGAACAACCTGCAAGTCATCACACCAGCCAAAAGGCACCGTAATGAGAATGGTGGGAAGAGAGTACGGTGGTGAGAGAGAGAGAGAGAGAGAGAGAGAGAGAGAGAGAGAGAGAGAGAGAGAGAGAGAGACGTCAGTTCAACCACAGGGGTTCTGACAAGGAAAAACAGACAAACAAACAAAACAAAACAGAACTAAACAAAACAAATAACAACAACAACCGAATTACGACCAAGAATTTAAACCCCACGAGCAAAGCCGAACTGTCAGCGAACCGATTCACATTCATTTGCAAATGAGCTCTTCCACCAGCAAACCCTCGCCATCTTGGTGCATGACAACCGAGATGCCGACAGGAGGCGCTGCTATGCTTTCACCTGTATGAGTCACAACTGGGATGCATTCTACCTCACAACACGGCCGTATGGAAGTTCAATCGGTACTTTCAGCAGGTAGCTATATGGAAAATATGGGAGCGGTGTGCAGGTGAGTGTTTGTCTTAAGTGCAGCGCACTGTGGCTGCCTACATGACCAAGAGGCAGATACGCCAGCCGCAAATCAAAATGTTTGTGTTGCTACAGCCGAGAGAACAAGTTTACAGAGCGGAGCAGGTGCACGTCTTAGACTGCGCAATAATATCTTCAAACCAAAGCTCCACGACGAACACATTTCAGAGATTATTCACTTTCTGTCTGTTGGTGGTTTTTTTTTTTTTTTTTGATCTGGTATCCGTATACCAACGTACATACATCTCAGTGAATACATACACCTAACTTCCCATTTCTCCTTCTTTAGGAGGGGTAACACATCATCCTTAAGATAAATCTTCCTCTCTCTTCACACACACACACACACACACTATGATATGATGATGATGATGATGGTGGTGGTGGTGATCATGAATACTTATACAGCGCCTATACTCCGCTAGGGACCAGGCTCTAAGCGCTTTATAATCCACACTCGTTTATACAACGGGCTGCCTACCTGGGTAGTGCCGACTGAAGAGCTGCCAGCTGGCGCTTCATTCAGTCGTTTCCCGTGTCATCCAATCAATATGTTCAATACTATGCACTCAATTTCCTTACTTCCTTCATTCTTTCCATATCTCACGCAGGGTGCATGCTATGTGTAACATGTCATCCATACCAACGGCCAAACTGACCTTCTCTTCCGAAAGTTGGTGATGGGATTTCACGTGCGTGCAAAATGTTATGCGTGCGTTCACACACGGAGCCTCGGTTCATAGTCTCATTCGAAGGACTACACACACACACACACACACACACACACGCACGCACACACACACTCTCTCTCTCCCTTTCTCTCTCTGTGTGTCTGTCTCTCTGTCTCTGTCACTGTCTGTCTGTCTCTCTCATGGAGTCCAGGAACAAGTCACCCTTCTGCAGACAAATCTGCCTGACTTCCTATTTATTCTCTCTTTTTATTTAGAATCCAGAAACAAGTCATCCGTAAGCAGATAAAGCTGCCTTTCTTCTTATTTATTCTCTCTCTCTCTCTCTCTCTCACACACACACACACACACACACACACACACACACACACACACACACACACACACACACATCTATCTATATACATGTTCTCTGTATGTATATATACATGTTCTCTTTTTACAATCCCTAACAAGACATCCTTATCAAACAAACAAATCTACCTGACTTCTATTTCTTCTTTTTTTTTTTACAGTCCAGTTAAAACTCATGCTTAAGCACTGAGATCTGTCTGATTTCCTATTAATTCTCTTTGTGCACAGTTCTGTAACAAGAGATCCTTAAGCAGATAAATGTGCCTGACTTCCTTTTTCTTCTCTTTTTTGACAGTCGAGTAAAGTCATGCTTAAGCAAATAAATCGACTTGACCCCCCTATCTATTCTCATCTTTAAGCAAATAAATCTGCCTGACTTCCCATTTACTCTCTCTTTGTTTTAGAGTCAAGTTACAAGTCATCTTAAAGCAGACAAATCGGCTTTATTTCCTGTTTGTTTCTCTCTTTTTTTTTAGAGTCCATTTCAAGTCATTTTTAAGCAGATGAATCGGCCCCATTTTTATGTTATGTATTCTCCCTTTTATTTAGAGTCCAGTAACAAGTCAAGTCCATTAAGCAGATAAATCTGTGTAACTACCTATTAATTCTCTTTATTTGATTCCGGTAACAAGTCACACTTAAGGAGTTAATCTACAAGACTCCCAATCCATTTTCTCTTTGTCTAAGAGTAAAGTGACGAGTAGTCTTTTCACACGCTTTGTTTATGATGATTGATAGTTTTGGGTGAATGTCTCACAGCTTTATTAACTGTACCACGACTGTATGAGCGTATGTTTGTACTTTTTTCCCCCCCTGATTATCTGCAGATATATAAAGTAAACCATGCTGGAGAAATTTGACTGGGCAACAATATTTCTAATATGGAACTGAAGTACAACCCTAAGGATAATTAAATCCATACATAAGTTGGGTGGTGGGGATGGGGGTGGTCGTTGCTGAAATTGGAAATCCAACACATTAAAAGAATGGAACGATGTGAACGCCTACAAATACTTAAAGAGTATGAATACGTATTTGATTTTGGAGCAGATGATTTCGCAACTGCATCAACAGGTTGAAATAGGGGATTCGTGTTGTCGTTATCAACAGGTTCATACTGACGGCAAGAAAGTTTGTAGTACTCCGTGAATGTTCATCCTGACGCACAGAGCAAATGGAAGAGATAGAGATGGACAGAAAGACACACAAAAAATACACATGTCTTTGACCCAGATTTTCGTCCCGTTTGTAACCCACTGAAAACATCAATACAATGAAGACAGATGTTTGTTTGAAAGCTTTAGGTTAAAAAGGAAATCTTTTTCTAACCATCTTCCTTCTTTATTTTTACGCTCATGTACCAGCGTTAGTAACTTTTTTTTTTTTTTTTTTAAACTGGTCTTCACTATGAACACCAGTTTCATTCTTATAGCGCAGTTTGGTGGTTTTAGAGGCTATCTGTTTAACCATGCCCATGACAGCACGATATACCATTGAAATGAATAGGCTGGGTTGTAATGATAATGTGGTTTTAGAAGATTCGCGTCGTCATTAAGGTCCAGACAAACGGTTTCGGCGAGTTCGTCTTGTAATCAGAGCCTTGCGCAGCCTGTTGATTTTTTATTTTTCAGAGAATTTGTGTGTTGTACGTTGATTTCAGTGGATTCCTGTTGTCTTCCTAGAACAACTTGTCGAATACAATGCGTTCATAATTTTATGATGGTTTAG
>JADBJO010000005.1:1260000-1297500 GCA_016801955.1 Conus betulinus | reverse complement strand
TCTTGAAAAAGGATGAATAGAATACAGAAAAAAGACCAGAAAAGAGAAAAAAAAAAGACAGATGGGCAGAAAGAATAAATCAAAATGAAAGAATGAAATACAAAAAAAAAAAAAAAAAAAAAAAAAAAAAAAAAAAAAAAGAAAGGAAAATAATAAGACGAGTAAAAGATTCGAAAGTAGCTTTATTTTCTAAAACAGGGAAGAACAAACTGTTGGGCTAAACAGCTTTTGACTTCTAGTTCTGTCGAATGGCCAACCATTCGGCCAAAAAAAAAAAAAGCCACACACAGAATTAAGATAAGATACACAATAGTACTAATTCTAAACCTCCTTCAGTCAAAAGTCACCCTCTTACATTCAAGCTTGGTGAAAAGACGTAAATACCACAGACCGACAAAATTAGAATCCACTAAGGTATCTGTCCGTATTGTCGTCTAGAAAACGAGATCTTTTCCGTGTTCTTATGATTCAGCACAAACAAACCTTCATGATGATCTGGTACACTGTTCTCTGTAGAGGAGAGAGAGAGAGAGAGAGAGAGAGAGAGAGAGAGAGAGAGAGGAGAGAGAGAGAGAGAGAGAGAGAGCATGATGATCTGGTACACTCTGTAAAGGGGAGAGAGAGAGAGAGAGAGAGAGAGAGAGAGAGAGAGAGAGAGAGAGAGACGAGAGAGAGAGGAGAGAGGGAGACACACACACAGAGAGACCCAGAGAGAGAGAGAGAGAGAGAGAGAGAGAGAGAGAGAGAGAGAGAGAGAGAGACTATGCTGCTTTTAGTCCCGCTGACCGCAAAGGGCCATGTCTGGGCTGTCACCCCGTTGACGTCAATTCTCGAAGACGGGCTGTTAATCATTAGCATCAGAATATTCAAAAGTAACATCTAAAAAAGGGTAGCCCCAGCCATAATTCTTACTGTGTCAGGAACAATAACAAATCCCCTCACGAAAAAAAAAAAAAAAGAAAAAAAGACCGAAGCACATGGACACACACACATAACACAAATAAACAGTCAGACACACCCTTAGGAAATGAAAAACTCGGTCAAACAAACAAACTGTAACATCTTTATGGGGTCAAGATGCACACAATGAAAGAAACACGGAAAACACACCCTTGGGTGATCAAATGGGACACAACCAAAGGAAGAAGCCGCACGAACGACAGGTAATTACGTGTAAACAGTACAGAAGACTTGTTATCCCGACGTTTATCCCAGTCAAGGCACTTAGTTTACGTGTTTTTTTTGTTGTTTGTGCTTTTAAAGTCTTGCCCTAGCCGACCAAGATCCCGTCTATCTGCTATACAGCTCTGAACATCGTAACTGACCAACATCCCATCTATCTGCTGTACAACTCTGAACATCGTAACTGACCAACATCCCATCTATCTGCTATACAACTCTGAACATCGTAACTGACCAACATCCCATCTATCTGCTATACAACTCTGAACATCGTAACTGCCAACATCCCCATCTATCTGCTGTACAACTCTGAACATCGTAACTGGCCAACTCCATCCGATCTATTTGCTGTGCAACTCATAACACCCTAGCTGATTGTCATCTGCTCTTTCTGCCATACAACTCATAACTTCATAACTGACCACCATCCGATCTATCTACTGGACAAAGTTATAACATCGCAGCTGACCAGTGTCCTTAAAGCAGATCAGATCAGGCCATGCTGTGTACCTACGTTATTCTACTTCATTTACAACACTCTTTCATCAGTAAGAAAAGCTGCTTATTTAACAAAGAGCTGCCTGAAGTATACAAGAAGCCCCTGCTGGCCACGAACAATGCCGAGCGGGGCGGCTAGTACCACATCACAGTTGAAAAATCTCAATATGTAGTTGTCACATCACAATGGTTTAGCTAAAATGTTGAATCAAGGGAGGGAGAGAGAGAGGAGAGAGAGAGAGAGAGAGAGAGAGAGAGAGAGAGAGAGAGAGAGAGAGAGAGAGAAGAAGTTTCTTTCTGGCACAGTCACACGTGAATTGGCCATGAAAGAAACACCGACGATGTGACAACACAAGCAGATGAGAAGACAGACTCGAGGAGAACGAGAGTTCTAGGTAAAGCTGTCGCACAGAGAGTCCAGGACGTAAGGACGCGATGAAAAGCAACAGAGCCCGCAGGGGCTTCGGACGGCCTAATGATAATTATAGAAAACATTCGATTAAAAACATCAAGGACACACCAAACATCCGCCAGCCAACCAACCACAGAAGCAGAACACAGCACACACAGCGTAAACCAACGCTGCCTGCCGCTTCCCATTATCTTTGAGCACAGGTCATGGCAATACCAAAGTTGTGCAGAGAAGTCTTCGAGAAGGCGGTTACAGGTTTAAGAATAAAGTCATTCAGGCTCGACATCTTCCCTTTCTCTGCGCCGCTCGGGAGGGATAACATCGAAGGCTGGGCTGAACCCCTCCCCCACCCCCTTCCATCCGACCCCACCCCTCCTGCTCGTCCTGCAGCACGTTGTGGATGGTTGGGAACAGAGACTTGTGGTGGGACTTGCTTACCCCCAGCTCCTCTCCCGCCCCCACCTCTCCTTCGTCCCCTTCCCGTCAACCGTTCTCCCCCCCTCCCAACGACACCGCTCATGGGGCGAGGACGGGGTTTATTCAGGTCAGTTCAGGTTGAACGTCCATGACTAAGGTCATATAGCTGATGGAGAGTAGGATGGGAGCGGGAGCAGAGAGAGAGAGAGAGAGAGAGAGAGAGAGAGAGAGAGAGAGAGAGAGAGAATGAGAGAGAGAGAATGAGAGAGACAGAGAGAGAGAGAAGAGAGAGAGAGAGACAGAGACAGAGAGAGAGAATGACGAGAGAGACAGAGACAGAGAGAGAGAATGAGAGAGAGAGACAGAGATAGAGACAAAGAGAGAGAGAGAAAGAGGGAGAGACAGATAGGGGGAGAGAGGGAGAGACAGAGAGAGTGTGAGAGATAGACAAAGAGAGAGAGAGAAAGAGGGAAAGAGAAGGAGAGAGAGAGACAGTAAAAAAAAAAAAAAAAAAAAAGAGAGAGAGAGAGAGAGAGAGAGAGAGAGAGAGAGAGAGAGAGAGAGAACAGACGGCATCACATCTGAGACAACAAAACCGAATTCCACAGAACCCAGACGTAAATTTCAAAACACCACAGTACATAAAACAAATCTAAATAGTGTGTATGCCCAGCCTTTCTGTGACTTAACTCTTAGGCCACTGGTCGTCTGGAACAAATTCCAAGACAAAAGCCAGTCAAACTCAAACAGCCTTACAACCCGAAAAACACACCGTTTCGGTAAGCCCCCGTCCCCACTCTCTCCTTCTCGCCTCACTTTCAACCTCTCGAACCGCACACCCCCCATTTGATGAAAACAAAAGAAACCAAAACGAGAAGAATTCTAATTCAAAGGACTTCGCTGTAAAACAGCAGTCAAAGCATTCTATTTCCGGTGACAGAAGATTCCAGTATCACTGACTCTCCTATACAAGAACGGAGTTACAACCAACTGTCGTTTCACAGACAGCAAAGATGTAGTACTGTGGCGACTCCACACACGGCAGCTTGGATCTCCCCCCCCCCTCCCCCTCCCCCAAGCCAATAGCCGGTTTTCGTCGACTCCTGTACGTATATCAGCTCTTACATCTTCCTCGTTAGTTTCCAAAATTACACACACACACGCGCACATACCCCACTTCCTGAAATGTGCACTTGGGTACATGTACACGCACTCTCCCCGTTTCTCCCTTTCCGTCTCTGTCCCATTCTCAATCTGTTTTTTTCTTTTTATCTGTCTCTCGTGCGCACACATTTCATACAAACACACAGTTAGACACGTACGCTGGGGCACACACACACACATACGTACAATCTTTCAGGACTAACTTTTTTTTAAGTTTTCCGTTCAGGCGCAACTAGTAACACGGAGAAAAAAAAAACAGTGATATGAGAATGTAGAGGGGGGGGGGGGGGGGGGGGGGGGGGGGGGGGAGTCACAAATAACAACACGTACTAACCCAACTGACAACACTATTTCCCTTCTAACCAAATGCGCAGAAGTAAATTCTCAAGAGGAATATATAATGACACCAATTCTCTTGTAAACATTAACAAGTTTCAAGACTCACAAATTCATAAAAAAAATAAAAGAACAATAATGCGTTTTCTGATCAGACGTCATTATTCCAAAGCGTTTCATAAATTTGTCATGAAAATTCAAACTTTCTCTTTCCATTTTCATGTTCCAAAGAAATAAACTGACACAGAAGTAGATTTTTAAAAGGGAAAATACTTACAATAGAAACTCCAAACATTTGCTTATCTCCCAGCAAACGCGTACGAAATAATGTGAACAACATATTCCTAATTTCTTTGAATTATCAAGTCTAAGCTTTTAGGTTAACCAAACCAGGTTTAGATGAAGTTTAAATTAAGTCATAGGCTTGTCAAATCCCTAAAAACAATTTAGCGTAACGACGAGTCTCATCATCAAACGACACAGCATTTTTTTTCAAGTCCTCGGCTAACTAACTCCAAACGTCATTCCTCAACAAAAGCTTAGCCTACAGTCAGTCAGTCATACAAACACTTAGTCACCTGCTATAAAATCCTGCTGCACAAGAGGAATAATGTTCATAACATTAGTTAATATTCCTCCACTACATAACAGAACACCAACCTGCTATAAGCAGCTTATCAAGGCTCTCGAGTCTTCCTCAACCTGGACTTCGTCGGATGTAGATTTCAAGGTTGGCTGTTGTAAGACTGACCTGAGTAGATTTCAATTCTGCAGCAAGAACACTTAACAGCCAATGAATAAAAAGGATTCATTCAGCCAATGACTAACCATCTTACAACGTAGAAATAACACCCAAACTTACCCAATATAGCACAACACACACAACACAGCAGTGAGGACACAAGCACGTCCGTCACAGAGTGGATGGAAATGAAAATCGATTGAATCAGACCCAGAAGAACATTGCATGATACATAAAATTAATCGCGAAATGCGATTCATATCACGTTTTTTAAGGCCTAATGTAAAAATATGTTATCGTCTTCACCAAGTTGCAATGATAGGATTGTGATTTTCCCAAAGCACAATGTCTGTTAAGTCTCCAGACAAAGATTCCTTTCCTCGCCAGCATTGAAACTTGTCAACATTCGCGGAAACTGCCGAGAATGCCATCCATTGTTTTGTCTTGTCTTTTGAATAACTAGACATGATTGGCTGTGGCATATCTCGTTCCCATTTTGATGCTTCGATAGTTTGGGTTTGCCAGATACACTGTCCACATTGACGCACTGTTAGCATAAGATGGACTGTCCTCTGGCTGCGGTGTCACCATGCCCACGCTGTCTCAATGTTGATTGTGTTACATTGACTGGTCCATCATAGCGCACACTGTACGAATGGGCTCTAATTTTTCCTTGTACCTTCGGTTCTAATTCACTGTGAAGGTGCAGTGTCACTGCCTGCATGGCCGTGTCAAATGATGCACCTGCAGACTGATGTTGTGCACACTCACCATCACAGGGAATCAGACAGTTGTTTCGGTTTCAATTTCAGTTTAATCAAGGTGGTGTCACTGCGTGCGGATTAGTCCATATACGGTACACCACATCCGCCAGGTTTCGAGACCACAAAACGCATGAATTAAAGCCGATGGATAAATAATGACGAAGATGAGAGAACTTAAGACGAAGGTCTCATGGCTACGACTTAGCAGTTGTCTGACCTTCGCAATAGCCCAACGCGCTGGTCAGACCTTAGGTACCTACCTAACATTGGTTGTGCTATATTATCATTGTATGTGTGTATGGTGTTGTCTTGAAACATGATGAATGCCTGTGTTTTTTCTTCATCGTCAAATAAAACGGAAAGGGTTGTTGAAGAAAGAAAAAAAAGGAAGGAAGAAAAAAGCATGAAAAAAAAAAGAAGAAAAAAAGGTCGAAGGGGAATTGCAGAGCGTTTGTGTTTTGCCCTTGAGTCGATGAACATCTGTATATCAGAACCCTTCTGTCTCTGTAACCTTGTGAAGGACATTTCGGACGGTAAGTCACAGTGTCTCTGTCTGTAGGCTTTGAAGGTGGACTCGCTGCTTTCAAAGGAAGCACGACTTCCGCGTGGTTCCCTCTGCCTTCTGCCTTGAGGAAGGCAAAGACGCTTCTTGCGCTAGTCGTGAGGATGATTTTTTAAAGGAGACTGAAGAGCAACAGTGCGTCTTTTGTTGCAAAGTTTTTGTTGTTTTTTATCTGCTGCTCAAGAGACATGGTGCCGGCAGCCAAGTGAAAGAGGTTACCGGTTTAAGCAGAGAGAGAGAGAGAGAGAGGAGAGAGAGAGAGAGAGAGAGAGAGAGAGAGAGAGAGACAGACAGACAGACAGACAGACAGACAGACAGACAAACAGAGACAGAGACAGAGAGAGCAAAGGTGCACGCCCTGACAGCCAGGTCTCCCCATGTCTGAATTTCAAGCCAGTCGTTTCACACAACCCGCTCCCTGAATTCAGCAAAGATCTGCACAAAACCCAACCATTTCCTTCTAAGAGTCCTGGCATGCAAGCAAATCGTAATTGCTTGAAAGCTCTCTCCCTCTCTCTCTCTCTCTCTCTCTCTCTCTCTCTCTCTCTCTCTCTATTTGAGTCTGTCTATCTTTAGCTGCCACTGTTGTTTATCTCTATCTGTGTTTTCCCATGTCCGTCTGCCTGTGTGTTATCTGTCTCTCACTACACCCTCTCTTTCTCTCACGCTGCCTCTGTTTCTGCTTGTCTTTAATTCTGTCTCTTACGTAGAAGAAGGAGGAGGAGAAGAAACAGGGAGAAGAGGATGTGGAGAAAGAGAGAGAGAGAGAGAGAGAGAGAGAGAGAGAGAGAGAGAGAGAGAGAGAGAGAGAGTGATGGCCAGACAAAACATGAAGGCAAAAAAAGCAACAGACAGGAAACTATATTTTAATGTATACGGTACGACATCATGGGGGGGTGGGGGGGGGGGGAGAGAGAACAGCAGATACAGAGCAAACTAGATTTCAATGCATAAGATACAACATCATGTCTCAGAAAACCAGTCCAAATGCCAAAGAGCCGAGAGACCAAATGCAAACCAGCACAGTGTAGAAAAAACCTCAAGATACATATCTGCTAGCCCTTCAATGTCATCAGTGTGTTTCGAAGACCCAAATGAAACTCAACGAACGCTACAGATATACCCATCACCCCACGACAAGCCTTGACTCCCTGAAAGAAAGGGAAAACAACACAAAAAAACAAAAGCAAGCCTGATATGATAAGGCCTGCAGCATACTGTCAGTTTCTGGGATCCTCTGTGATTTCAGCTTCAGGCAATGTTAACGATGTAATTCTCAATGATGTTGTCTTCTACTGAGGCTGGCATGCCCAGCAAGCAATGCCAGTGTTCCAGTCACCATCTCACGTGACAGACAGCAGGAAACTGATAGCATCTCAGCCTGTCTGTTCCTCAAAGACAGCAACAGGAACGGCGCCAAAGTCACAGCTGCCTTTTAAACTCCTACCTCTACATCAGCTCTGGCATCTTCTCTTTTCAGATTAATAGTAAAAGGAAACGAAAAGTATTGGAGAATGCAATGCAGAGAGAGAGAGAGAGAGAGAGAGAGAGAGAGAGAGAGAGAGAGAGAGAGAGAGAGGGGGGAACTTCAAACGCGCATTGTGTGAGATCCTGTCGGAGACAAAAAGGTGTCCCACAGAGCTCAGGGCTGAATACAAACTGCATACAGTCCTGCACACACACACACACACACACACACACACACACACACACACACACACACACACACACACACAGGCATGTCTGCTAGCCCACCAAGTTCTGAATTCCATGGCCACAGGAAAAGTCGTCTCAGAATAATCCCTGTGAAGGCAACAAAAACCAAACCAAACTCTAACGAAAGCCATCCATGCATTATTTCAATGAACACTTCCTTTTCTGACACCCATGTGCCCCCACCCCCTTCCACTCCCACACCAACTTTCTCCCGAACGTCTCTACACACATCCTTTTCCTGCATATCCAAAAGGCCTGCTACCAACTACTATTTCCGGAACGACTATCCGTATAGTATTTCTGCTAGCAATTATCCGTTGTGTTGGACTTTTTTGTTTTTTCGGGCACATCATTCGATTTAATACTGGAAATGCTCAGAGTCTTGCCCTCTGTATTTCCAACACACAAGACAATCTGATTTCCAACTGCATCCAAGTCATAAAATGACAGAAACAAACAAGCAAACAAACTTCATAATCAGCAGTTCCAGGACTTCCTGATTTAAGCAGAACAATGTTTACATAAGTGCATCCAGTATTCACTCACTGGTGCATGTTGCAGGAAAAAAAAACAATGAAAATTGAAAAACCCAACAAAAGAAAGCCAAAGATCTCCAAGGCGGTATGAAACCTAAATCAAAACAGACAGACCAAAGTGTTGTAAACCATCAAGGCCACAATTACTAGGTCATAGTGATCAGACGTTGCATTAGTTTATAACAAAATAACAGTGTTCAGTGATGGGACCAGTTTGAATACCAGTAATAGCGATTAAGCCTTTGAAAGAAAAATCTCTATTTCCAGTGAATCGTTGAAGGAAAAAAAGAAGAAAAACAAACTGATTTTGCTATAGCAGACAGTTCCCTCCCTATACCACCGATTTCCCCCCTCCCCCTTTTCACTCTATGACAATCACCACCACAATCAACATCACAAGCATCATCACTATCATCATCGTCGTCATCATTGTCGTCTTCGTCTTTTTTCTTCCTCCTGTTTTCTAGTTCTTGTCTGTCTCGTCCCCCCCCCCCAACTCCCCCCGTTTTCCACTATTTCTTTGTCCTTCCGGTAAGCATTAACGTCCGGTCCGATTATCTGTAACTCTCTTCCCACCCATCCACCTCTCAAACTCAAAACCTTTTTTTTGTGTATAGAAGGGCTTTATACATATTTTGTTTTTCAAACGTTTTTTTTGCGGTCGGGAGTATAGAGATTTACTTGCTCATTTCTTTCTTTTTTTTTTGTATCTGTTCCTGTATTCTTTATGTATGTCCTGAGGACACACAGTTGTACATGCATTTATGAGCTTTTAAAAAAAAATTCTTTCCTCTCTTTATAAATGCGAGATTCGATAATTTGACAATACATAGCGACTGAACTGAATTGCCTTGCGTTTAGAGCGTTGCCAGACGTATTCATAAGTCCAAAATTCCAGTGGCTTAGCGTGTGTGTTACGATATTCTGCTGCAAGGGGACGTTACTCTGGGGGAACGTTGGTATGTATGTGCGATGTTCTGTTTCAAAAAGACGTTGTCCTAAAGGAAGTTTGATTTGTATGTGTGATATCCTGTCTAAGGAAGACATTGTCCTGACGATAGCTCGGCATGTACGCACGAGATTCAGTTTCAGAAAGATATTGTCCTGATGGTAGCTTGGTATGTATATGTAACATCCAGTTTCTGAAAGACATTGCATTAAAGGTAGCATGACCTGTATTTGTCACATCCTGATTGAGAAAGACATTGTCCTGACGGTATGCGCGTGCAATGTGCAGTATGCACGTGCAATATGCAGTTCGACGAAGACATTGTCTTAAAGATAGCTTGACATGCGCGTGCCGTATCATGATTAACAACAAAAATATTGTCATGACGGTATCTTGGTATGTACGCACAACACATTCTGCTTCAGGAAGAACCTGTTCTGATGGTACCTTGACATACTCCATTTCATAATTCAAAGAGATTTTGTCTTGAGGATTGCTTGGTACATACGTACGATTGTCTTGTTTCAGAGAGATACAAGTCTGAAGGTAACTAGATATACACATATGATACTGTGTTTCAGTAAGACATTGTACTGTGTTGAGTATTGATCTTCTGTCCTGGAATCTCTTGCGTCCATTTTGGAAGCAAGAGATCTGAGAACAGGGTTCCCGACATGAAAACCGGTGCCCTCTCTGAATCCTCTTTCCTCTGCTGATCTTTGTGCATACCTTAAAGACAGTGATGTTTCTTTTTCTTTTTGCCAAGAACCTTAAACTTCAGATACAAATCTGTCATTGTGCACGCCGGTAATGAGAGGGAACTAGCGAGGGGCCTCTATCTTTGTGCCGTCTGAGGGAAACAAAGTCAAACGCCCTGGGCACAGTGACAGTACCACGCGTGCTAATTGGTAACTCAGCACCACGTGCCTCGCAAGGCCAAAGAGCAGAGGGGAGGTTATAGACACTAGCACGTGATGGCCGTGATACGATACACCGGCGTCTCTTCTCTCTGACCCGGGGGGAAGCCTCCCACCCTCACCCCACCCCCACCACCACCCCTGTACCCCGCCTCTCATCCCCTTCCCTACTCTCTGCTTCTCGTTCCTCGTTCACTGACTTCATCTTCCCAGGAAACTGTGGTGTTCATGCAATACCAGCCTGGAGATCACGCCAGTGGAATGACATCCCATTGACATGCATGTACTTTTAAGGGGCACTATCTTTTCCTGCTTGTAATAGCTATGTACCTCATGATCATTTCAATGGTTACGAAGCAGTTCTTTATGGGAAAACACCTTTTAATACGTTTAACTGTTTGCAGCAGGAATGATGTACAGATCCACAATAAAGGTGTGAAGAGGGGGTAATCCGGAAAATATAACGATCGCGTTTTCTGATTTAAGGTGAAAAAAAAAAATCTGTGCCACGAACAGAAGGCTGATACAAAGCAAAACTACAGCAGCGCAAAAAATGAATACACCTATTGGATGTACTTTAGCAGTCCATTCCGCGCGTAATAAAGAAAACGATACGGAAGACAACAGAGAGGCTTTCGGTAAAGCCCGACATTTTGGAAGGTAAACTGCAGAATGCTTCAGGCTATAAAGGTGTTGTTGGGGGTCGACGGTATGTATATGTGACTTACATCTTGCATTTGTTCAGAATCTTTCAATTGGTAAACCGAAAGCAGCGTCATCCGTCATGGTCACATCCCGGTTCTGCTCTCCTGCACTGTGTTAATTAGAAACTGCCGTCTCTCCTGACTAGACAGACACACTTCGTAGACGTCCATAGCTATCAGACATAGGCAGCTAGACCAACGAAGAAAAGGTCGGAAAAGGTAGGAATAGAAGAGAAGAGTAGGATTAAGTAGGACATGCAGGAAATATAGGATGAATGGAAAATGTAAGACAAAGTAGGAAAAATAGAAAGGCAGGATAAAGTAGGAAAGGTAAGATTACAAGGAAAATGTTGGAAAGGTAGGATAAAGTAGGTAAGGTAAGATAACGAGGAAAATGTTGAAAAGGTAGGATAAAGTAGGTAAGATAAGATAACGAGGAAAATGTTTGGAAAGGTAGGATAAAGTAGGTAAGGTAAGATAACGAGGAAAATGTTGGAAAGGTAGGATAAAGTAGGTAAGGTAAGATAACGAGGAAAATGTTGAAAAGGTAGGATAAAGTAGGTAAGGTAAGATTACGAGGAAAATGTCGGAAAGGTAGGATAAAGTAGGAAATGTAAGATTACGAGGAAAATGATGGAAAGGTAGGATAAAGTGCGTAAGGTAAGATAACGAGGAAAATGTTGAAAAGGTAGGATAAAGTAGGTAAGGTAAGATTACGAGGAAAATGTTGAAAAGGTAGGATAAAGTGCGTAAGGTAGATAACGAGGAAAATGTTGAAAAGGTAGGATAAAGTGCGTAAGGTAAGATAACGAGGAAAATGTTGAAAAGGTAGGATAAAGTGCGTAAGGTAAGATTACGAGGAAAATGTTGAAAAGGTAGGATAAAGTAGGTAAGGTAAGATTACGAGGAAAATGTTGAAAAGGTAGGATAAGTAGGTAAGGTAAGATTACGAGGAAAATGTTGAAAAGGTAGGATAAAGTAGGTAAGGTAAGATTACGAGGAAAATGTTGAAAAGGTAGGATAAAGTGCGTAAGGTAAGATTACGAGGAAAATGTTGGAAAAAGGTAGGATAAAGTAGGAAAGGTAAGATTACGAGGAAAATGTCGGAAAGGTAGGATAAAAGTAGGAAATGTAAGATTACGAGGAAAATGATGGAAAGGTAGGATAAAGTAGGAAAGGTAAGATTACGAGGAAAATCATGGAAAGACAGGATAAAGTAGGAAAGGTAAACAGTAAACAAGCAGGGTAACTTTTGCTCCCATAAGAAAACCTAACACAAAGTAACTTTTATTCAAGACAGGCACAGCCTTTCAAACTGAATAAAGTCAGACAAATACAAAGACGAACAATCTAATAGCGGGGGGAAAAACAAGCGCAGGCCAACAACTCGACTATCTTCATAATAATGACTTGGCAGAGATTTGGACAAAAAAAAGTGTGTGTGTGTGTGTGTGTGTGTGTGTGTGTGTGTGTGTGTGTGTGTGTTGGGGGAGGGGGGGGGTGTGGGGGGGGGGAGGGGGGGGAGGGGGTTGAGATGGAGAAATTGGGAACATGAAATTAAGAAAATACATTATACATATGAAAACTCTTCACTAGCTGCATGAGGGAACCATCGTAATCCCTTTCGAAGGCAGATCTATTTGTATTGCCTGCTCCGAGGCCTTTCGTCCGCTGGATCGGAACTCATCAAGGAGACACGGCTGGTTGTGACTTCATGTTCCCAGTTTCTCCATCTTCAACCCCCCCCCCCCTCCCCCCCACTTTGTCCAAATCTTTGCCAAGTCATTACTATGAAGACAGTTGAGTTGTTGGCCTGCGCTTGTTCGTCTTTGTAATTGTCTGACTTTATTCAAGTTTAAAAGGCTGTGCCTGTCTTGAATAAAAGTTACTTTGTGTTAGGATTTCTTATGGGAGCAAAAGTTACCCTACGTGTGTTTCTTATGACCAGGTTCTGTTACTGTTAAAGGGTGAGATTTACGTCCTATCAGCCTGAGGCCCTTAAGGACAAGGTTCTTCAGACTTTAGTCTGTGTAAAAGACCAGGTTCAAGTGAGGGTGGTTTATATTTTGACTGGAGTGAATGGTGAGCGTTTGGCAAATGGAGCTGCTGATGCACATTACATGACTGGTATTATCAAACGGGAGGTATGGTAAGTATGGGTATTGCCTGTAACTGCTTACAGCTGAACAGAATGAACAGTACTTTACAGCTTTAAGCAGCAATCTCAACATGCAACGTACTCTAATATTTACAAGTTTCCTTACGCTATTTTGTTATTTAAGCTCATTTCTTGTTGCTGTCGGTGGTATAGGGCCTGAAAAAGTGATGTTAATGTAATACATTTTGAGAAGAGAAAACAGACAAAGCGCTTAGGTCTAGTTTCCAGATATTTTCTTTTCTTGTTTGTGACCATGGGAAAGTGAGGAAAGGATGTCAGTGATAATACAGGAAGTTTGATGATTGTTATTCAGTGAATGCTAACGGAACAGAACCATCGTAGAAGTGCTTCAAAAGAACTGAAAATGCCGTTTCCAAAGTTCTGCAAATGTTTCATCAGACTTGATCAGTAAAACGCCAGCGTCACAACTCCGACTTTGGCCCTGGATGTAAAATTAGTGACCACGCCACTCCACCACTTTCTAGACTTGCTGTTGAGAGCGCAGAAAGACTCTGAGAGACACTGAATGTAATATGGTGACTGGTTTAAATCGTCCACAGAGGACCGAGCAAGGGGACTTTAAATCGCTGGTTTTCAGAACTGGGAGCTGTGCAGAAGAACGCTGTGATGAAAATGAACAGACGGTCGGGAAGGCACCGTGGGGAGAAACTGAAGGCAAGCAAGACTGTACTTGAGTACAAATAATCATTCAACATACACACAATGTTCAGAGATAAAATATTAATTTATCTTTAAAAAAAAAAACAACAAAAACAGCAGAATAAGAATATAGCCAAAGTCTTCTCAAAAATCGCACCCAGAAAGTATGGATGTAAAGTGTCATAGAATCTGGAAGTCATGGTGTGCGCTGTGGCTTTGTACTTGGATATGGCTGAACTCAAGGTGTCTGCTGTGGATTTGTACTTGGATATGGCTGAACTCAAGGTGTCTGCTGTGGATTTGTACTTGGATATGGCTGAACTCAAGGTGTGCGCTGTGGCTTTGTACTTGGATATGGCTGAACTCAAGGTGTGGGCTGTGGCTTTGTACTTGGATATGGCTGAACTCAAGGTGTGCGCTGTGGCTTTGTACTTGGATATGGCTGAACTCAAGGTGTGGGCTGTGGCTTTGTACTTGGATATGGCTGAACTCAAGGTGTGGGCTGTGGCTTTGTACTTGGATATGGCTGAACTCAAGGTGTGCGCTGTGGCTTTGTACTTGGATATGGCTGAACTCAAGGTGTGCGCTGTGGCTTTGTACTTGGATATGGCTGAACTCAAGGTGTGCGCTGTGGCTTTGTACTTGGATATGGCTGAACTCAAGGTGTGCGCTGTGGCTTTGTACTTGGATATGGCTGAACTCAAGGTGTGCGCTGTGGCTTTGTACTTGGATATGGCTGAACTCGAGGTGTGGGCTGTGGCTTTGTACTTGGATATGGCTGAACTCGAGGCGTGGGCTGTGGCTTTGTACTTGGATATGGCTGAACTCAAGGTGTGCGCTGTGGCTTTGTACTTGGATATGGCTGAACTCAAGGTGTGCGCTGTGGCTTTGTACTTGGATATGGCTGAACTCGAGGCGTGGGCTGTGGCTTTGTACTTGGATATGGCTGAACTCGAGGCGTGGGCTGTGGCTTTGTACTTGGATATGGCTGAACTCGAGGCGTGGGCTGTGGCTTTGTACTTGGATATGGCTGAACTCAAGGTGTGCGCTGTGGCTTTGTACTTGGATATGGCTGAACTCAAGGTGTGCGCTGTGGCTTTGTACTTGGATATGGCTGAACTCGAGGTGTGCGCTGTGGCTTTGTACTTGGATATGGCTGAACTCGAGGCGTGCGCTGTGGCTTTGTACTTGATATGGCTGAACTCGAGGCGTGGGCTGTGGCTTTGTACTTGGATATGGCTGAACTCAAGGTGTGCGCTGTGGCTTTGTACTTGGATATGGCTGAACTCGAGGTGTGAGCTGTGGCTTTGTACTTGGATATAGCTGAACTCGAGGTGTGGGCAGTGGCTTTGTACTTGGATATGGCTGAACTCAAGGTGTGCGCTGTGGCTTTGTACTTGGATATGGCTGAACTCAAGGTGTCTGCTGTGGATTTGTACTTGGATATGGCTGAACTCAAGGTGTGCGCTGTGGCTTTGTACTTGATGGCTGAACTCAAGGCGTGGGCTGTGGCTTTGTACTTGGAGGATATGGCTGATCTCAAGGTGTGGGCTGTGGCTTTGTACTTGGATATGGCTGAAACTCAAGGTGTGGGCTGTGGCTTTGTACTTGGATATGGCTGAACTCAAGGTGTGTGCGCTGTGGCTTTGTACTTGGATATGGCTGAACTCAAGGTGTGCGCTGTGGCTTTGTACTTGGATATGGCTGAACTCAAGGTGTGCGCTGTGGCTTTGTACTTGGATATGGCTGAACTCGAGGTGTGCGCTGTGGCTTTGTACTTGGATATGGCTGAACTCGAGGTGTGCGCTGTGGCTTTGTACTTGGATATGGCTGAACTCGAGGCGTGCGCTGTGGCTTTGTACTTGGATATGGCTGAACTCGAGGTGTGCGCTGTGGCTTTGTACTTGGATATGGCTGAACTCGAGGCGTGCGCTGTGGCTTTGTACTTGGATATGGCTGAACTCGAGGCGTGCGCTGTGTGGCTTTGTACTTGGATATGGCTGAACTCGAGGCGTGGGCTGTGGCTTTGTACTTGGATATGGCTGAACTCGAGGCGTGGGCTGTGGCTTTGTACTTGGATATGGCTGAACTCAAGGTGTGCGCTGTGGCTTTGTACTTGGATATGGCTGAACTCAAGGGTGCGCTGTGGCTTTGTACTTGGATATGGCTGAACTCGAGGCGTGGGCTGTGGCTTTGTACTTGGATATGGCTGAACTCGAGGTGTGGGCTGTGGCTTTGTACTTGGATATGGCTGAACTCGAGGCGTGGGCTGTGGCTTTGTACTTGGATATGGCTGAACTCAAGGCGTGCGCTGTGGCTTTGTACTTGGATATGGGCTGAACTCAAGGTGTGCGCTGTGGCTTTGTACTTGGATATGGCTGAACTCGAGGTGTGGGCAGTGGCTTTGTACTTGGATATGGCTGAACTCAAGGTGTGCGCTGTGGCTTTGTACTTGGATATGGCTGAACTCAAGGTGTCTGCTGTGGATTTGTACTTGGATATGGCTGAACTCAAGGTGTGCGCTGTGGCTTTGTACTTGGATATGGCTGAACTCAAGGCGTGGGCTGTGGCTTTGTACTTGGATATGGCTGAACTCAAGGTGTGGGCTGTGGCTTTGTACTTGGAGGATATGGCTGATCTCAAGGTGTGGGCTGTGTGGCTTTGTACTTGGATATGGCTGAACTCAAGTTGTGGGCTGTGGATTTGTACTTGGATATAGCTGAACTCGAGGTGTGGGCAGTGGCTTTGTACTTGGATATAGCTGAACTCAAGGTGTGCGCTGTGGATCTGCACTTGGATATGGCTGAACTCAAGGTGTCTGCTGTGGCTTTGTACTTGGACATGGCTGAACTCAAGGTGTGCGCTCTGGCTTTGTACTCAGAAATGGCTGATCTTGTCTCCCATGGAGGAAACAACGAAACCTTAAAGAGGACATTCTGCTGTTACATTACCGTCTCTACCCCTCTGTCAAGCCATTATTTCCAGCAAGACGTCCTTATCCAAGAAGACGATGCTTCCTTTCACAGATCCCCGTGGAACAGAATCGTGGAAGCCACAGCAGTCCATGTCCATCCTGCTGTGACCAACATAGCACCCAGTTCAGCCTGCCTGCAAATGTCAGCGCAGTTTTGAAAAAAGGGGGTAAAATGTCGCATGCATCACATTTCCACCCAAGGAGACCTGAAGTATGAAGTCACAATAGCATGGAGTGAAGTGCTCGTTTGGTATGTTCGTAAACTTTTTAACTCTCTACCACGATGGTGCACAGCCTTTATACAAATCAGAAAGGCCACCTAACTCGGTATTGAAGCGTAACAACTTCAAACAAAGCAAAAGAAAGCAGTTTAAATTTTCAACTGGTAAATCTTGATATCGCCGACATTTTGAAAGTTTGACAGAGTTGGTGTACGGCTGTGTGCGAAAACGCGACCCGCCTTAACAATAACGACAGTCGTCGGTTGTCGGTTTACTGCTACTAAACTTTGCTGTATAACTGCATTCACCACCTACGCCTGGGAAACTCCACCTGAGCGGTACACAAACGGCAAAAAAAAAAAAAAAAAAAAAAATGGAGCAAAAGGAAAAAAGAGGAGACATAGAAGAAAAACGATGCAACGCACAGAAAACACGCTAAACTTGGCACCCTTCGTCTCTCTCTCTCTCTCTCTCTCTCTCTCTCTCTCTCTCTCTCTCTCTCTCTCTCTCTCTCTCTCTCTCTCTCCGTGTGTCTGTCTGTCCATCCTTTGTCTATCTGTCTGTCTGTCTGTCACCCCCCCCCCCCCCCTTCTCTCTTAACCACCTTCCACTGTCTTCATGTCGTCCCCACCGTCTGTCTGCCTGTGTGCCAACAAGTCTTTCTTTCTTTCTTTCTGCCTACACAGGCTGATACTCCTGCGGACACTGCCTGTATAGACAGGCAGTGGAATTTTGTGTGTATGACCGTTTTTTTTTTCCCGCCGTGCCAACAAGTCAATCAGTTTCTCTCTCGGAGGCTTAATGCTTATCCCAACGGGCGAGGGAATAAACGCGTGCCGACTTGTCCATGCGTTTACAGAAGCCATTTCGGTCAATCCGTCGGTCTTTTAAGTAAGCTATAACGTTCGGAATCTTTTTGTTAGTAACCTCCCTTTCATCCGAAACAGTGCTGTAGTTATTATTCCAGGAAACGTTTTGTGTACATCAAATGTCATCGTAGCCTCTTGTTTCCCATTGCTCTCTCTCTCTCTCTCTCTCTCTCTCTCTCTCTCTCTCTCTCTCTCTCTCTCTCTCTCTCTCTCTGAGGGCATGGTGTAAAAAAGCAGTAACCTTATCCATTTTAACCCCTCAATAAAAATATTCGTATTCGTATATTCTCTCTCTCTCTCTCTCTCTCTCTCTCTCTCTCTCTCTCTCTCTGCATATGTCCCGTTTTTATTACCTACAATCCTCTTGTGTTAATTTATTTGGGATGTTGCCAGATGTATTCATGCCATAGCTGTTATCTGTTTATGATATCGTCACCTTACCAGGAGCATTTTGTGAATGATCCTAGCGTGTCAGTTTATTAATCATTTGGCCGTGAGTTGTTCAGCATGTAAGGCCTTCCTTCTTCATTGTTAGAACCAGATACGATCAAATACTCACTGACCTTGGATGGGGCCGGATTAATCTCTCACTCGCAGACAGGAGTTATCTCCCTCCCTCCCTCTTTCCCTTCGGCCTGAGTGTGCCGTGATCGTACTGTCTGTTCCGAGAATTTGTCAATATTATTTCTTCCCTCCTTACAAACAGAAAACAAACAGTTTTTTTAAAGATTTTTGCGTCATAGGTGTTCAGCCAGACAGATACGGTGTTTCGCAGGAATCAGTCTTAGACCAGTCTTATTTTCTATCTACAATAACGGTTTTTCTTCGCTTGTTTCAACCTCTTGTGAACTCTATTTGCCAGCGACAGTTCTCTCCACAATAAAGCTAAACCACAAACTTGGGATTAACTATTCAAAAAAAATCACAAACAACGATTACCAAGGACAACCACACATCTTTTAATCCGTGAAAAAATCCACACTTACCTTAGCTGCCAAAAGTCAGAAATGTCAAAAATACAAGACGTCAATCAACTAATGTGAAAGAGCGTAGTAACATCAAAGAGAAAGTTGATTCCCTTGAATCATTTCGTGCCAGTACTAACAATAATCCTTCTTTGTCTTTTTTCATGTGTCTCCCCATACTCGTCAACTTTGAAAACGTTATGTCAGCTAACTAGAAAAAAGTGCTTTCTCAAACTCAGTCTCAGTTAACTTACTCGAAAATTATTCTTCCATGCATATGTCCACTAGTTACTGATTATTCCTCATGATGACTGGACTTAAGTAAAAACAACCCCCCCCCCCAAAAACACACAACAACAACAACAAAAAAAAACAACAAAAAACAAACAACAACAAAAAAACTGTTAAGAATACTAAAGAACGTTTTCAGACATTTTATCAAACTTACAATTCATAAACTTGTACCATGTTCTTTGCATTTCAGTGACTGAAAAATGAACAAAAACAAAAACAAAAAAAAACCGGGGGTCTTCTTTTTAGCCCAAGACGTTGATTCAATGAAGCCGTCTTAATGCTTAACATTACGAAAACACTTGCACCTCACTATGTATGCATGAAAAATTTCCTGTGAAAAATGAAAAAAATGAAAATATCTTTTTTTTTTTTTTTTTTTGTGAGAATTTACTCTCTCATTTCATCTCAAAAATATTTTCCAATGCACATGTAAGCCTCATTTCAGAAAACACATACACACATTTAGTTAATCATGCAAAGTTTTTGCCATCAATGTTCATTTTCTCGATAAACATTAAATATTGCTTTATTAATTAACAATGAGTGCTGACCGTAGTAGGGAGATGAGGTACGTACACTGAGAAACAAAACAGACACACAGATACGAGAGAGAGAGAGAGAGAGAAGGGGAGGGGGAGAGAAAGAAAGAGAGTGAGTGAGTACCACCAAAATGAAAATATCTTAATTCGCCCCCCTCCCCCTCCTCCCGTCCCTGTCCGAGAACAGATTTATTTAGGCCATCACTCCACTCTCATATTCTGGTGGAAAATGACTAGAACACTCCTGGACTATCTGAAAGATAAAAAAAAGATTAACATCATTCAAAACATCGTTATCATAGATATCTATTTGAACATTTGTTTTACGGCACACACATTTTGGCGTTTTCCTACCTTCAGTATAATACTCTCTCTCTCTCTCTCTCTCCTCTCTCTCTCTCTCTCTCTCTCTCTCTCTCTCTCTCTGAGCGTGTGTGGATGTATGCGTATGTTCACGTGCACGTGTGTGTGTGTGTGTGTGTGTGTGTGTGTGTGTGTGTGTGAGAGAGAGAGAGAGAGAGAGAGAGAGAGAGAGAGAGAGAGAGAGACAGACACAGAGAGAGAGAGAGAGAGAGAGAGAGAGAGAGAGAGAGAGAGAGAGAGAGAGAGTTCGCGCGCACGTGCATGAGCGTGAGTGTATATACGCACATGCACACATGGTAAACGTCAAATGATGCATTAAAATACAAGCGCCAGAGCAGTGTTAAAGGGTGAAACATGTGTGTGGACGGCATGACTCATTTTCGGTTAATTCTCGCCAGAAGGAACCAGCAATCAGATCCAGCATCTAGCCCATAATGTACTAATGGTATCCAACTGCTCCCTAGCCATCCCATCCCTTGGAGATCACCGGCTAATGGTGTATAAAGTCAGGATCACAGGGCTGTAAACTGAACGTCATTACCTCCACCTGTCTGCATCACGGCTCTCCACGGTCACTCACCATCGGCAGACCAGCCACCCCCACCCCTCCTTCCCCCCCCCCCCCCCCCTCCACCTAACCGTTTAATTGAAGCGCCAGGCGGTATCTGTCTAGTTTGGCACACAAGGTTTCCAATATACAGAAGTCTGGCACAGAGAGAGAGAGAGAGAGAGAGAGAGAGAGAGAGAGAGAGAGAGAGAGAGAGAGAGAAGTGAGTGAGAGAGAGAGAGAGAGAGAAAGAAGAGAGAGAGAGAGAGAGAGAGAGAGAGAGAGAGAGAGAGAGAGAGAGAGAGAGAGAGAACCAGATCTTTCCCTGATTCTTGCCACCACAATGGATTGCTTTGAAGGTTGGTGGCATGTGTCTGTAGGTCTGCCGCCTTGCAGGGCAGGTGGTTGGGCTGGAGAGGGGGGGGGGGGGGGGGGCGGAGGAGAAGAGATGAACAGGAGCGTTTCTGATTGACGTGTGTCATTGCTGATGTCAGTGCCACTTAGACCCTTGGCCTTGGGCTCAGCAGTGAATGATACAGATGGACGATTTGTTCACGATTTGCATCCGTTTTAAGTCCTTTGTCATACGTCTCACTATTTGCCAATACATTTAGAAGTCTATCTCTTCTGGTTTGCTCATCTATATGTTCTATTTTTGAACCATTCTTGTTCATTCACCCCGCCTTCTTTTCTTTCTTTCTTTTTATTGTCATTTGACACAGCCGTTGTGGGTTTTTTTTTTCTATAAACATGACTAATTGAAGTTTGGAAAGACAATGACATCCACACCTCGCATAGTAATAGACAACACGATTCGCAACAACACAGCTAGAAGAACTGCACCCTGCAGTCGTAAATATGCTTTAGGAGACAGTAACATGTGATGTGTGTGTAACACCATGCACCACTGACAATGACAAGAAATCTGGTTAAATTCCTTAAAATGAAAAAAAAAGGGAATCGTGGTGGTTACACATAGAAAGCAAGATTCACGTACCATCCCAATATGTTGTTTTCATATCAGTGAAGGCCTTAGTCAATTGTCAGAAAGTTGCAATAATTCTGAAAGCACCCACAAAGATGCGCTTACGTGTGCAAGTGTTCTGGCCCCCATTCCCAACATTCCCTTCTTTTTATCTTTTCACACCTTCTCCTATATCCACTGTTCTACTACTACTACACACACACACACACACAGGCACGCGCACATACCCGCTGTCACGGTCGCTAAGCTGGACGGCCCTACCACCCCTACATACGCCTATCACACACTAGGCCCTACAACACAGCACACTTTACACAGCTTTACAATCATGCACACTGCTTTATTTCAACATACACACCATGGCCCGACCACTAGCAATCACTACACACGTAACCCACAACCGCACACAGGTATCCCACTTCCCCGCTGGCCCACACTACTCTACTACAATGACCTGGGGGACCCTAATCTATCCTAAAGCACCAGTTGAGACATAGCACTGTGACCTGGGGACGCTACGATAACCCGCACACGTGGTGGCTAACTACTAGGGACAAGGACTAACCCATGGGGCTCTAATTTCTAAACTACCCAACACCCACCACGTGGTGGCTAACTACTAGGGACAAGGACTAACCCATGGGGCTCTAATTTCTAAACTACCAACCCCACCCCTATCCCCGAGACCTACCCTTCCTTTTTTGACCCGGGACCACTACCACACCGGTCGCCGCGTCCCTAAGGGAGGCAACGACAGGTAACCTTATCCCGTGCTAGCCACTACGTCCCTAAAGGAGGCAGCAGCTAACACCCCTAACCCGACTGCCTATTGCTACACCCCCTTCTTACCACAAAATTGGACAATCCTTCCCGCACGGAAGATCCCGCTCTTCGGCGCTGTCCGTGGCCTCACGCAAGATGAACACAACGCAACGCAACACACACACACACACACACACACACACACACACACACACACACACCAGGCCCCCTCTCAACGGACTGACTCTTGAAGGAGCCCCTCTTCCACTGAGGCTCCGCCGGAAACTGAGGGTGAAGGAAAGCCTGGCGCAGCACCCTCACGTAGCACCTGAACAGGGCGGTCCTTCCCTCCTGGGAAAGAGCAGCAGATGGCTGTAGAACTGCCTCACAGACGGCAGACGGCCTGGGTGGACTTCTCCTCCCTGAAGAGCACAGGTAGCATCGGCAGGAGGAGAACTGCCTCACAGACGGCAGACGGCCTGGGTGGTCTCCCCCCTCCCGGGAGAGCACAGGTAACGGGACGCCGCCGCTCACCCGCCAGCAGCATGCGGCCGCCGACTGCAGTGATCTAGTCCCCAGCCTCGGCACGGAAGCAGGAGATCTGCTGAAACAACTGTAGGCCACTACCGTAGTGCCGCTACTACCCGAGTAACCAAGGCACATAGCCTACCTGGTATGGCTTTAACTCTCCATCTCCCTGTTTCTCCTCCTGGTTTCTGATGTGTGATGAAGTCACTCGGGGTGATCGTTGGCACCAGACCCTCAACCACCCTGTAAAAAGAATCCTAGACGTAGTTGAAGCCGCCGTTCTTGGAGTCTAGTGAGCTCATGTTTCTCAGCAGACCTGTTATGAAGCCTGGAGTGGTGGAGCGGTAGTCCTTTGCTATGAAGCGCACTGCATTTCTTTGTACGCGCTCTAGCATGTTGATCTCTTGCTGCATATGCGGAAAACAACTACTTGAAACAACTGAAATCACCATGAGCTAGCCACAATCGATATCGTGTCTCACCATCCATCAATGGTTATTATATTGACCTCAAGTAGTCTAGCCAAACTGCCCCGTGACAATCGAACTCAGGAAGCGCTATGTACACTACTTACAAGATAGAGGGAGAGGTGACAACACAAACTGGCTAACAAATTACAACCACGAAACCAAGACAACATCATACCAGACAACCAGTAGACGCAACGAACGCAAATACCAACTAATCACAACTTGAGACAACCACAATACAACTCGACCAAAATACAAGACGACACGACGAACCACACACCACGAACATAACAGATCACCAACCTGGACAGACAGACGATCAACCACACCAGTTCTGCAACTGGCTGAAAGTGGCTGCCAACAAGGACGACACAGAACTCGGCACAGGCCAAGGGCACACCAAACCCGACGAGGACCTGGCTCTAACTATGACTCGAAGTCACTCAACACGAACTAACGGCGCTCCCGCTGCAACTACAAAGAGCACGTCCACTCCGACGAAGACCAGGGACCGAAGTGAAGCTACCCCAACGCATCCCGCCCTGGTTGGAATCAAGTGAGTTTCACTCACAACACAAAGCAGCCTTTGGTCAGAACAGTGTATCCCTCCGCAGAGCCCACACACCTGACCAACGGACTAGTTGTTGCTCGTGCAACAACACGACAATTTGCACCAAAACCTCACTGCCTTGACAACGCAACAACAGCCGATACCCTGCCCCGGCCTCTCTCATATGGAACCAAAGCAATCAAGGGTAACAGTCGGAAACGAAACTAACTTCCCCCTTCCACTCCCCCAATAAATGAAAACTGGAAGGCAAGAATACCGTATGTCCTACTTTCCCCGCCCCCCCCCCCCCCCCCCCCCCCCCCTACCTAGCCTGACCTTCCTACCTAACCCAAGGAACTTAGCCTAACCCCCCATCTAACTAAAACCCCAACCCTACACACACACGCATACACATACACACGGACATACGCGCGCTCGCACGCACATGCGCACACGCTCTCCATCTTGAGCTACCACTCCGAACACATGGACGTGCTGGTTCAGTACCGCCGATCGGTGACACCCGCATATACACACATACATACTCACACACACACACACACACACACACGCGCGCGCGCGCGCGCGCGCGCGAAACAAGCACACACACACACACACACACATACACACACACACACACGCACACACACACACCCGCACACACACACACACACACACACACACACACACACACACACACACACACACACACACACACACACACACACACACACACACACACACACACACACACACACACACACACAACACACACACGCGCGCGCGCGCGTTTGTTTGAGCACACACACACACACACACACACACACACACACACACACACACACACACACACACATAGAATCATGAATTCTTTCAGAGAGAGAGAGAGAGAGAGAGAGAGAGAGAGAGAGAGAGAGAGAGAGAGAGAGAGAGAGAGGGTGGCTGTGGGATACATGAACGACGTGAGAGCTATAAAGACCAACACAGAAGCATAGAATGTGTTACAGTTTATATAGGTCCGAAATATGGCATCATTACGGAAAGGATATAAAAAGAGCATACGAACAGGCTGCCAGACACACAGACACACAGACACAGACACAGACACACGCAGACACACAGACACACGGCGGGAGGGGGAGAGCGCGTGCGGGCATGCGCGTGCGTGTGCCCGTGTACATGCACGCCCGCGTGCCCGCATGTACACGGGCACACGCACGCGCATGCGCACGGATACTACTTCCCGCCCCAAATACACATATCATCGATTGATAAGAAATGACGTCTAAACCAACTAGGGATTCGGTTGAAAAAAAAGTATTCCAAAGATCCAATCAATTTTTCAAATTGCACACTGAGACAGTAATTATTATCAGTCATGGCATTAAGATAAGTCACGTTCCCCTGTCGTCTTTTCTGAATTGATTACGTTAGCGTTTGAAATTTGTGATAGTCTGTTGCATAGGCTTAATTGTTTTAAAGAGTTCCTCAGCATTTTATCATGAAGTTAGAAGTATTCGTTTTGTGTTTGAATTGGATTGAGTAATAAGGTATAACTATTTTTCATTTGTGTGTGTTTGATTCAGAAACTTATCTGTCACAAAAAAATATGTTCAATAGGTCTTCTTGCCCCATACAATAATTTTGTTCCAATGACATTTTGTTGCTTCCACATTCTGGAAGTGCTCTCCTCTTTTGTTTTTGATACATATATTTGAATGTAATTCATTGATCAAGAAATCCTTAACATATTTGGACCACCATAAAATTCCGCTGTGTCTGTGTAACTGATTTTCATACTGGTATGGAATAGGTAGATAAATTTGAATTGGCCTCGACAAGGTTAGAGTGGAAGTCATTGGCATTTTAATGTGTTGTACATAATATTTCATAAACCATCAACACATTTTCTAACAACAGCGAGCCAGCATATTTATATTAAAATTTGGTGCTCTATTTTCGATTTCATCGTTCACAACTCCTTCAGTTTACTCTGTTGATGTTATTTCCGTTGGAAGATGGTTACTTCCTAGGCTATCTTCACTAGTTAGCCCTGTTCCTGGACTATCTCCAATAGCTAGCTATGTCCAGTTCGTTAAGTGTTAATTCTCGAATTGAGATAATAAAGTTGACTTGACTTGATTTCAGGTGATACGTTCGTTAAGTATTTCAGGTGATACGTTCGTTAAGTATTTCAGGTGATACGAGTGTGAAAGAACAGTAATGTGGGGACAGCTGGAATTGTGTTGACGACACATCATTTAGTAGACAGGTGTTTGTAAGTTGCATTTTAACTGGCTCGATCACTAGTGATCTTGGGGCAGCCCCTTTTCCCAAATGGAGTAAGCTCTTTGACATAAACCTTTAGAATATGTAGAATCTGTGTTTGATCCAATCATATTATTATTATGTCAGGGCTTATTTGGAAAGACAGACAGACATGCCATTATACGTTGAAACTTTACTGATCACAACTATCGCAGCTGAGTCATTGTAATTTCGATTTCTTTTAGGAAGAGATGAGATTCATTTTTGAATGATCTAAATCACATCTTGTATATTGCTGTGTGGACGTTCTTGGATGTCTTATAACGCTGAGGTATGGGGCGGTAGAATTAGATAATTTTAGCAACTAAGGGCTTTCAATGCTTGAGAACAAAAGCGTAATCACTCAGTGTGCATGTATGTTGAACAATTAAACAGTGAGGTCAACTTTGCTTTATTATTTTTCACCTTCATGCCTGGAACTATAGTTGACGGTTGAACCTGTCAGCTGTACACTCATTTAACTAATCTGGAAATTCCTTGTCTCAAAAAGAAGTAGTTTGTTATTTCACGCGGCTCAAGGTAGAAAAATGACATGAAGATAGGTCGTCAGACAGATCTCTATAGCAGTGGTATGAATTTGCACAGTTAAAAAAAAGATAAATCGCCGAACAGATCAATATAACAATCGTACAAGGGTTGTCCCAAGGGTCAGTAAGTGACCCCTTTCATTACTGCGCCGTTGAATAGCACTATTTTATAGTGAAAGTAGAATAAATTTCTTCACGTCAAACATATTCCCAACAAATGAAAAAAAAACTAACAACCAGAAAATGCCAAATGCACATATACAGAAAACTATATTTATCAGGATAACATTAAACCTTAGCCGTTAAAATCAATGAAAAACATGCCTGTCCTCCATGGCATAAAGCAGACAAGTCAACAACAAAACCGTGACGAAAAATCAAGAGCTTGATTAGTTTCTGATCAGTGAAGGAAGACATTGTCCTGTGACGTCTGGGCCTGGCGGCATTCCTGCAGGAACTCCAGGACAAAGGATATTGTCAGTAGTCTCAGTGCCATTGGGGCCCCCATACTTGTCTGCTTGCAAACGGCGATCAATTTGACGAAGAAAATGATATACCGGTAATGTACTGGGTTCTGTTAATACTGAGTTCAAACTGCATGACCCTGACAAATCTTCAACTTGACGAAGAAAATGGTGATGTACTGGGCCCTATTAGACTGGGTTCTAACTGCACGACCCTGACATATGTACTGGGTCTTATTAGCACTGGGTTCTAACTGCACGACCCTGATATATATGTACTGGATCCTATTAGCACTGGGTTCTAACTGCACGACCCTGACATATGTACTGGGTCCTATTAGCACTGGGTTCTAACTGCACGACGCTAATGTACTGGGTTCTATTAGCACTGGGTTCTAACTGCACGACCCTGACATATGTACTGGGTCCTATTAGCACTGGGTTCCAACTGCACGACCCTGACATATGTACTGGGTCCTATTAGCACTGGGTTCTAACTGCACGACCCTGACATATGTACTGGGTCCTATTAGCACTGGGTTCTAACTGCACGACCCTGACATATCATCAAATTGACTAAGAAAATGGGGGAAATGTACTGAGTCCAATCAGCTTTGGGTTTCTAGCAGCACGATCTTGATATAACTATGGAGAATTGTTGTGTAGGATCAAACGCGTCCTTGACTATCAGTGACAAAGAAATTTCGTACAAATTTCTGTACAAAAACAAAACAAAACAAAACAAAACATAAAAAACCGCTTACATTCCACCTGTTAAGTCCTGCACTCCCGACCGCAGATATGGCGGCAGTTCAGAGGTCATTGGATAACCAACAGTTTAGCTGTCATGTGAATAGTTTTTCATTTTGTTGTAAAAGGCGCCTAGATTGTTGGGTTTCCAAGCAATTTCTCAGCAAATTTTCGCTGGGTTTTCACGCAGTTGTTTTTTTCATTTTGAAAAACAAAATGGTGTTGAGTGTTTCGACATAGCTGCCAGGAGGCACATTGAAAAAAAGAGGAGGCTAGAACTTTATTTGATTTGCTTGGTGACAGTATAGACAATGAAAACGTGAAGGATTTTAGGTGATGTTAATGTCTATCAACCCGTGTGATTTATCAGTTCAGAAGAAATCCTGAAGCTAACAGATGTGAGAAAATGACATCGTTTTAACAATAACTACGACCCAAACCTCATTACAATTCCTTTTTCCCCCTACCAAACAAAATCACACTGAAGACTTGCACATCAAATCGCCAAGACCCCAGAAGCTGTCTTGAACTCGTAGGATATTGGAAGATAATGAATTGTGAGATATGCATCGAGAACTAACAGAGATATAAGCGCATATTCTTGTTTTGTTTGTCACCCATTTGACCAGATATTGACAGTATCCTTACAAACAATGAATCAGCTAGGAAGCCACACTGAGATGATCTTAAGCCATAAAAGGTCACAGCTGTAACAAAACTTACCACCAAACCGCGTAACAATATATCTTTTAAAGAAACATGCAATAGACGAAGAGGTACACACCTAATCTCCAAATCATCGAAGATTCTTTCTCTGTCTGTCTGTCTGTCTGCCTGCCCGTCTGTCTGTCTCTGTCTGTCTCCTCTCTATCTGTCTGTCTGTCTGTCTGTCTGTCTGTCTGCCTGTCTGTCTGTCTCTTGATTTTTGAAATAAACAAACACACAAACAGATAAACACCACCAGCGTTTTAGGATACAACATTTTGAAATGTTGGAGAGGTAAACTCGGAAACACTTTACACACACACACACACACACACACACACACACACACACACACACACACACACACACACACACACAGGCGAGCGCGCGCGCGCGTACACTCACACACACTTGCGTGCGCACACACATATACACACACATACACCACAGACAGACACAGACAGACTGATATAAATACACACACGTGCGCTTACGTTAGCGCGCGAGCACACACACACACACACACACACACACACACACACACACACACACACACACACACACACACACCAGAAGTATGAATCCATTGCAGAAGCTGAAATTGTCGCATCTTTGGCTAACACGAACACGTTTCTGCTCTCATTTGAAGAAAAAGTTCAATATCAATATATTTTTGTACACTTTTAGCTTCTACGTAAGCACTCTCATCCACTGGAATGCATTAACGGCTCGAACGAACACCTTATGTTGATTGCTTTTGATTGCAGTTGTTTTTGTTTATGGCGCACGATAACATCTGTATTGCCAATATGACTCTAGGCTATTTCTCTGTAAGCAGTTTCCAAGGAAGCAATGACTCAGTAAAAATAAGAGAGAGCTTAAGGATGATTAAAATTAAGTGGATGAAAGACAAAGACTGCAGGCCAAGAGACATGTATCATTAAAACCATATCGGATATAATACAACAAAAATCATAAAAAAAAAACCCATTGAAAGCACATATATAGCTACCGAGTCGGTAAAAGAAACAAAGAAGTATAAAAGGGGCAGATAGGAGTTGTTTGGACCGTACCCGTTTAAGTACCTCAACTGTCATTTTAGGATTTCCTACTTGAATGCGTTAAGAAGAAAAAAAAAAGTAACAGCCATAAGGTCACTGATTTTGTAAACATAATATTGACGTTCCCACAGAGAGAGAGAGAGAGAGAGAGAGAGAGAGAGAGAGAGAGAGAGAGAGAGAGAGAGAGAGAGAGAGAGAGAGAGAGAGTAATAATAATCCGATTGGTAATTTCCGTCTGTGTTCCAAGCAAACACAAGCTCAGCAAAGGTGGTTGTGAACAGAACTGGGCATGAGTTATCGCCCTTACGGTTCCACTTTCCCACAGGGGTGACAACTCAACTGACCTGTTAGAAGACGACCAGCTTTGTTGTCACAAAATATTACAAGGGTGACCGCAACCTTTTTTTTTTTTCCCATCCTGGCAGGTCGGCCGGCTAGTCTATGACGCACATTGACAAAACAAACACGACCACCATGAAAGAACGACCGACCCCCGACCCCCCCCCCCCCCCCCCTTCCTCCTCTCCCCCCCCAATCGCCCGATTTCCGTTTCTCCACGCCATGTTTGGCCACCCACAACACCACAAAAAAGGTGTACTTGCGCTCAGTTTACAGATCACAATGGCGGCCGAATTGTACTGGCAGGACACTGAGGTCTGTCAGTGAGTACACTGTCCGCCACACTCATCGGTATGGACTAATTAGAAGGCAAACGGCTGTTGTTGGCCCCACAAAAGCTGTGATAACATTGCCGAAGAAAGTAATGATTTATCTAATTGATACCCGCTTTGAGCGACCCAGCTGGCGCCGACCGCGATAGAATGATCGGATGGTAATTGAACCGTCCCGTCCCGGCCTGTAGAGGCAAAGGAGCCGACACGCCGCACTAACCTGGCATGAGGTGGTACGGTCTGAGAGCATTACCATGTTTCACGGTTCAGGGCACTGTCACTCTCTTTCCGACATCCCCATATCAGTGACTGCTGCAAGCAGAGAGAGAGAGAGAGAGAGAGAGAGAGAGAGAGAGAGAGAGGATTTATGGGCTGATGATTAGCAGATGAGTGTCCACTCCCTAAAGAAATTGTCAACACCACACACACACACACACACACACACACACACTGGTGCAGCTTTTGTATTACCCTTATTAAAAACACAGAAAAACGATAGCACATTAGTAAACATTATTTCATTTTTATTGCTGAACTTGTAGCCATACTTCTGGCATTAAACTACATTGTAGTTCTTTAAAACGGATACATGCAAAATCTTATTCTGTGTGGATTCAAAGTGGATTCAAAGTCTGTTTTACAAGCCATTAAATCCCTTGGCATAAGAAATCGACTAGAAATGACTATTGAAATAAAACATATCATTCATGAGTTGTCTCTAAAGGGTACCAGTATTACCTTTTGCTGGATTCCTTCTCACTCCGGGAATCACCCAAAACGAGTGGGGGCAGATCATGCGGCTAAAAGGATAGCAAAAAATGTAGAAGGTTCACAGCATCTCGACATTCAACTAGATCTGCATGTATTGAACCAGTGCATAGAAAAAGTGTCTCGAAATCAAGTTGCTGCACTGCACACAAACACACACACACACACACACACACACACACACACACACACACACACACACACACACACACACACACACACACACACACACAAATAGTCAGTATTATCAGCACTGTGTACAAGTAAAGAATGCAACGAATCCGAAATCCTTTTTAAAAAATTTATCCGTAAGGCATTCCAGATATGTTACTAGTTTGATGTAAACGTTCCGATTGAATGCTTTTAGAACAAAGTGTTCTAAAAATATACACCGCATTTATGGCAAACAAATTACTGTAAATCATCTACCTCTTTCACTGCCCAGGAGTTAGGCACTTTGTTCCTAAGATAAAGCTAGCAGATCAATTGTCAGCCAGTGCACCATCATCCACTGAAAATATTTTAAATAATCATACATTACTTTGCGTGTTCTCTGAAACATTCTAATTCCAGTCTACTTGGTGTCTATCTCTAAGGTACTTTAAACTAAAATTGTTGTGTTGTACGACATTAATATAACAGAGTTACGATTATATATATGGTAGATTATATGATATATATGGTTAGGTTAGCCCCCCCCCCCCCCCCCCCCCCCCCCCAAACTCCCTTCCTTTATTCCGTCCTCCTGTCCACCCTGATGCCCCCATCCCCACCCGCAACCCCCCTCCCCACCCATCCTTCTGCATTGTGCTTCAGTCCTCTTAAACGTGTTTCGTTTGGTATACTTAATTCCCCCAAGGCTAGATAAACAACCAGGATAAGTAAATATCTCCTATATCACCACCCATCCCAACCTTCCCCTCTTATCCCTAACGCAGTCCTCTCTCTCTCTTGCACACACACACAGGCACAAACACATAATTATGCACGCGCACACACACGTACTCACTCACGCACACAGGCACATACATGCAAACAGACAAACACACACATATACACACACACACGCACGCCCACGCACATATACGCACACACACACGTACACGCACATACACACAATCATTTGTCTTTTTTGGTCTAATAACACTTATAGTGAATAGACGTTAAACTAAAGAACTAACACACACACACACACACACACACACACACACACACACACACACACACACACACACACACACACACACACACACACACACGCAAGCGTAGAAAATCGGCAACAGAAGCAAAGCTGCAGAAACCACCACCATCGAAACGGCTAGAGAGACCCATGATCAGCAATAAACATACTGCAATGCCAAAAGCAGAAACAGAAAAGGGTACCCTCAAAGTTCAATGTACTCTTTCCCAGTAAAGGTAAAGAAGTGAAAAAACAGACCTGTAGAAGAAAGGGTGAGGGGATTCTCATCTAACAAGATAAGAAAGGGAACCCGAAAAGCTGCCACAGTCTACCTTTTCTGTGGTGTTCACATAATTCTGACCTGACCAAGTTTTGGCTGAAAGATAGAAGCTGTGCCCTATGTTGACAATACACTGAGGTCTGCTCTTGAAGACACAATGCAATCGCAATGCAAGGACAGCAAAATGCAATCACGTTGCCAGGACGACACAACACAATGGCAATGCCAGGACGAAGCAATGCAATGACAATGCCAGGACAACACAATAGAACGACAATGTAATGGCGATGCCAGGACGACACAATGGAATGACAATGCCAGGACGACATGACAATGCCAGGACGACATGACAATGCCAGGACGACACAATGCAATGACAATGCCAGGACGACATGACAATGCCAGGACGACACAATGCAATGACAATGCCAGGACGACACAATGGGATGCCAATGCCACAACGACACAATGCAACGACAATGACAGGAAGGCACAATGCAATGCTAATGCCACAACGACACACAATGCAATGACAATGCCACAACGACACAATGCAATGACAATGCCACAATGACACAATGCAATGACAATACCACAACGACACAATGCAATGACAATGCCAGGACGACAGAATACAATGACAATACCAGGACGACACAATGGAATAACGATACCAGGACGACACAATGGAATAACAATGCCGGGACAACACAATGCAATGACAATGTCGGGACAACACAATGGAATAACAATACCAGGACAACACAATGCAATAAGAATACCAGGACAACACAATGGAATGGCAATGCCACAACGACACAATGGAATGACAACACCAGGACAACACAATGGAATAACAATGCCAGGACAACACAATGCAATAACGATGCCAGGACAACACAATGGAATAACAATACCAGGACAACACAATGGAATAACAATGCCCGGACTATACATGCAATAACAATGCCGGGACAACACAATGCAATGACAATGCCGGGACAACGTAATGCAATAACAATGCCAGGACAACACAATGGAATAACAATGCCAAGACAACACAATGGAATAACAATACCAGAACAACACAATGCAATAACAATGCCGGGACAACACAATGCAATGACAATGCCGGGACAATACAATGCAATAACAATGCCAGGACAACACAATGCAATAACAATGCCAGGACAACACAATGGAATAACCATGCCAGGACAACACAATGCAATAACAATGCCGGACAACACAATGGAATAACAATGCCAGGACAATACAATGAAATAACAATGCCAGGACAACACAATGGAATAACAATGCCAGGACAACACAATGGAATAACAATGCCAGGACAACACAATGGAATAACAATGCCACAACGACACAATGGAATGACAACACCAGGACGACACAATGGAATGACAATGCCACAACGACACAATGGAATAATTCCAGGACGACACAATGGAATGACAATGCCACAACGACACAATGGAATGACAATGCCAGGACGACACAATGCAACGAGAATGCCAGGACTACACAATTCAATGACTTCACACTGTGAGTACAGCGCATTGCAAGGACAGCATAATTCAAGCACAACGTAGAACAAAGACAATTTGATCCAAGGAGTGACACAGTGACAGTACACATTGTGCGGATGATACAATAGAACGCCTGTTCGCTGCAAAGACAGCATAATACAAAGACAATACCATGACGATACAATACAATGATTATACAAGGACGAGGCAATGACAATACAAGGACGACACGATAAAATGGCAGTACAAGGACAACACACCAACGACAACATGCTTCAAGACAAAGCAATACACGGACGACGCAATTTGATGACAAGGACGGCACAATATGAGGATAATACAAGGAAAACGCAATTTAAAGATAGTACAACTCAAGAGCAACACAATTAAAGGACAACTCATTCCGGGGACAGGATAATTACAACACATTTCAAGGACGACATCATTCGAAGACCGTACAATTAAAGAACAACACAATTAAATGACAACACATTTCGGGGATAGAATAATTACAACACATTCCATGGACATTATTCAAAAGCAGTACAATTCAAGGACAAAACAATTAAACAAACAACATATTTCGGTGACAAAATAATCACATTTCAAGGACAAAATAATTCAAAGACAATACAATTCAAGGACAATGCAATTCGAAGACAACGCGTTTCAAGGACAACACAGTTAATAAACAATACATTTAAAAAATAACACACTTCAAGGACGACACACGTCGAGTACAACACAATACGATGTGAACACATTTAAAGGAAAACATGAGTCAAAGACAGCACAATTCAAAGAGCACACGGTCTTAAATAGACACACATGTCCTACATGCGCTGATGACATCCTGGACAGATAACGACAAACCTCCTTCTCGGCTACTGTTCGCATAGCCTGTCTGCTAACAGGTTTGTTTTTTTCCGCAGCACGTGCGCACCTCCAGATTTCCCCCTTTTCCTGCTATTCATCCCATTGTTCTCGAGTTAAGAGACGAAATTTTAGGTTACCACACTCCCAGACAAAACGTGACATCCCCTTCGAACTCCCAAACCCCCAAACAACAAGGAATCTGCTTGGTATTTGCGGAGAAGTTTCCTTGTTTCCTTGTCTAGCAGATTTTTTTTTTTAACTGTCTTGCAGACACCCATCAGCCACAAACAACCAGAAGAATTTCAAGACAGCGCCTGTAGTAGAAAGCTTAAAGCAGACGCAAAGAAGCATTGACTAAGACCATTTTGTTCTGTGGTTTTAGCGTTGGTCTGACCTTTTACACATTGTCAGTTTGGTATTCAAAGACCTCAACGTGAAAGCGCTAGATTATACGTGAAAGTCCCATGGCCTGAGAACCGCAAAAGTGTCGTATAAAATAATGACCACGGAAAATTTGGCCACAGCGACCATATTTCACATAATACAGACAGACAGACAGAGACAGACAGACAAAAAGACAGACAGATAGAGACAGAGAGACAGAGACGGAGAGACAGACAGACAGACAGAGACAGAGAAATAGAGACAGGCAGACAGACAGACAGACAGACAGACAGACAGACAGACAGACAGACAGACAGACACATACAGATGTTGATTACCTACTTTGATGTGACACTCGTCGTCAAACCGTGTTCAGAATTCTCTCCCCCAGCGCTGTCCATATCCTGACGTCTGTCCATACGTACATGCTGTGTTATATCATCAATGCAACTGATCTTAGTAACCACAACCGACACTCAAGACAATTCACAGAGCTGTCGTCTTCACTCTTCTGACTCCTCCCCCGCCCCGTCGTACACACCCGATTCCCAGTCCCTTTTGACATGTCACAAGTGAAAAAAAAAAAAAAAAACATGACTACCAACCTTATCCTCTGACACAGAATATCCCGTCTCCACGCTCCCCACTCAGGAGAGAGAGAGAGAGAGAGAGAGAGAGAGAGAGAGAGAGAGAGAGAGAGAGAGAGAGAGAGAGAGAGAGAGAGTTCTTTTTGTAGGTTAACGTCCATTCATATATTCATATCAGACAAAACATTTACGCAGAAAACGTAATTCCACTCATTAAAAACAAACAGACGCATTCGTAAACAAACTGTTATAAAAATGACGGATTATTGGAAAGGGCTCTGTGTGTGTGTGTGTGTGTGTGTGTGTGTGTGTGTGTGTGTGTGTGTGTGTGTGTGTGTGTGTGTGTGTGTGTGTGTGTGTGTAGTTAGTAATAATACCATAAAAGTTGATGAAGTTCTCTGTTCGTAATATATGGCAAACACTACTGTGTGGGTAATTTACACAAGAATAAGCGCGAGGACGGTTCTCTGATGATGCTGTCCGTCATTATGGGACGAAGTTTGTAAATATTGGTCTACATACTTGCAACAAATAGATGTTAAATGGATAACAGCCTTCCATAATTATACCAGCAAGGTATAATAAGTTCTGAACATATTAAGTCTGAATCTACTCAACATTTACAATAAATATCTTTCTATCAATAGCAATTGAGTACTTCTACAATAAAGTGAAGTCTTTCAAGGTTGCCTATGCATTTATTAAGGAATGGTTTCAGTTCAACGACTAATAAATACACGTCAGCTTATTTCCCATTCTGTTGATGGCCAGATCATTGACTGATAAAGACGTACAGACGTCTTCAACGACAGATGTATCCAAGAAACTGCCCATCTAATTAGCAAGGACCCGTCTGCTGTTCGGAGAGAGTGATGAGATGGAGAGATCAAGGAGCCATACTATTGTGAAGTTTTCATTGCAGTGACAACCAGCCTTGCCTCACCGCTTTAGGAGAAGAACAGACCACAGTTGGGACTCAGCTTCCACCTGGCTATTGAGACGGAAGACACTGTGGAGGACTGAGAGATGGCGATCATAATGCGGGACACTGGCAGTACCTTTACACTGGGAGGATAGCCTGGGCACCCTGATGGTACCCACAGGTCACGGAGTGACCGAAGGATCAGATCGGATGGCTGGCACGTCGTCATGATGGCTCTCTGAAGCGACAGCTGGCCTTACCTTGCGGTTTTAGAATAACGGAAGCAGATGACTCTGACTCCTGGGTTACTGATTTAAAGAAATTCTGCTGGAATTCAACGACAACACGCGATGTAGTCGTGACAACGCAGGCAATGTTGACATATATATTCTGTTAAAGACACGCGGCACACAGTGATACACCACCTAAGGGTTTCAAGAACCTTGTTCATGACACCAGCGGATCAAGTGGACTGGTGAAGAGGGAAATCCCTGCCCATCTACAACATGCAGGGACCGACAGGACCTAGACTGGGGACGGGTGCTTACGGCAGTCTGACTGCAGAGTCCAGAGAGAGGCCCAGGAGCCACTTGCTGCCACGTCATTGTGATGGCTGTCTTGGCTCAGACAAGCAGCCCACAGCTCTTAGAACGACAGCAGTCGATT
>JADBJO010000005.1:1230000-1255000 GCA_016801955.1 Conus betulinus | reverse complement strand
TTTATTCTGTTCGTATTGTATACTTGATTTTTATTTGATGTCCTCTTTTCTTTGGGGTGGATAGGGGATATGGTGTGGTCTGAAAGAAAATGGTTGGTGCACTTGTCACTTCTGTTTTGATATTTACATTCTCTCTCTCTCTCTCTCTCTCTCTCTCTCTCTCTCTCTCTCTCTCTCTCTCTCTCTCTCTCTCTCTCTCTCTCTCTTCTTTATTCTTTTAAATTTGAATGACTTGTGAGTTAACTTCAACGCGGTGACAGCCCTGATATAGCCCTTTGCGGTCGGCTGGGCTATAAGCAACATTACCATTACCATCTCTCTCTCTCTCTCTCTCTCTCTCTCTCTCTCTCTCTCTCTCTCTCTCTCTCTCTCTCTCTCCATTTTCCGTCATACATCGTACCTTTATTGACAATGTCATGCTAACATGAATTGAGCTCGTTCGCCCCTGCGTGGCCTCGTCGGTTGGATGGGCCGTAAAGATCGTAATTGAATGGATTTTTCATTGATTTTTTTTTGTACTCAGTATCATAGGCTGTATTCACATATCTTTGTTTTGTTTGTTTCGTTCTTCATTTCACCTTGTTCCAAAATCTCTCACTATCTCTGTCTCAGGCAATTCGTTCTGTACCCATTCTTATCTCTGAAAAAAGCGAAGAAGCTCCTTAGTGCATTCCATGCCATGTTCCACTCACAGTGAAATATATTCTTTTAGAGTGTTGAGACTTGCACGATGTGAGACATAAACACTTTACACAGCACACACTCCATGAAACCTTGTTCAGATGTCCCACCTGATGTGAGCTCTGACTTTCTGAAAGAGAGATTATCATTTTTCATCTGATCTAAGATTTTGGAGAAGACCGATCTTTAGTGAAGCTTCTGGTGCTTTTCTTTTTTTAGAAGGCATATTTTAATGAGATGTGTGATTTTTTTTCTTTTTTTTTCTTTTTATTTTGTGAGTTCACTTCTAAATGGTGACGGCCCTGATATGGTCCTTTGCGGTCGGCGGCTGGACTATACTCAACATTACCTTACCTTACCTCTCTCTTCCTCCTGTACATATAAATGTCCCCTCTGTCAGTATTTCTGCCCTTTTCTTTTTTAGTTTAACTTCTTGCACGCTTCGCGTATATTATTTTATATTGTTTACTCTAAGTCGGATAGGAGATTGGATGTATAAAGAACACATAAGAGCTTATCTCTTGTCCTCGGAGATGAAGAATCCTCTCTCTCTCTCTCTCTCTCTCTCTCTCTCTCTCTCTCTCTCTCTCTCTCTCTCTCTCTCTCTCTCTCTCTCTCAGAAGCCAGCGTGTTTACTTGAGGGGCACATATTGCTCTCAATAAATCGTATAATGTGGTGTTCCACAACGCTTTGCTCTTTGACCTCTTCTCTTTTGCATTTTCATAAATTACTTGTACGTACCACAGTGTCATCTGAGATCTGTTTGCTGATATTTATATTAATTGTGTTGATACAGGTACCTGTACGATAATCGCCACAACAAAGTTTAAACAATGAAATAAGAACAAAGGTCCTTAATCCGCACAAAACGAAATAGACGGTTTTAACATCAAGACAGAACTAATTAAAGCCCTGAACAAAGACTTGCCAGAGCAGGATAGCAAGCTTTGTGTTCTTGGCGTAATCATTAATGACATTTTAAAATGGCGATCACAAGTTAAACTTGTTCGCAAAGAATTGGCTCGTATTTCGCAAAGAATTGGCTCGTATTTTGCCTTCACCCCATAAACGTAGTCATTATTTTTATACTCCTTTTTGAAGCTCGTGTGTTGTCTCAGATTAACTAAGGATCTGCAGTATGAAGGGGTGGTGGTGATAATCACATCAAAAGAATAAACTCTATGCACAGATGGGGGGGCTAAGCTGATTTTACTCGACAAGACCACGGACAAAGTAACAAAACTGATCTTATGACCACCACACAGCCAAATAGCCTTACGAAAATGTATTCAAAGTTCATACAAACCTGACACCACCCTATCTTCTGGGTTAATTCAAATGACAACAATGCGTGATAATTCAAGTAGGTATATTTTTTTTCAAGTGTGTGCATCGATTCGCTCAAATCTATCTTTGCATTTTTTGGACAATCTGTTTGGAGCTCTCTTCTTGCTTCCATCAAAGTATGTCAGTCATTGCAGTCTTTTAAATCAACCGTACAAAAGCTGCTACGTAAGTTATAAATGTCACTGTCGAACTGTTATAAATCAGTTTTCTAATCCAAGACAATTTCAAAGTGTGCATGAAAAAGCAAATGTTTGGCGACCCTGTAACCCCGTTTTTTTAACGTTATGTCACTGCATACCTTTGTAGATATTCTGCATTACTGTCAGGAGGTTTGGGAAGTAATAACCATAGGTGCACAAGTTTTGATATAACGAGGATTTTGGTACCGCCACCTTACCAAGAGCAGTACATATTGTAAAAGACCAAGTTTAAACGAATTGTGGACTTCTTTAAACTTATAACCAGATTCCAAGAATTTTGCATACCCTTTCAAACTGTCTTTTGCATCAGTCATACATTGCATGTTTTTCCTTCAAAATTTAACTTTGAATCTGAAATATTCTCTCTTTTTTTCCCCATGAGACAAACATTTTTCCACAGGATTTCCGCCCTTCTAATGTAAAAGTTGTATTGTCTGGAAACTGGCTCTTCGTAAACGCTGTGTCTCATACTTGTGTTCAACTAATTTAACTATCTCTCTTATTTTGCATGCTACCAAGTATAATACATATAACACAAATAGATACGGCAATACGGGGTCACATAACGGCACCCTCTCTTCACTGAAAACGTCGGAGTGTTTTTCCATTGAAGTTACATCTGGTTTAATGTCATAATAAAACATGCATATTCATTGACACATATCCTTGCCAAAACTAGAGTACAGGATGAGTTTTTCCAAGTGGTCCCAAGTCATGGAATCAAAAGCGTCTTCAAAGTCGATGGAAAATAATAATCGAGGCTGATTTTTGTTTTCTGCGCGGTGAATTATTCCATACACTGTTCTCGATTATCGCCTACATGCCTCTCTGACATGTTGATCCTATTTTACAAGTGACATTCAGCAGTGAAATTTGTCTTCAGAACCTTATTCGTTCTCTGGTGTTTTGTCTCCTTTACGTAAACATATGTATATTCCTTCTCTTAGAGTCACCGACGTTTCTCTTTTATTTAACACAAACATAACAAAACAAAACCCCACCACCTCCACCACCAGCAACAACAACAACACCTTTATTTATAGAACGGAGTACAAGAAACCCCAGGGTGTTTCAAAAAGAATTTTAAGAATTGACTAAGTATCCATTCCGCGCTTGGACTTTCATTATTTCACATATTCTTTGATGCTTCTGCAGTTTCGTCTTTTGTTCATATGCCTCACATATTGTCTGATGCCTATTTGTTGTGTTCTGGTGATGGTTTCGTAAACATGTCTATCCGGATTCTTTTGGTATCTGTATACTTCTAACATTTCACTTGTTTTTCTGACAATACACAGCCGTCTGCTGTCATTTTTTAAAATACATATTTGTATATTTTACCTATTACATATGATCTTGTCTAGACTTGGATCTGGAAAGAAATGTGACGTTGGATCGGGATTAATCTAAGAAGAGACTTGCATTTTATTAGTTTTTTTTTCCTATTTATTTTTCTAAAGAAAAAAAACAACAAAGTTTAAAAGTTTTTCTAAAGAAAAAAAACAACCAAAGTTTAAAAGTTGTTATCAGTGCCTGTATATCTTCATTTCACTGAATATGATACCCCTTTTCAGACATTCACATCATTGTATGTAAATTTTACTCCATCGTGTAAATATCTTTTATTCCTGTTTGAGGACCCACATTAATATGTAGAGTCCATTGCCTCCTGCATGCGGAGTGTCTGTCCCACTCGTGCTGGTGAAAGCGTGTTCATTGTAAGATGATACTCCCCGGAGTTCACAACTTTGGAATAGTTGTGAGTAGGAAGGGCAGGATGACATGCATGCATGTCACACACACACACACACACACACACACACACACACACGCGCGCGCGCGCGCGCGCGCGCGCGCCCGTACCCGCGTGCGTGTACACGTATAACTTCTACAAAGACTTGTGAATGTTGGTCCACAGTTACAATGCATGGCAAACATTGAAACAGCTCAGCTCGATCTGTTTGTTTACGTAACGAGCGATCTGAAGTCAGACCAGCGTATTCATAGCAAATAAACCCACTTTTACAGAATTCTGCATCTGATGGACATGCATACAGCCTCTTTGTGTGCCGGTGTACTGCTGCACTCAGACAAGACTCGGTATGGGTATTTCTGCATCTTTCCAACATCCAGGAAAGGACGGGGTGGAGGTTGAATAGGTATACAAAAGTAAGTTTTTTAAGGATTAAAAATCTTTTGGCAATGGTTTGGTGAAACGAATTCTGAACTGTAGCCACACGACAGGAAAGCCCGTTAAAGGAAAAAAAAAATCATGGTCAATCTCTGAAACAGGCTTGATATAGACACTGATTGGTCGTCGTTAGTTCCTTCACGAGCAGTTCATGGTTTGACAGTTTATATTGCGTCATTTGAAATACTTTGACTCAGAGCTTTCAGGGAGTCAGAAAGATAAATTGAACAGACGATAGATTCATTTGGAAGACAGACAAATTATGAAGGGTCCGCATGGTTTTATGTTTTGTCCCGTCAGATGTGAGAGTTCGAGTCTCTCTCTCTCTCTCTCTCTCTCTCTCTCTCTCTCTCTCTCTCTCTCTCCCTAGCGCTCTGTGTGTGTGTGTGTGTGTGTGTGTGTGTGTGTGTGTGTGTGTGTGTGTGTGTGTGCACTAAGCTCTTGACACACACTCAAGCTCGCTTTCTTTCTTTCCCTCATATATATTTTTTTTGTTCTCTTTCTTCTTTTTCATCTGCTATTCATTTATTCATTGACTTCTGCCTTCCCCGCTTTTTATTTCTCGTTTTGTAAACTTTTATTTTCCGTAATTCTTTCTTTTCTTTGTTTCTTCGTTTCGATCTCCCTTTCCTTTCTTTTTGTTTTCGATTCTTTTATTCTTCCCTTCTTTCATTTCTTTTTTTCCCCTTTCTTGTTTCTTCATTTTTTCCCCTTCTTTCATATGTTCTCTTCCTTTTTCTTTCTTTCTTTTTAATTTTTTTTCTTTGTTCTGCGAAGCCGTGAGCTGTCGGAGACCCCAGGTGGACACTCAGAGTTAATGAGCATCTAAAAGCATCAAGGATGTAATTAAGCGGAGAGCGAGCGAAGACGACAAAAGTCGTTTTGCTTTCAGACACAGAGGTCCAATCAGGCCGAGTGTCACCAGAAAGCGGAAGTGGAAACAGGCCGAGCTGTGTACCGTTGGAGACCACGCTGACACATCGACTGAATGGGAGAGCGCAAACGGAAATGAATGAATTTGTTGCAGAACAGGAGAGAGACAAAACACCAACCACATGCAAAGCCCAGTGGCGCTAATCCTGGGCGACTGCATTTGCACCTTCATTATCAACATCATCGTCGTCATCATCATCATCATCATCAGCATCGTAGTCGTCGTTGTCGTCGTCGTCGTCGGCATCATCATCATCATCATCATCATCATCATCATCACCATCATCATCATCAACACATCAACAAACGTTGTCGTTGTCGTTGTCGTTGTCAGCTTCGCCTTCGTCATGGTCTTCTTATTCATGGGCATCGTCATCGCCTTCGTCTTTACAATCGTTAGTACTCGGGAACACACATTGCGACAGTTTGGCCTTTGCTTTTGTCAACGCTGATTTGCCGGGGGTACATCGATTTGTTATCGATTGAAGACGGTTTGGAATGCCGTGTTTCCCCCTTTTGTCCTCAATGGCAATTTGGCGGAGGTGACAATTTAGCTTGCTAACTCACTCTTTTTCTCTCTCAACACGTCTAGCTGGAGAGATAACAAATACAGAGAGAGAGAGAGAGAGAGAGAGAGAGAGAGAGAGAGAGAGAGAGAGAGAGAGAGAGTCAGTGTCCTCTGTCAATCACTTTGGGATTTCATCACTCATGTATAGGACATAATCGGTAATCGGAGAGGTTCTGACAAGAACGCATCATTTTCAGTCTGGTGGTCGATGCCAGGAAAGCAGTCTGGTCGTCGACGTTTGGAAATGCCCATCCCAACCCTGAAAGTTAATGCCAGACATTTGGCTGTCCTCTCCTTCCAAACTTAAAACTGCTCTAAAATGGGGTACTCTTTGTGGTCACATTCAAATGAAGTTTCGCCGACACTGGTATGCATGTGAATTACATTTTGTTTTGTGACATAAATATTCTGTGTTATTTTCGTGTCACATATTCATCCTTCCCCAGTTCACAGTAATATCCCGACTGCAGTCACCAAATCCACGATCCACTGAGAGAGAGAGAGAGAGAGAGAGAGAGAGAGAGAGAGAGAGAGAGAGAGGAGAGAGAGAGAGAGAGAGAGAGAGAGAGAGATTAGCAAAAAGTCTGGCTTCCAACTGAAGATGGTCAAAATCCTTGAAATATTAACAACAATGTGAAAATGAAAACAAAATCTATTAGTATTGTGTTCTTTGTAATTATGTAAAGTATACAAGCATGTTCATTTCGCACGCACTTATTGAGAAAAAAGCTTTGATTTATTCAAATGAATTATTACAGATAAATTGCGAAAGAGAGAGAGAGAGAGAGAGAGAGAGAAAGAGAAAAGGAGAAGAGAGAGAGATTGAGAGAGAGACAAGCTTTGTTTAGAGAGAGGTTCAAAGATGGAGAGATTGGCCCGGAGGAGCGGGAGAAAGAGAAAAGAGATGAGAGAATGATGAAAATGGTGCTGGGTTAGAAAAGAATTTGTTCCAGCGAAAGGAGTCATTTCAAAACATTGCACGCCAACCTTCTTCAAAGAATGTTTGTTGGCGGAGGTCGAATTGTGGTGTACACCCACTGCAACCTCCTCGTCCTTGAACTAATCGGTTGGAAACCAGCTTTGCCTGCATCAGTATCAGCCACTCTCCCAGTGATGTTACCACAGATCGTGCGGTCGTTGACGTATCGCGTTATCCAGCGCACATGTCAACAGACAGACAGCTCTTTCACTCCATCTGTTTGCATGTCTGTCTGTTCGTCCGTCTGTCCGTCCATCTGTCTTTCATGCTGTGATGGCGTGCGCACGAATGCAAAAGTGCGGTGAGTGTTTTCATCAGAATGGATATTGGCAAATTTTTCTCTCTGGTATTTTTTCCCCCCTTTCTTTGTGACACGTCGTGTCAACAACAGGGCGCTCACATCGCCATCCGATGGAGGACAATTACCGTGAGGTAATTTACTAATGAAGTCAGCGAGCCGTTATTTGCGTGTTAGCAGGCTGCTGCAGCCGCCCTACCTCTCCTCCCTTCCCGACCCATACCCATCCCACACCCCCACTCTTCTCGATCCTCCAGCCCTCCCGCCTGCACCCTCACTCCTCCCCGCCAGTAACCTACGGTTGTGACACCCTAGCACGGACCGAGAGCAGAGCGGACTGACAGATGAGGCCTCGGGCGCTGCACCCAGCGAAGATTGCCAATTCAAATGGCGATCAGTCGGCGTGAAGGCCCGGGCCCCCGAGAGGACTGGGGCAGGGGCTCAGGTCTCAGCGGGGATGATTATTCTACTTATCACGATAATGGAGCCCGTGCTGGTTTTGCCGCTTGTGGACAAAGAGCAGTGGCGTACCTCAGGGAACCAGCCTGGATCTCTTGCTGTTTCTCTCTGGCCTTTTCTTTCAGCGGGTCATTTATCTGCCCATCATGCTGCCGTGGAACGAGGACTGCAATGCATCTAACATCGGCTCGGTTTCCCCCTTCTCTCCTGTTTTTATCAACATGTGCGGCACCTCTATGTCTGCAAATTTTTGTCCGAAAGTCCATAAATAATCGTCCAAGGGGGAAACAGCAGGTTACATTAACATTCCCTACTTTTTTCATTTCGTAAGTAGTGCAGCAGCACTTGCGTATTCAGCTGATCGTGCTTCTCGGGAAACACAACGCTACATAAACGGGAAGTAACCTTGGATACGGCCAGATTCACCAGAAAATATAATTAATGCCGCTGTGCTACTGCGGAAAGGGCACTGCGCATGGATGACATTGTGTGGGCCAATTAAAGTATTAATAATATTCATAAAGGGCAGTTTATGTGGTCCACCTAATAAGAGAGTGCAGAACGAAGATCCCACGAGGTCAGTGAAATGCTACTGCAGCTCTCCTCTCCTCACCCTTGTTACGCTAGCTCCTTTCAAAACTGCCCAAAGCCACAGTCTCCCTTTGTTTTGGACAACAGCCAAGAATACATAGTCTTTGTCAAAACTATCATATGCTTGCATGATAATCGCCCCTCTCTCCGACCTCTACCCCGTCTTCTTCATCCCCCTATCCTGTCGCGAACATTCCACAAAATCAGATTCAGACGTAAATTGCTTGACAGCAGTCAGGAAGGTTAAATGAAGAGCGATTTTGGTTTCTTCTTTTTTTTTTCTTTAAAATATATTTTCTTAACCAGTACCGTGACACTGTGGTCAACTTTACGGCTGCAGACTGACTGGTTGTGGGTTTGAGTCGTATCAGGTATTTATCATTGGGATTTCTCAGGCGAATCCTACCCATGGCTGAATGTGCAATGCGGTCATTGAGAAGACTGGAACCACTCGGTCGGTTTTTAACAGATGCGTCAGAGTGCAGATCAAATTTCCTGACCAACATCGCTGATGTTTGGCATAGGAGACTTGAGCTTCATAAGCTGATGATAACTGTTTTCCCTGTTTTTAATATCTCTTCTCATTATGATGGCAACAGATGCCATTATCAGTGTTTCCTAACATTACGATGGCTATAGATTCCACCATCTAGTCTCTTGGCATTATGGTGACCACAGGTGTCTTTTAAAATGTTTTCTGATATTACAGGGTTACTATTAACATTCTCAATGGTTCCTGACACTCTAGGGTTACATATCATTTTGAATGTGTCCAAACATTACGATGGTCGCAGGTTCCATTTCCGGTATCTTCTAACGAGCCATTGACCAGAACTTGCCTTGTCAACGACTTATAATATCATTATGGTCAGAGATATCATCCGCAGTGTCTCCTTACAATAGCCACATATACCATCCCAACTGTCTCCTCAATGTATAACAGCCACATACACCATCCCCAGTGTCTTCTTATATTACAATAGCCACACAGACAATCGCCGATGTCACCTCACATTTCACTGATCACATATACCATTCCCACTGTCTCACTAACATTACAGTGGCAACATACGTTGTTTCCACCGTCTCCTTACATTACAATAGCCACATGCACTCTTCCCAAATGTCTTCTTACATTTCTATATTCCACATGCCTCCTCACATTTCAAGAGTCACATATTATACTATTCCCTTTGTCTCCTAGCATTACAGTGTCAACCTACACGATTCGCACTCTCCTAACATTACAGCAGCCATATATACCATTCCCATCGTCTCCCTATATTCCGATAGCCACATGAACTACCGGGATGCCTCCTTATATTACAATAGCCAAATGTGCCATCCCAAATGTCTCTTTACATTACAGAAGCTACATGTAACATTCCCAGTGTCTCCCTACTTTATATAGTAGAAGCCACATATGCCATCCCCACTATCCTCTTACATTACGAGAGCCATGTTTACCATTCTCAATATCTCCTTCCATTACGATGTCCACATACACCCTTCACGACTTTTTCTTCAATTGCAGTGGCCACATAGACCATTCTCCGTGTCTCTTTCCATTACGACGGCCACATATACCATCTCCATGTCTCTTCCATTACGATGGACACATATACTATTCCCCATGTCTCTTTCCATTCTGATGGCAACATTTCCTCCTGTTCTCCATGTCTCTTTCTATTACGATGGCAACATATTCCGTTCTCAGTGTCTTTTTCCATTACGATGGCCACATATACCATTCTCCACGTCCCTTTGCATTACGATGGCAACATATACCACTCCCATGTCTCTTTCCATACGATGGCGACATATACGTTTCTCAATGTCTCTTTCCATTACGAAGGCAACATGTACCATTCTCCACGTCCCTTTGCATTACGATGGCAACATATACCACTCCCATGTCTCTTTCCATTACGATGGCGACATATACCGTTCTCAATGTCTCTTTCCATTACGAAGGCAACATGTACCATTCTCCATGTCTCTTTCCATTACGATGGCCACATATACCATTCTCCACGTCCCTTTGCATTACGATGGCAACATATACCACTCCCCATGTCTCTTTCCATTACGATGGCGACATATACCGTTCTCAATGTCTCTTTCCATTACGAAGGCAACATGTACCATTCTCCATGTCTCTTTCCATTACGATGGCCACATATACCATTCTCCACGTCCCTTTGCATTACGATGGCAACATATACCACTCCCCATGTCTCTTTCCATTACGATGGCGACATATTCCGTTCTCAGTGTCTCTTTCCATTACGATGGCAACATGTACCATTCTCCATGTCTCTTTCCATTACGATGGACACATATACTATTCCCCATGTCTCTTTCCATTCTGATGGCAACATTTCCTGTTCTCCATGTCTCTTTCCATTACGATGGCCACATATACCGTTCTCAGTGTCTTTTTTCCATTACGATGGCCACACCATTCTTGAGGCCTCCTCCCATTATCATGACTACAATTACATTCTCGATGTCTCTTTTTATTGCGGTGGCCACAGTTACCATTCTCAAAGTCTCTTTCCATTGCGATGGCTACAGACAGCCTCGTCAACGTCTCAATCTATCACCATGGCCACTCATCTATTCCAAATGTCCTCCGGGGTTAGGATTTCTGTTAGTACCAGTTTCCTAACACTACGTTAGCCACAAATATTATTCGAAATATTTAGCCAATATTAAAAAGATCACATACCTCCTCTTCGGTGTCTGGTAAATTAACGATGGCCACTGACATCAGCTCAATGTTTCCCGACATTATGATAGAAACAGGTGTCATTTTCAGTGTGTCATATAATATTATGATAGCTGCAGATATTGTTCCCAGATGTCTCCTAACATTTCAGTGGCTACAAGTACCTTGCCTAATGTCTCCTAACTAATATCTAACACAATATCTTTCGTTATGTCTCCCTGTATCAATGGCTACAAATACTAATCTCAATGTCAGCTTGTATTACAATGGCCACAAATATATCGTTCTCAGTGTTTATTTATGTAACGATGGCCATAAATATTCTAAGTGTCTTCTTACATGATGATGGTCACAGATACAAACTTTAGGTTTACCACTATCAAAATGATTAAAGACACCATTCTTAATGTCTCCTCACATTACAATAGCCACATGAACCATTTTGTATGTCGCTTCGTATCATAGTGGTGCAGACTTAATGACTCCTAATATGATGTGACTTCAACCCTTCGTCGTCAGGGAGACACGGTGTGCCCCAAGGAAAGTCGGCAGCTCAAGAACACTAAAACTGTCCACTTATGTTTCAGACTGCCTCTTCTATGCACTCTATGAATATTGATGCTAGATTAAAAGATCACTTTACAGGAGGAAAGAATGCTATTTCTGTTGCGAACATCAGATAATGGGGGTGGGGCAGGCAGGAGGATGAATCATGATGATCATGTCACGCGATGTCACGAGACGGATAAAAATAGCGAGTATACACGATTATTGATTCCTCAGAGCAGGGGACGCATGTCCTATTCGAAGTGTTTCTCGCTTCAGAAGTGCCTGTCCTGACACACCTTTCCAACGCCCCTCTGAAGTGAATGTATAAGAGAGCGCGTAATGAATCCCATTAACTGTTGAAGAAATGCTTGGTTAGCTCCCCCGGGCTTACACTTCTAGACGCTTTACAGTGGATTTCTGAAGCTTTTTCCAGAAAGCCGTTATCTCGTCGCTTCAGAAAGCGTCGTCTTGTTTCCGAAAGCTGCATCTCGTTATCTTGTTCATGAACCGCACCTCCAGGCTCTTACTAGTTTCGTTAAAAGAGGTCTTCTGCGGAGAAGCTGTCCCTTGAAGTCTTTGCTATTATTACGGATCGATTAAGCATAACCTGCTGCGCTCCCTGTGGATAACGCCTGGGCAGAACGTGACACTTTAACCGTGTCTGATCCATCTAATAAAGCTCACTTGTTAGTTCATGGTGAGAGTTTCACAGGATGATCGCTTCCCATCCGTCTCCCCCGAGTACAATAATCAACGTTGCGGAGAAGGGAGAGGGCGGGAGTCTCAGTTTGCCGCGTGTCCTTTTCTATTGCTGGTAACACACCAAAACCAAAACCACGAGCAATTTTCTAGTATGTGTATATGTGTATATATATATATATATATATATCAGTGTGTGTGTGTGTGTGTGTGTGTGTGTGTGTGGAGAGAGAGAGAGAGAGAGAGAGAGAGAGAGAGAGAGAGAGAGAGAGAGAGAGAGAGAGAGAGAGAGAGAGGGGGGGGGGGGGGGGCATGGACGGATGGTTTCAGAACGTGCTTCGGATCAGAAATTTATAACCCAGTCGTTTTCAATATTGAAGGCTCTGAGACACATGTCTAGTCTGAGCTATAACAGTTTTACTGCTTTATATATGGATGTCTTCATGCTGAAATATATAGACATTTATCCATTGATGCCTATTCCATATCTCTATCTATCTATCTATCTATCTATCTATCTATCTCATTAAAAAAGAAACTGGCAAAGACTTGCCTTCCTCTTGAGGTTCCAGACGAAGCTTATTTCCGTCAAACTTCGGGTGATGCACTGCATGCAAGACGCTACGACTACTCTAAAGTCGCCCAGGGAACACACAAGTGGCTGGCTATTCTTGAAATCCAGTTTCATACAACGCTGAAGAAGCTGGCTCGCTACTGGGCAGAAAAATGGCATTCAGAAGTATTTCTTCTGCTGGTAAGCTTCCGACTAGGAGTGCATTAAAATCAGCGTGATTAAGAGCTGGGAATAAGCCGCCGTGGCGAAGTGGTTAGCGTCGCGGACTCCCGCTGGGAGGTCGTGGGTTCGAATCCCATCAGAATCATGTGGGTTTTTCTGCCCCCAACCGGCTCCTACCCAGAGTTGAGTTTGCTGTAGACTCGGCTGGGGAAGACTGGGACCACACAGTCGAGTTTCATCCACTTAATGGATGCGTTTCTGAGAGTGTTGCTCATTTCATGACCAACACTACAGGTGCCTGTATTTCTCGGGCCAGGTTGACGCCCGGATATATTATGAAAGGAAGCGCAGAGTACAGCCCTGTCATGTAGTCTCAGACCGAAATGGAAATCCGTAGCATCATCTTAATTATCCTCATTCTCATCGATCAGCATTAAAAAAAAAGTCTCAAATTCTGTGACCCTTCATGCCCTGCTCTCATAGTGACCTCGATTTCAGTGTTCTCTCCACGTCTGTGGCCTTGGTTTGGTTCCGTCGGGGTCACCGGTATCGATGAGTCCATGGGGGCTGTTGTTGGACGGACGTGGTGGCGCCCTCCGGAGGGAGAGCTCACTCGCGCCGGCTCCGCGACTAAGCAATATATGTCGCTTAGTAGGAACAGGCGCCACTGAACACCACGGAAGTGACACGGCAGCAGTGCAGTGTCTCCTCCGGTGGGTTGCCTCTTGACGATTTGACATTGACTGTTCCCTGTGGATTGCCGGTGCCTTTGCTGTGGCGGGGACCGACCGGGCTGTGGCTGTGGACGGGGTGTCGGAATGAGTGGCGTGAGTGCACTGCCTCTGAGGTGGCGCAGAGGTTGGGACAGCAAAAAAAAAAAAAAAAAAAAAAAAAAAAAAAAAAAAAAAAAAAAAAAGCTGGGAAATGTGTTATTTCATGTTACAGTTCACTTCCACTAGTAAGGTAAGGACATGGATATTGTCCCCTCTAAGGATAAAAATGTTTGCTGATTTGGTATTAAAGTGATAGTTTCTTCGAAAGTTTTAAATGATAGAGGATGGGATATGTTTTCGTGTTTCAGAATGAGGCTCAAGGGCAATAAGATTTTAACAACGTATGATCGAACATCAAAATGGCATACAGTGCTCCTACATCTAAAAGCCGGTCGCCAAATGTACCACATTTGGCTGGTTATTATACCACTATCCAGACATACTAGAAGACACGAAAATAGCTGATAAATTGTCGCAAACCTTTCGATTTGAAACTATTGAGAAATGAATGAGGGAAAAACTGTGTCATGAAAACACTACACAATTAGTTCAAACGGCAAACTAATGACGTCAACTACAGTGTTTTCTTCTTCTTTTTTTGCTCTTGTTTATTTTTCTTGGCACTTCAGAGGCATTGCCACCAAGAACGCTCATTCCAGTTCTCCGTTCACAGCTGCATCCTGGTTTGTCTTGACTTGGTACCGGTACCAGTACCGCTATTGGCAATTTATCGGCAGCAGTCACTATGAAATCGTTATGACGCAACCCTCCACAGGAGGCATTATACCGGTACCAAGTCATGTCGGTGGTGGTCAGTGACACCTGCTCTGATCCAACGTACACAGGACACCACATACCAATCTCCGTACTGACGACAATAATTGCTCGGTCACGCAGCGAGCATGAATCAGCTCACTCTGTTAGAGGGCGCCGACATGTCCGTCCAACAACAGTCCCCTCGAATAGGAGATATTGCCGATCTTGACACAAATGAATCAAGAGCAAGTAAGTGAGAAGTGAACGAAGCTGAAGTCACCATAAGAGCAAAGCATAAAGGGCCATAGAATTTCAGACTTTTTGATGCTGATCCATGAGGATCAGGTTGATGATGATGATGCCATGGGGTCCCATTGTGGTCTGAGCGTTCGTGACAGAGCTGTCCTTTACACTTATTTTCATGATCTGTCGAGACCGGAGAGACACCAGCCACTGCAATACTGGTAAGGGACTTTGAACAACCGCTGTCAGACACCCATCCATTAAGTGGATGACACTTGTCTGTGAGTCCTTTCTAAATGAACCCCTAGCAAACGACACGTTGGGCAGGAGGAAATCAGGGCTGAAAAATCGCACAGATGAATGGCTGTGACGGAAATGATTAAACCCACGACATATTAACTTGGAATTCGCGACCCTTACTACTGGGGCCATGGCAGTTTGCGTGCTTTCTTTGTTGTGATGAACAGACAAGAAGTTATTACCATGTTTGCCATTCTCTTCCATAGCAAGAAGCAAAAAATACAACATCAAACTCTTATCATTCCTAAACAGGGTTTTGAAATAAAAGTTACTGTTCTACTGATTTCGCCGACACAAATCAAACTATCAGCTCCTAGTCTTCCTCTTCTTTTGATGTATTTCTAACCAAAGGCAAATCACGGAAAATGAAATAACTTTATTCATCTGTTCATATTATTAATCCAAATTCATCCAATGAAACATAAGCTAAATTGTTACAGGCTTCGTATTCGGATTGTTTGATCGATTAGCAAAATTTACACATTCAAAATCAGTTCCGAATGCCCTATCAGATCAGCACATTCTTATAGATCCGCTGTTGTTACAGCTGATACGGAATCCTATGCTCTTTCCTCGTCTCTGGGCAAATGAAACACACTTGAAACGCACATCTCTGACTGCCTGGCCGACATCCGCCGCCATCAACCCAGATCTGTTGCTCTGCACTTCAACCAGCCCCAACACAACATCAACCATGTCAAAGTCATGACGTTTTGATAATCACAGAGTGACCGCTTAGAGCGTACGATGCAGACATCCCACCTTATTTCCAAACGAGGGACCCTCTGCCTGCTTGGCATCAACAACCAAAAGTAGCGTGTACATTCACATTCCCACCGCACCAGCCTACAGTACTCTCTACAGACGCACTACACCTGACATTCTTTACCTCGTGTATACGTTATAGCTGTTTTCTTGGCTCCCTTCTCTCTCTCTCCATTTGTCTTTATGAATTTATTCTTTGCTCACTTATTTATCTACTCCTTTTCTTAACCAGGTTTCTTTTTCAATTACATATACTTTGTTTTTAACATATCTTTCTCTTCTCCCCCCCCTCCTCTCTCTCTGTGCGTAAGCGTGCATGCACCTGTGCATGTGTGTGTGTGTGTGTGTGTGTGTGTGTGTGTGTGTGTGTGTGTGTGTGTGTGTGTGTGTTTGTGTGTGTGTGTGTGTGTGTGTGTGTGTGTGTGTGTGTGTGTGTGTGTGTGTGTGTGTGTGTGTGTGTGTGTGTGTGTGTGTGTGTGTGTGTGTGTGTGTGTGTGTGTGTGTGTGTGTGTGTGTGAGAGAGAGAGAGAGAGAGAGAGAGAGAGAGAGAGAAAAGAGCATGTGCGTGAGTGAGCGCGCGCGCGCGCATGTGTGTGTGTGTGTGTGTGTGTGTGTGTGTGTGTGTGTGTGTGTGTGTGCGTGCGTGCGTGCGGGCACGCGAGTGTCTGTTCTCTTGCAATAGTACCGTTAGCTTTTTACTCATTGATCATTTCTATTCGTTCTCATAATCATCATCTTCATCATCATTAGTACTACTACTACTGCTACTGCTGCTGCTATTAGTACTACAGTACGACTACTACTCCTCCTCCTCCTCCTCTTAATACTACTGTTTATTATCATCAGTATAATTGTCATAACTACTGTCATATCAATAATTCCATCCTCACCAGTAGTAGTAGTAGCAGTAGTAGTAGTAGTGGAGATTAATATCATTATTGTTATTTATTTCTATTACTATTATCATTATTGTTGTTATCATTAATATTATCATTAGTAGTAGTAGTAGTAGTATCATTATTATTGTTAATATCATTATTGTTATTATTTATTATTATTATATTATTATTATTATCATTATCATTATTATTAATATTATCAACATGAAGACTTTTATCATTCATACGACATGATGAACTTTACTTCATTTGTATTTTCTAGATCTCTATGCATCGTTCTATTTCTCAGATATTATCTGACTATATTTCCCATTTCACTATTGTCAATGTCATTATTAATATGATTATGATTATGATTAGCCTTATAACTATGGGTAAACTTCTTAGATTGCATTTTACTATTCTTCCTACCCAAAAGAAAAGTAGATGTACAGTTTCTTAGACAATTACCCATTTTCTCTCTCCATAACTTGCCTTTACTTTTCTTTAATCCAAGCATTTGTGTAATATTTGAGAAAATATAAAGGGTACTTAAAAATATTCATTTAACGCCATTCAAACAACAACAACAACAACAAAAATGTTAATTTAGGGCAATTAGGATTGCAAGCGATGTTATTAGTAAAATTTTTCTTACCGAAGTGTAATGATTGGTGAGAGGAAGGTGACATCTGCACATTTGTGCTTGTAACAGGTAAGCATGAGATCATCCATGTCTTAAGATGCTTACAAGGATTATACAGTGTTTGCACATTTCTACTTGCGACCTGGGACCACAAATACTATATCTCAGAAAGGGAGAATTCAGCGTTTGCACATCTCCACTTGCGGCGTGTGTGACCATAAGTACCATGTCTCAAAATGTTTAGAGGGATTATACAGTGTTTGCACTTTTCTGCTGATAGGAGTACCATAAGCACCATGTATAAAGAAACATTGCAGGGATTACACAGACTTTTGAACATTTCTACTTGTAGGTTGTGTATATCAACACCTCATACAAAAAATATTACAGGGGTGTACAGCGTGTGCACATTTCTGTGTGTGGTGTGTGGGCAATGAATATATTGTCTCAAAATGTTGCAGGGATTATACAGCGTGTGCACGTTTATGTTTGTGGTGTTTGACAATAAATATATTGTCTCAAAATGTTCACAGGAATTATACAGCATGTGCACATTTCTAATTGCGGCGTGTAATCATTAGTGTCTCCAAATGGTTGCAGAGATTATACAGCATTTACACATTTCTGCTTTTGGCGTGTGACCATAATACCGTATCTCAGAATGCTTACAGGGATATACAGCGTGTGCACATTTCTGCGTGTGGTATGTGACAATGAATATGTTGTCTTAAACTGTTTACAGGGATTATTCAGCGTGTGTGCACATTTCTGCTTGTGTACGACATTATGTTCTCTCAAAAAATGTTTGCAGGGATTATACAGCGTTTGCACATTTATACTTCTGGCGTGTAATCATAAATGTCTCAAAATGCTTACAGAGATTTTGCAGCGTTTAGACATTTCTGCTTTTGGCGTTTGACTATAAATATCATGTCTCAGAATGCTATAGGGATTATCAAGCGTTGTCACATTTCTACTTGTGGTGTATGACCATAATTACCGTGTCTCAATTGCTTACAGGAATTACGAAGCGTTTACACATTTTTGTCTTGTTGTGTGCGACCATAAATACTCTGTCTCAAAATGCTGACAGGGATTATAAAGAATTTGCATATTTCTGCTTGTGGGTTCAGACCATAAAAAGCGTGTTTCAATATGCTTACATGGATTATGAAGAGTTTTCACATTTCTACTTGTGGCGTGCGATCATGAATACCCTGTCTCAAAAAACAAAAACAAAAACAAAACCTTACAGGGATTATAAAGCGTCAGCACATTTCTACTGGTGGCGTGTGACCCGCATGATGAAGACGTCGGATGGACACCGGATGTGTCATCTGACTTCCTGTTCACTGGGACCATTAGAACAGTTCACGTCATCCAGGCACCTATCAATAGCAAATCACAAGAATGATGAACTTTTTCTTTCCCATTTTAAGGCATTGTTTGTCTAACTTCTATTTCATCCAGCAAATCAACACTGGATCACCTCTCCTTTTGGTACACCCTAAAGTGGGATATAAAATCAATCCTTTGCTTCGCACACTCGCGTTGGAAACTCACTGAACCTGGTCAGTTCAATGACTTCAATAATTCAAGGGATGCACTCCCTTCCTGCAAGTCCCACAGGGACTCTGGGATTCTCAGTACAAATTACATCTCCGCCTTCTGGAAATTCTGCGCAAAGTAATTTCCTCTCTGTTCTCACTCTCTGTGACTCCATTCTTTTCTCTCTTTTTTTTTTTCTTTTTTTTTCTTCTTTCTTTCTTCTTTCTTTTTTTTTTTTTTTGTTTTGATCGTCGCCCCCTGTTTTTTTCTGCATGTAAAGTGCATTTTCGACTTTGTTCCAGGTTACTGCATTTTTTGGTCTTGTTCATACGGAAGCTGTTTAATATGATGTGTTGGCTTTGTGAGGAGACTAAACACACTGTCCTGCGTGGACTCTCACTGTCCGTTCTGGAAGTGTTCCTTCGTTCCATTTTCATGCCTTAGTACTGACGAGAACCAAATTCACGTCCTTTGATATTTCAGTGAGGTGGACGCTGAGTGAAGGTGAGTTCAACACGAGTAGGTTTCCATCTCACGTGGAATCGATCCGGGGAGAGAAAAGGTCGGACCTGGTAACAAATTCAAAGTCTTGAAATACTACAGATGATTCACAAATCAATGCCCAATCACTATGGCAACGGTACCCCCAAATTCGAACTTGTCCTTAAACATTTTTTTACTTTGAATTTCAGTTTTCTGTCCCTCACTAGTATCATCACCTCAATTATTTATAGATCATCCAATCGACAGTTTTAGAAACACGGGGCGCGACAGTCAACAACAAATCATGGACTACTTTAGAATCTTCAAGAATTATGACGTAGCACAGCCAGACAAAATGCACGGGACGTTCAGGAAGGATTACGTATCATCACATATCGCAACCGGTCTGAGTGTCTGGAACATTGAAGCAATATTTTCCTGACGCTTCTGGCACTTTCTGCCTTGATCTAGTGCTTTCTAGAGACCCACGGAATCATTACGCTCTCTACGCAATTTGTGCATTGGTAAACAAACGTCACATCAAACTTATCACATACAAAGCGACACCCCAAATATAAATAATAATGATAAGAATGAATACTTATATAGCGCCTATTCTCGGCTAGAGCCCAAGCTCTAAGCGCTTTACAATCCACACTCGTTTACACAACGGGCTGCCTACCTGGGTAGTGCCGACTGAAGAGCTGCCAGCTGGCGCTTCATTCAGTCGTTTCCCGTGTCATCCAGTCAATATCGTTCAATATCGTTCACTCAGTTTCCTTACTTCCTTCATTCTTTCCATTTCTCACTCAGGGTGCATGCTATGTGTAACGTGTCATCCATACCAACGGCCAAACTGGCCTTCTCTTCCGAAAGTTGGTGATGGGATTTTTACGTGTGTGTGCACGATATTATGCGTGCGTTCACACACGGAACCTCGGGTTTAAAGTCTCTTTCGAAGGACTGTATGGGAAATGGAGTCAGAACCAATGTTAACTCCGAGGGAAAAATCCCCCCTGTACCGAAACGCCCCAGCAGAGATTCGAACCCGCAACCCCAGGATCACCAAGATTACGAGTCAGGCGCTCTACCAACTGAGCTATTCCGGCTCAAATGTCAAGATCTAAACCAACTGATGATAATCGATAAGTGAAATCGAACTTTTGTAACAGAGCCTCCCCCTATCCCCTCGTCTAAGGCATTTTTTTCTAAAAAAAAAAATCCTCAAAAAAAAAACCCAGCTTGCATTTCATCCAGAAACCAACAGGTCAACTGTTCTCAGAGTCCAATAAAATGATTACGCATTTCACTCCAAGTGACTCATTCAGTCAAAACCCAACATCGTCTCTTCTCATAATGTGCTCCATTTCCGTATCAAAGTTTTGCAAACACACCGCCCATCGTATCATTCTGTCATTGATAAGCTTAGCCAAGTTCACGTAAGTGTGGGGACATGATCTGTCTGCAACACAAATGTCACAACTTGAAGGTAAGAGGATAACTTCTTCACACTCCTCCCGAAGTACTCCGATGTAAAATTGTAGAATAGTCGAGTCCCACTCCGCCGAACACAGTTTCTGCTGGCTGGCGTAGCTGATGCGGAACAGCTTGCTATCATGTTCATGCATCACTGCACTGATGCCGACACCAGATGCATCCGTATCCCAGACATTGGTCCTGGAAGGCTTAGGAAGGTGCAGGATCGGATTGCTGGTCAGGAGATCCTTGCCGGTCTGATGCGCCTTCCCTTGTGCACCGTCTCACTCCACTTTGGTAGGCGTTCCTGTCTTCGGGAGGTTGGTGAGAGGCACAGATATTACGGGAAAGTTCGGAAAGAACTCTCTGTAACATTCAGCCAAGCCCATGAAAGACTGAATTTGCTTTTTGGTACTAGGACGTGCCAGCTCCTTGACTTTCTTTTGCGTTGTCTTCATGAAGCCCATTCTGGCCGTTATGAAGGTTATGGTCAACAAAACCCACGTTGTTCGTGCCCATAACACTCTTGCTCGGTCCTCATCATGAAATGTTTGCGTAGTCTGACGCCTGATTATTAACTCGCGCAGGATTTCATCCTAAACATATGCCTACTACAGAAGATCGTCTCAGTGCAATACCACGTTCTCCATGTCCTCCGCATCAGTCGCATGCCCCGTTTCAGAGCAGCTTCAGAGTTCACCATCCCAAAGAACTTCTCCAGCCATTCATAGGTTCCATTTATTGTCACGAAAGCCGTCCTTGAATGATAATTTTGGAGAATTATATGTCTCCACTCATTTTTTTTAAACACTTTTTCAGTTGTGGGCATGGGTTCTGGACTGAAGATTGTTAACGTATTTCGCTGCTGCAGTCCACAAAATTTGCGGTTTGTACCATCTCTCCTCATCACAATCACAAGCGTGGAGACGTATGGTGAGTTGACTCTGGAATCACTTCTATCTTCAACATATCGTTAATGATGAGGTCATTAATTTTCCTCAAAAAAGGCTCTCTGGGCCGCATACGGAATTGAATAAGGTTTCCGATTTGACTGTGACAGACAAGGTGAGCTTTACATAGTGCTCAGCCGGTCCCATAGTCCCCACGGAATGTCAGTCAGTAAATGGCCAGGAAACATGTTCATAATCTCTCCCAGATTACTGCTTTCTAAAATTTCAGCTCTTCAAAACATTTTCACGTAGTCCGGACGTGTCCGAACCTAATAAGGTAAAAGTGCGGCCAGATTACAGTTTGGGCCAAATTTTCACACGGTTGTACCAATCCATTTTAAGGTTTGTGTGTTTTTCAGCTGCAAGCACATTCACTAAAGTTGGACGTCTTTCGATTAAGAACGTGATATATATGGACAATCAACGGCAGAACCTCACGGGCCCACGTGAAATATAGTTGCAGCGGCTACATTTCACGAAGCGTCAGTATTTCGTACAGAAGCCGTTCGAGCTAGGAAGTTCTGGATCGTTCGGAGTTTTTGACACTGTAAAGGCTTTAATTATTTCGTCACTGTCAACATGTAGACATCAAATGATTTAGCACTTTTTGTTTGTTTATTGTTTTTGATTCAAGGCTCCACAATGTTTGTGATACTTCTGCTCAGCTTCGCCTATGCATGCGTTGTGCTTGGCTAAAGAGTAAGTTATTATTTCAGATCCTGCGAACATTGGTTATTAAAGTACCAGAGTGTCAAGATGATGTGTAAATGGGATTTTTTTTTTATCATCAAAAACTGTTATCTGCTTCCTTAATGTTTGCATCTTTTATTTCGTTTAGTTTCACTTTTTTAAAAGGTCTTGTTGAGATCTCTATGTAACTATCTATCCATCCATCCATGCTCGCGCGCGCGTGTTTGTGTGTGTGTGTGTGTGTGTGTGTGTGTGTGTGTGTGTGTGTGTGTGTGTGTGTGTGCGCGCGCTGAACAATTTAATAGTGGGAGAAAAGAAATGCAGGCTAGCAATTCCTCAATCATTATATATAAAGGACTTGGCAATGATTTGGGAAAAAAAGGTTGGGGGTGGTGGTAAAGAAAATGAACAATCAGGAACATATAAATATAAAATCCGTTACTAGCACGCCTATGGACACACCACTGTAACCCACCCATCTTGAAGACAGAATTATTCACATTTCCTGCTCCGAGGCCTTTCGTCCGCTGGATCGGACTCGTCAGGGAGACACGGCTGATTGTGTCTGTGGTCCTATGGCATGAATTGAGAGATATACCACAGTCGATCATTCCATTGTATTGTCACCACCAAGGGTCCAAAAAAATGGAACCCAAGAGCACCCCAAAGCAGCCAGTGAAGAGTAAAAAGAAAGTGTGCTAAAGAATGAAATTGCTGAAAACGAAATTATGTATGAAAAATTGGTGTAAATGTTCGAACCTATGCTTGAGGATCCATTAAAGGATGCAGGGGAAATCGAAAAGTGTCGACATTCAGATTGGTCAGCTCAACTGCCAAATAATCCAAGCATTTTCAGCAGCTAAGAATTGTGCAGGACAGCGTTTATTTGAATCTTGTAAGAGATGCAATTTCCCACTGATTGACTAAACAATTACATGTTAAACAATTTTTAGAATGGGGGGAAACAAGTGCAGGCTAACAATTCTTCCATCATTATATTAATTATTTGGTAGAAACAGGTTGGAGGAATAGGGAAACTGTAAATAAAAAAAATCAGGAATGTATACTACAAATTCTAAATCCTTCAATAACGGCCTGTTGAAATCTTTGTATCCCATTTTGAAGACAGACTTATTCATAAGGCCTACTCCGACTTCTTCTAAATCCTTCAATAACGGCCTGTTGAAATCTTTGTATCCCATTTTGAAGACAGACTTATTCATAAGGCCTACTCCGACTTATTCATAAGGCCTACTCCGAGGTCTTTCATCCGCCGAATCGGACTTGTCAGGAAGACATGGCTGATTATGTTTCTGGTCCCTTGGCATCAAATAGAGATATACCACAGGCGACAATTCTATGGTATTCTCACCACCAACGGTTCAAAAACGGAATCCAGCAGCACCCCAAAGCAGTCAGTGAACGTTAAAAAAAAGAAAGTGCGGTAAAGAAATAAATTGCTTAAAAAAACAAATTATGTATGAAATATAGGGGTGAATCTTTGAGCCTATGCTTGAGGATCCATTTAAGGATGCAAGGGAGATCAAAAAGTGTCAACAGTCAGAGTGGCCAGCTCAACTATTAGATAACATACATACATACATATGTGTGTGCATGCGCGCTCCCATACACTAACACATACGTGGAGAGAGAGAGAGAGAGAGAGAGAGAGAGAGAGAGAGAGAGAGAGAGAGAGAGAGAGAGAGAGAGAGAGACAGACAGACAGACAGACAGACAGACAGACAGACAGACAGACAGAGACAGAGAGACAGAGACAAGAGAGTCAGAGAGACAGGGAGACAGTGACAGGGACAGAGACAGAAGATGAAACAGTGGAACTTAAACAGATTTCCTTTCTGACCACGTACATATGACAACCATCTTGTTGTATGGAATATGCAGAACATATTCAATGGAAAGACACTGACTCAGAATCAGGGTCATTTCAACTTTGTTTTTGAATCATATTTGGGTCTTTTATGAATTATGTGTTGATACAATTTTCGTGTCACGCCACATGGTTCTGTCAACTCTCTGGCGATTGGTAATAATCAAAAGCACCTTTTACTTATTGTCAAGCTATGTCAATTTCTCTGCATTGTGAACGTGACAGCATACTGAAGCAGACATCAGGTGGATTGTGGGCAGCGTGACCAATGGACATGACGGTAAGTGTTGGCATTATATAACCTATTAACTGGATGACCATCCAGTTCTCATCGTGCTTTAGTAATTGTAAATGCGAAGACAGGAAGTCGTACGAAATATTGAAACTGTAAAGTATGCTCGCTGCAGCGATTTGTTCACTGCGGCAATACTTCGCGTAAAAATTTGGACCTGCAACAAAAAATAAAATATGGACGCATCGAGTATGTTTCACATTTTTTAAAGCATGGAGGCACGTCTCACATGAAATGTATTCTAAATCGACTTTGCGATCACAATTTACGTCACCCCTCCCATGAAAAATGTCAGGTATTTAATCACTTTTTCATGGCAAAGCTATGCCGCTCTTACATCAAACTCGTC
>JADBJO010000005.1:1222500-1227500 GCA_016801955.1 Conus betulinus | reverse complement strand
TTGCTGGTATCGCTGTTGAAACTACTAAGCCCCAAGTAAAAACAGTTGGTTGTTTTTTCAGGACTGGATGAGAGTCTTCTGTCTTCTGTTCCAAGTATTGTGAGCGCGGGGTCCGAAAATCAGTTCTTAAAAACGGGAAAAAAGTGACAATAATTACTTTCAAACTTCAAGCACTTCCAGAAAAACTTAGTATTGACAATGTTGTGTTGAAGATACACCCATATTGTGCGCCAATATAAAAAGGTACGTGTGTTGTCAGCGTTTGCATCACACCAAGAAACACTGTTTAAGTAAAGTACAGATATGCAGCAGATGTGGTCAGTCATCACACCCCCGAGAACTGCACCTTGGACAGATTCTGTGTGAACTGCAAAGGTGACCATTCATCGGCTTTTCATGGATGTCCTGCTAAAAAGATGGCCAAAGAAGTCAATGTTTTGAAATCAAAGAACTATATTTCGTTTCAAGAGGCTATTCGTCAAGCAAAGCTGAAGCTGAAACAGACAGAGTCCGTTAACCAGAAATCTTATGCGGACGTTGTAAAGAATGCTTGTAGTGTTGATTGCAAATCTACACAAACTGCTGTAAAGTTCTTTTCCGTTTCAACTCAAACGGAAGGCTATTATGAAACTTCCAAATCACTGTCCCCTGAAGAACCATCAGCTGATCAACATAGCGACCAGCAGTCATTTCCCTTTATGAATTCATCAGTTGATCAACATGGCGACCAACAGTCATCTCCCTCCATGAAGTCATCTGCTGGTCAACATTCCAACAGGCAGTCAGTTCCTCTCTAAGAAGTCATCCGCTGGTCATCAAGGCGACCAGCTGTCATCTCCCTCCAGAAGTCTTCTGCTGGTCAACATGGCGACCAGCAGTCATCTCCCTCCAAGAAGTCATCTGCTGGTCAACATGGCGACCTGCAGTCATCTCCCCTCCAAGAAGTCATCTGCTGGTCAACATGGCGACCTGCAGTCATCTCCCTCCAAGGAGTCATCTGCTGGTCAACATGGCGACCTGCAGTCATCTGCTTTCAAGAAGTCAACTGCTGTTCAACATGGCGACCTACAGTCATCTCCCTCCAAGAAGTCATCCGCTGGTCGACATGGCGACCAGCATTCATCTTCCCTGAAGTCATCATTCGGTCAACATGCGCGAGCAGCAGTCATCTTCCCTCAAGTCAGCTGGTCAACATGGCGACCAGCAGTCATCTTCCTGGCAGAGGGCTAGTCAACAAAATGTTCAACAATCATCTTCTCTGCTGACGCCTACGGATGTTAAACAGCGCAACCATCTGCCATTCCGCTCGGGCGTCGTCTTTTTTGTGCAACATCGGGCCCAATCATCATATTGTGTGAAGCAGCTTTCAGTAGGAGGTCATTGTGATAGCCTGTCATCCCCAAATCAACATAGAAGAGTTCATGATGGTCAGTTACGTATCCATGATCAGCCCTGTGGGGAAAAAAAAAAAAAAAAAATCTCCCCCCCCCCCCTCCCCCCCCCCATTCTCTAGGTAACGGGTGCTTTTTCGCAGTTTTGATCAGGTTATTGTACTGCGTCACCTATATGATACTTATCCATCATTAAATTAGGTTAACATATGACCAGGAAGAAAAAGAACAACACATGTGATAATTTGTCGGTTCTACAATGGAACGCACGTTCCTTGTCAACTAATATTGATAATTTGTGTATGCATCTTTCTAGTAAATTTTCATCATGTACTTCTCCTTCAGTCCTTAAATGTCACTCAGCAGAAGTTGCCAAAGTTACAAGGTTATTACTATCCCCGGTTTATCATATATGCAAAGATTCTGATAAAGTTAGTACAGCTATCTATGTACAATGTGGTTTAGATTACACGTACGTTAGTCCTCTTTCTTTTACAAAAGATACAGTTAATGTGTCGGCATCCTTTATAAAATTGAAAGTTTCAAACAATCAAATTTTACATTTTGCATCAGTTTATTACCCTAAGGGCCCTGATGGGCAAAATACTAATTGGTTACGTTCGTTCTTAAACTGTTCTAAAGAAAAGTGGATCGTTGGTGGCGATTTCAATTCTCATGCTCCTTTCTGGGATGAAGATTGTCAAATAGTTTCTCACCCTGATTTTCTGGAAACTGTTGTGGATTCATCTTTAGTTTTGCTTAACGACGGGAGAACTACGCGCATCCCAGACATATCTCATCATAGAGCATCGGCGCTTGATCTAACCTTTGTTTCACCACCTGCTTTAGCATTAACAGCAAAGTGGGATACAGCCAATGACCCACTAGGTAGTGACCATGTGCCAATACTTTTATCTTTTAAAGAATCCGTTGGATCTGAAGTTAGTGGTGGTGAAGATGTTATACCTAAATTTAATTACATAAAGGCAGATTGGGAAACTTTTCAAAATTACCTCACTGAGAAGACTGAGAGTGAAGTTATTTGTGAGGATGTTAACATCTTTTATGATAACTTTCAGAAAGCAGTTTCTTGAGGCTGCTGCTCTAGCTATTCCTAAAAAAGATCAAAAAGGTGTGAAACATTCTCAGGGAATGTCTGGTGGAATCAGGCTTGCGAGGATGCTGTTAAAGCAAAAACATTAGCTTATCTTAACTGGCTAAAAGTTAGAAAAGTTCCTGTGCAAGAGATAAAAGATGCAGCTCATAAAGAAATGTGCAGTACAAAAAAAATAAGCAAACAGAGTCACAGCGCAAGCAAAAAGACAATACTGGTCACAGTTCTGTCTAAATGAAGTATCTGACTGTAAAGACTTGAAAAAGGTGTGGGATAAGGTGAAAGAAATGAAATCGGGCATTAAACTCCAAGATTACCCGATCAAAACAACAAGTAAAGAGATTTCTATCTCCCAAAGAAAAGGCTGAGGAATTTGCATCTATGTACGTTTAAAACATGTTGTACGGAATGTTTGCCTAATGAACAAAAGTCGTTTAGATTAAAAGAAAAAAATACTGATAACTATAGAGATCCTGTACCAAACAACAACAGTACTATAAATGTATCAATATCTTTACAGGAAGTCAGGAATGCTATCCGTCTGTTGGGAAAAAAAAAGGTTTCGGTTGGTTTGGATGGGATTTCTTACACTATGTTAAAACCATTTACCAGAGAACTGGATAGTCATATTACATAAATTATTTAACAAATGTTGGGAATGTGGACAAATTCCCGATAAGTGGAAGACGTCTATTGTGACTCCTATTCTAAAGCAGGGCAAGCCTCGGTCTGAGACGTCTAGTTATAGACCCATTTCAGTCACGTCTCATACTGGAAAAGTCATGGAAAAAATAGTAAATTTCAGATGGCCTATTACTGTGATAAAAATGATGTATTTTCTTCATATCAAGCTGGATTTAGAAAAGGACGAAGTACAATTGATCACCTGACACGACTAACTACTCATATTAAGAAACAGTTTTCTAAACGTAAAAGTGTCCTTGCTTCCTTCTTTGATCTTACTAAAGCTTACGATAGAGTGTGGCACAGCCGACTACTGTATAAATTAAAACAAATTGGTCTTTCTGGTCACGTCTACAATTATGTGAAATCCTTTTTAAGTGGGAGACATATAATGACCAAAGTTGGTGTGACTTTATCATCCTCAAGATCTATAGATATGGGAATTCCACAAGGTTCTATTATCTCCCCTTTGTTATTCAACGTAATGCTATATGACTTATGTACATGTTTTTCATCATATACCAAGGTAGCTCAATATGCTGATGACATTGCAATATGGATTAATGTATTTAAAGAAAAGAACAAATTTACGTCACATAATTATATTCAGAAGCTCTTTCAGAACGAGCTGGATAAATTAAATAGTTATATGCATTTGAACGGCTTTCAATTCTCTGTTGAAAAGACACATTTGGTTCTCTTTAACAATGGATATAACCCAAGTAACTTGCCTATATTCTTTCTGGGGACGGGAAATTTTTTTATAAACTTGAAGTAAAATTTTTAGGCGTCCTACTTACACCAAACTAAACTGGAAAAAACACATAGACTCGATAGTTACTAAAGCGGTTAAAAGTTTGAATTTTTCTAAAAATTGTCAGTCACTCTCCATGGGGACAGGATCCCAAAGTTTTGTTGCATTTTAGCAACCAGTCTTGTACGATCAAGATTGACTTACGGACAGGAGGTATTCTTTTCAGCTCCGCGATCGCATTTAAAGAAACTTCAAAGAATTGACAGTAAGCTGTAAAGTTGTCCCTGGGTGTACCTGTGCACACTAAGTCCTCTGAAGTTTATAAGATAGCAGGCCTTTTGCCACTTGATGAGGAAAGGAAAATAAGTTCTGTAAAATATGTAGTGAGACGGATTGCCGTGGACGACCTTGAAGAGTTAAATACACGATCCGACATTGATTTTTCGAAAAAAAAATGCACAGAAAAAATTCAAATTTAGAGACGCTTCGTTCATATGTTTCAGACGTTTTTAATTCATCAAAGATTAACCCACACGAGGTAGCGCCTCGCGTACTGGTTCCGCCGGTACCCCCTTGGGAACTAACGGAAGTAAAAGTTAACATTTTTTTTCTTCTGATCTAAATAAAGCGATGTCGCCGCATGTGTTAGCAGCATCTGTCAAAATTGACATGGAAGAAAAAAAGTTTACTAACTATTTGAAAGTATACACTGACGGCTCAGTTCTTGATGATGGTAGTGCGGGATCTGGCTTTGTAATTCCAGATTACAAAGCTGAAAAATCATATTATTTAGGTAAGGGTCATTCCATATTTACAGCTGAACTTGTTGCTGTCCTGATGGCATTAAATTATTTAATTTCTTGCCAGTCTCAATATTTAATATCCTGTTTTGTGTTGATTCACAGTCAGTATTAAAAGTTTGCATTGTTTTGAAAATACACAGAGAGAGGAATTATTATTTGAGATTAAGTACATGTTTGCACTGTCTTTACATGAAAGGTACTAATGTTATTTTTCGTGGGTCCCATCGCACACCTCCTTCATTTTTAACGATCAA
>JADBJO010000005.1:1215000-1217500 GCA_016801955.1 Conus betulinus | reverse complement strand
CGAGGAGGGAAAAATGGGCTGTGACAGGACGAGGCAGGAAATGGGCTGTGACAGGACGAGGCAGGAAATGGATTGTGACAGGACGAGGCAGGAAATGGGTTGTGACAGGACGAGGCAGGAAATGGGTCGTGACAGGACGAGGCAGGAAATGGATTGTGACAGGACGAGGCAGGAAATGGGCTGTGACTGGACGAGGCAGGAAATGGGTTGTGACCAGGACGAGGCAGGAAATGGGTCGTGACAGGACGAGGCAGGAAATGGATTGTGACAGGACGAGGCAGGAAATGGGTTGTGACAGGACGAGGAGGGAAATGGGTTGTGACAGGACGAGGCAGGAAATGGGTTGTGACAGGACGAGGCAGGAAATGGGTTGTGACAGGACGAGGCAGGAAATGGGTTGTGACAGGACGAGGCAGGAAATGGGTCGTGACAGGACGAGGCAGGAAATGGGTCGTGACAGGACGAGGCAGGAAATGGGTTGTGACAGGATGATGTTGAGAATCACCTGTGACAGGACATAGGGGAAAATGGCTGTGATAGGACATAGGGGAAATGGGTTGTAAAAGGACACGGAGGTAAATGGGTTGTAAAAGGACAAGGAGGTAAATGGGCCGTGACAGGACGAGGAGGGAAGTGGGAGGTAAATGGGCCGTGACAGGACGAGGAGGTAAATGGGCCGTGACAGGACGAGGAGGAAGTGGGAGGTAAATGGGCCATGACAGGACGAGGAGGTAAATGGGCTGTGACAGGACGAGGAGGGAAATGGGCTGTGACAGGACGAGGAGGTAAAATAGGCTGTGACAGGACGAGGAGGTAAATAGGCTGTGACAGGACGAGGAGGTAAAATAGGCTGTGACAGGACGAGGAGGTAAATAGGCTGTGACAGGACGAGGAGGTAAAAATAGGCTGTGACAGGACGAGGAGGTAAATAGGCTGTGACAGGACGAGGAGGGAAGTGGGAGGGAAATGGGCCGTGACAGGACGAGGAGGTAAAATAGGCTGTGACAGGACGAGGAGGAAGTGGGAGGTAAATGGGCCGTGACAGGACGAGGAGGGAAATGGGCTGTGACAGGACGAGGAGGTAAATGGGCTGTGACAGGACGAGGAGGGAAATGGGCCGTGACAGGACGAGGAGGTAAATGGGCTGTGACAGGACGAGGAGGAAGTGGGAGGTAAATGGGCCGTGACAGGACGAGGAGGTAAATGGGCTGTGACTGGACGAGGAGGTAAATGGGCTGTGACAGGACGAGGAGGGAAATGGGGGTGTGACTGGACGAGGAGGGAAATGGGGTGTGACTGGACGAGGAGGGAAATGGGGTGTGATAGGACGAAGCGGGAAATGGGGTGTGACTGGACGAGGAGGTAAAATGGCTGTGACAGGACGAGGAGGTAAATGGGCCGTGACAGGACGAGGAGGGAAATGGGGTGTGTGATAGGACGAGGAGGGAAAAAGGCTGCGACAAGACAAGGAGGGAAATGGGCTGTGACAGGACATAGGGAGCCAGTGACAGGGAAATGGCCTGTGACAACAAGAGGCTGGAAATAAGCTGTGTATGTGGACACAATGATAGGGAGGAGGGGAAAAATGCCATGGGTGAAATGCAGAAAATACGACGATTTCAATTTCTGTTGTGTAGATAGAAGAACTACACAATGGAAGCTGAATGTAAATACACAAAGAAACAAAGAAGTAAATAGATATGGAGAGACAGATAGATGGATAGATAGATAGATAGATAGATAGATAGATAGATAGATAGACGGATAGAAGACATATGGACAGATAGATGGACAGATAGATAAGAAACGAATGAATGAAGAAATACTTAAGCAGATAAATAAATGAATAAATGAATTGCTTCCAAAATGAATGTTCCTTCCCTGCAAACACTTGTTTTTGGCAGATCGTTTTTTTTTCTCTTTCTGTATTAATTAAAATGACCTCCCATCAAAAACCAACCCCCCCACCCCCCCACGTCCCTTCCCCCCATTGACCCCGATCGGTGAGGGATTCTAGCAGCCGCACACTATTAGCTCCACTGTACTAGCTTGATGGCTTGTTCATCATTGACACACTCCAAGGAATCGTGTTTATTAGCACTGGCTCATGACCACTGTCTGTTGTTGCTGTTCTTTACCCCAACATACGAAAGAAGCCCATGTCGATTTGGTTGTATTCTACCTTTGTTTCTGAATCGATTCATATCATGTGTCACTTTTCATGTACCCTGCGTGTGATCTTGGAAATTAAAAATATCTTTTGTCTTTTATAGCAGAAAAAAGGTAAATAAACGAAGGTAAATAATAACAAAAACTCAACCAAACCCCCTTCATCCTCTTTTCATTGTTTTGTCTCTTGCTGTCGCCGTTATTGGTTGTTATGGATGTTGTCGTTGTTGTTGTTGTCATTCGTCTTGATTAAAGTACACGGGAGTAAAAAAAAAATAAAGAAAACACCAGGCGCTTTCAGCAAGCTGACGTTACACACCGAAAAACTTCA
>JADBJO010000005.1:1175000-1190000 GCA_016801955.1 Conus betulinus | reverse complement strand
GTCGAGAAAAGAATGGCGTGGATGCAATGACCCTGAAATGGCAAGAAAAAAAAATGAGACAATAGAAAAACAAAAGGTATACAACATTTTGGACAATGTAATCTACAGACCGTCTTGGTTGTGTTTGTCATAGTTCAGACATAAATCCAATCTTATTTCTGGGGGTTTCTGTCTTCTCCTTTAGCGGTATTCTCCCATTTCAGTGAGACAAAAAAAATCCCAACCAGAACAATGCATGCTGTGCGCTAGGTGGGGACAAGAGAGAGAGAGAGAGAGAGAGAGAGAGAGAGAGAGAGAGAGAGAGAGAGAGAGAGAGAGAGAGAGAGAGAGTCGGTTGAAGGTGGTCAGGTTTGGAATTAACGACTGAGGAAAGCAAGGGAGGATGGGGGGAGGGAAAAGGGGCGAATAGCGTGAAATTGAAGAAGAAATTCAGTATCAAACACGTGCACACTGTTTTTGATTGACAAATACCAATTCCACTGTCTATGACCAAAGAGTAGAAAAAAAAGTATGGGAAGGAAATAACCCACTCTCTATAGTAAAACATACTCTAGGCATGGATCAAATCCTATGTTCACACGTGAAAAACATTTTTTTTCTCATTTGAAAATCAAAATCGTTAAACATGACAATCTGAACATCAGGTGAGTATGTGAGCATACATTTCAGAGACTGTTTCACCTGTGAACGGTAGTGTTTTTTTTTAATGACAAAACAACCCCTTAGCACATCGAATGTATTTCCTAAGTATCATGTTAATATTCTTATCATATACGATTTACACATGAATCGACAATGTTTAAACCAAACTTTGATATGGCGAAATCTGTCACTGCTGATATTCATCATATAACATCTGTACTCAATTGCATGAATTATACTGTGTCTGAATATATGCATATATATGTTTATGATTATATATATATATAATCATATATATATGATTATATATATGCATATATATAGATGTGTGTGTGTGTGTGTGTGTGTGTGTGTGTGTGTGTGTGTGTGTGTGTGTGTGTGTGTGTGTGTGTGTGTGTGTGTGTGTGTGTGTTGCATGACCGTGTATGTAAATGTCTGTGTTTGTTGAACGTGTGCGCATGAGAGAGAGAGAGAGAGAGAGAGAGAGAGAGAGAGAGAGAGAGAGAGAGAGAGAGACGGGACAGAGACGGAGAGACAGAGAAAGGCAGACAGGTAGGGGAGGGAGTTGGCTCGTGAAAAAGAAACATTACAACTACTGTACATATTTGTACGGAATACGACCACGAATGTGCATAGTGTGTATTTGTTATACGAATGTACGTATAACAACAATAATAACAAGAAGCCAAAAGACATTCACTATCACACACCATGGTTCCGAAACTAACATAAAAGAATATCCTTAGAAACGAAAAAAAAAAAAATTACATGTCATGGAAACTTAGAACAATGTACACATTTATCTATGCTGAAATGTTCATCATCAACCCACGAACGAAACAAACAACATAAAGCTAAAACAAACGCGAAAACGACACCAACATTCAGAATGAAAGAAGACCATAATTATCAACCATACATCAAGACAATGCAACCACATAGCATAAACACATCTAGGGTAACAAATGCAAGACCTTTAAAAGCGTCCGTCTTCTATAATGCTTGTGATTTCTTGGACTGTGTCAACGATCTCAAAATACTTGGAATTCAAAATACTCACTCATGTCAACAGAAGTATAGTTCACGTTGATTTTGTACTTCAATGCTGACAACTCAATGTGGAATCCAACCAATGCTTTTTCTGAAAATGTTTACACCATGCAAATATCACCAGAAATAACAAAGAAACAATCATCAAGCAAACAAACAAACAAACAAACCGGTGATCTCGGACGCTAAACAAATTCATAATCACAATTGAATGCAGAATTCCTGACGCTCCGAACGAGTAGAATACTGACCGACGATTTAGAGCTCACTGACAATCGTTCGTTTCCATGGAAGCGCAGAGGAACTGATTTATTTCGATCGTTTGTCATTAAAGAAACGAGAAACTCGAGCGACTTATTATGATCGATGTATGTGAAACGTATCGACCTACTTGACATTGCAGGCCTTAATAAACACAGACAAGAGCAAATGTGCCAAACACACCAAAAAAAAAAAAAGTGCGAGTGCAAAAAGGTTGATCAAATTTCAAACGATTATCGATCATTTGAGAACAAATCAGGTATAACAATAAAAACAATGTACTCCTGCAGAAACTAACCACGAGAAGATAGTATGGTTGAAGTAGCTTGGACCAGTTCATTGATATATAAACATTTCAATTCATTGTGAGATGCCAGATTGTCACACGTATGAACACACACACACACACACACACACACACACACACACACACACACACCACACACACACACATACACACACATACACAAACATACACGCACGCGGGCACGAGCGCGCACACGCGCACGCACGCACTTACACTCACACAAATACCACATACATGTACCCATACATACTGCAGGTAAACATCAGCAGAACAGGATTGTTGGTTCGACAATTCTCCTATCTTTTCAGAAAAAAAAATCACTGTCCAGTACATGCCTAACAAAGAAACATCCTGCGTTACTCTCAGGTCCAGCAATACTATCTTAAAACAGCGTTACTGCAAGGAAAAGGACATACCGTCACAAGAATATATACATTCGGACTCCCATATGAACCAGGAAAGCGTGGTGTCTCAGTAACAACGGCATATCAACACCCAGTATCCACCATGTCTAACTGGTGCTGTAGTATACTATAATGTATCAGGATACCCAGTATCATGCCAACATGCCTAGTATGTGAAGTATTAAGAATGTCTCACAAGCAAAACTGCGGTTGAAGAGTAGTGAATTAGAAAGAGTCAAAACGTCTAGAATCTCGAAATACTGAAAGCGTTTTATTATGTGGGGAAAGCATCAAAACCTTTCCCAATCAAAGCATAAATATAGTGACTTGTAAGGACTCAAAATGGCCAAGAGAACGCGAAGGTCGTTGCAATTAAAATTGGTTGAATGATATATCTCAGTATTCACACAATTTCAGTGACAGCAAGAAAGCGCATTTGTGAACTCTTCAACAAGCCTGAATACTGTGAACAAAGAAAGACAAATTGCCCAAGCAGCCTGACAGGTGATGACTGAACACCACGGGGAAATAAAGAGCACAGAGAGGGGAGGGAAGCGGGGGGGGGGGAGGGAGGGGAAGCGGTAGGCAAGGGGGGTAGGTGGGCTGGGAAGCAGAGATGAATGCAGAACCTGATGCCCTAATGAAACTGTAATGCCTGGCAGAATGGCTGCAGAGAAAACTCTGTCAAGGAGTTGAGGAGTACGTCAAAGTCAATGGGAAATTTTCCGGGGGGGGGGGGGGGGGGGGGGAGGGGGGGATAAGAGTCGGTATGGAAGGCTGCTTAGCAGAGAAGGGATGGGTGGAGCGAGCGCGAGCAAGCGAGAGCGAGCGAGTGAGCGTGAGAGAGAGAGATTGAGAGAGAGAGAGAGAGAGAGAGAGAGGAGAGAGAGAGAGAGAGAGAGAGAGAGAGAGAGAACATGAATACGAATATTTTAACGAAGGTGAATAGATAAGCTGAAAGCTTCCTTACACTATGCCCTAAAAACAGCAACGAAGTAGAGAGAGAGAGAGAGAGAGAGAGAGAGGAGAGAGAGAGAGAGAGAGAGAGAGGAGAGAGATGAGAGAGAGAGAGAGAGAGAGAGAAACATGAATACGAATATTTTAACGAAAGTGAATAGATAAGCTGAAAGCTTCCTTACACTATGCCCTAAAAAAAAGCAACGAAGTAGAGAGAGAGAGAGAGAGAGAGAGAGGGGGGGGGGGGGGGGGCGGGGAAAAAGGGAGGGAGAGAGAGCTGCCCGCAGCCTAACATTAGTGTCCAAGGGGTGTACAGGCCAGTGCACTGCCAGTGGCCTAGTTCAGACCGACAGTGCTTCGCTCTCTGATGCTTTCTTCCTTGACATTGAGTTGCTTTTAAGCGTTGAATTGTCCCAATATGCCGTCATCAGATGATAATGACCTAACTACGAATGACATCTTATTTTGCAATAACACATATCAGCTTTTTTATTTTATGCACCCGTTTTTCTTTTAAAAATTTTTGCGCGTTTAGCAGGGACTACATATGCTACAACAACAACAACAACAACAACACCACCAACAACAACAAAGGCGATGCATTCGTGCAGAACTTGGATCGATCCGTCATTGCTGAAACAAGTAAGCCTGTCTTATCCTCTGTTTTAGGCAGCTTTGCTTGTATAATATCCCCTAAATTTATAATCTATCTCCGTTGGACAATACATATGTCTGCACCTCTGTAGTAATCGTATCAAATGATTTGATTCTTGTATATGATATGATTTATCATTTTTCACAATGTTCACTTGAAACGTCATTAAAAACACCTTTCACTGACATAAAGGGAAAAAAAAAAGAAATAAAGTGATAACTTTGTATATAAAAGATATTGCTTTAAACATTAACGGCAAGTGTTCGCCCTTTATCATGCGAAGATATCTTCATGCAGATAGGAGATGCTTGGACAGTTCTTATCAGTATTCATTGATCTGTCACGTTTGATTATGCTTGCGCTTGTAACTGCCGAAAAAATGCCAAAGTTGAAGTTTACAATGACATATCCAAACAAACACACATACACACACACGCACACGTACGCACGCACACACGCACGCACGCGCGCGCGCGCGCGCACGCACACACACACACACACACACACACACACCACACACACACACACACACACACACACACACACGCGGGACAACAAAACCAGTTTGAGTACCTAGACTCACTTCGTTAACACATATGAATCAAAAAAGGCATCCACGACGCACAAACATACCACATCTGACGCAATGATTAGCATTTTAATGAGTTTAACTTTCGGGTTATCATTATCATTAGTGACTTTCTTTTGCGAGGTAATGCTTTACCTGGGCCCTAAGTACGTAACATCATTTGATTTTCTTATCAGATTATTCAGCAATTTTCTAGGGTTAACGAAAATACGAGAACGAAATACATGAGTATATAGGGTAAAAATGAACACCCCATCCATCTACACTCATCAATAAGTCAACAAACAAATAAACTCACTGTGTGGAAGAAACGTATCCGCATTTTGGATGAAACTCATCGTTGTGACTATTAAAACATGTGTTGTGTACATTGACTCAAGTATGTGTTCCTCGGATGAATTAACTGACCCACATTCTCAAAAAATAGGCCTACGTACAGGCCATGAACAGACAGACAGCCAACGCATCAAAGACTTTCAGCTCAAACATTCAGACAAGTCAAACTTCCCACACGCATCTTGCTTTCCTTTTTGTCTCTGGCATACGAGTGGGAATCTGAAAGGAACAAACAACGGCGGAACAGCCATGAGAAAAAAAAAAAAAACCCAACACAAACAAAAACATTATTAACAAAATAATATATGCTTGTAATTCACATACTATTGAAGTCTTATCACGAAAAACAGTCGGTAATTGACAAGAGAGTTTACTGTTAAACTTGCTTGGAGAAAATTAATGCTGTTGTGTGTACGCCTACAAGTTTGATTCCAGAGTTTTCGTGCCATGCTGAGCAGTGTTTGCTTGTCCTTCGTTGCCTCCCGAATGCGGCTGAAGGCTGTTTGTGTTTGGTTCCGTCACAGGGCTACTGCTGAGCATGCTGTCTTGTTCTCTGTGGAGCAACACATTGACCAGTGCATTTTAAAGTGTCGCCTGCTTGTGGTAGGTATACTCAATGTTTTCTTTTTTTTTTTTAATAATGAAATAGAATGTGTTGGATAATTACATGCGCAAAAGAGCAGACAACGTCAACGTCAAAGATGAGATTTACGTCGTAAAGGCCAGAGGCGCCTCAGGCCTCGCAGGACAAGGTTTCCCACACTGTAGTCTGTGTCTTTGTTCTGTAAATTACACGATTTAAAATAATAATAAAAAAAAAGATTACTGTTATCTGACTTTAGCACATGTGGGATTCGGTGAAGGCATGAGTGTTGACTTGTATGTGACTGTGCAGGCGGTGTTTTACATGAACCTGCACCCCCCCCCCCCCCCCCCCCCCTCCTTCGTGATGAGAATTTTTTACATACACACACTGTGTCAGTATGTGCATCCCGTAAACTGCATCTTCAAAAAGAAATCTTGTACGTGAAACCCACTGTGTCAGTGTGTGCATCCTGTAAACTACATCTTCCTGAGGAGAACTTTTACATACACACAGTGTCAGTGTGTACATCCATCCTGTAAACTCCATCTTCATGATTAGACAACTTACAATGTCAGTGTGCGTCCTTGAAACTATACCTTGATGAGGAGAACTTTCATATAAGCACACTGTAACAGTGTGTGTGTCCTGTAAACTGTATCTTCATGACGAAAAGTTTTAACATGAATTTTACTGGATCAGTGTGCTGCGTCCGGTAAATTACATCTTCATGGTGATAACCTTCACATAAACCTACTGTGCCAGTGTTTGCATCATGTAAGCTACATCTTAATCATGAGAACTTTTACTTAAACTTACAGTGTCAGTGGATGCGTGTCGTGAATTATTTCTTATTGCGAGAAAACCTTTCCGCAACAAAACATTGTCAATGTAAGGATACTGTATACTATGTATTCATAATGAAAAATCTTATATCAATATAATGTATCAGTGTGTGAATCCTGTTTGCTACATCTTCATTGTGAGCATCTTCAGAAACATACACACTGCATCAAAATGAGGATATTTCACCCTTGATTGTCACTTGTGAAAACGTTTGCACATACACATACCTTGTCAATGATTATTTCCCGTATCCAACATTTTCATTCTGGAAGCTACATATAAACGCGCCGTGTTTCAGTGTGAGGACCCTCTGTCGTACATATTTGCTGAGGAACCTAAAAAGTAGAAACACACTGTGTGTCAGTGTAAATCTATTGTTTCCTATGTTTTCATTGTAGAACCTTCAGATAAATGCACTGTGTCAATGTATAAATCCTGTATCCTACATACCCATCACGGAACCATCATATACACACATTGTGTGTCAATATAAAGGCCTTATGTTTTACATTTTCATCGTGGGACCTCCCTGTAAACACATTGTGAGTTAGCGTAAAGACACTGTACTTCACATTTACACTGTGGAACCATCATGTAAATACATCGTCTCTCAGTGTAAAGAACCTTATTGTTCACATGTTCATATCGGAACCTTCATGTAAACTCACTGTGTGTCAGTGTGAAGTCATTGTACCTCACATTTTTATCGTGAGAATCTTGACAAGTGACAACCTTCACACAAACACACCTTGTCGGTTTGTGGTCCTTGTATCCCACGTTTTCGTCGCAAGATCCTTCACATTAATAAACTCTGCTGGTGCGTTTTTTTTTTTAAATTGCGCTTTAATTTTCATTGTCAGAACTTAGATATAAACAAATCATTAACAAAGTGAGTTAGTGTGTATATCGTGTACTCTCTAGACAGCTTACCTGAAACGTGAATATAAACAAACTGCTTTTGTGAGCATATCCTGTGCTTTCTGTATTGCCTTTCTGAAAACCTGAACAAAGAACGTACTACGTCAGTGTGTTTTCTAAAAACCCCCGGACATAAATGTGAAATGTGAATACAAACGTACTGCTTTTTGCATTGCCTTTCTGAAAACCCTGAACTAGAACATACTACGTCAGTGTTTTTGTTTTCTGGAAAACGTGGACATATCTTTTGCGTCAGGGGCAGCATCCTATACCCCTTATTGGGCCTTTCCCGGACAACCTGTGAAATAAATACAAACGTACTGCTTTTTGCATTGCCTTTCTGAAAACCTGAACAAAGAAACGTACTACGTCAGCGCGCGTATCATGCGCATCTCTATGTGCGTCCTTTCTGAAAACCTTTCTGAAAACTATTAACATACTACGCCGCAGTGTATCCTGTTATCTCTATATGACTTTTCTGTAAACCTGGACATAAACACACTACGCCACTGTGTACCCTGTGCTCACTATATGGCTTTTCTGAAAACCTGTACATAAACATACTACGTCCGTTGTGTACCCTATCTTGTACTCTCTACGGGGTCTTTCTGAAAACCTGAACATAACCATCTGCGTCGTTGTGTGTATCCAGTACTCTATACATGGCCTTTCCTGGAAACCTGGACACAAAACATCCTGACGTCAGTGTGTGTATCCAGTACTCTATTCATAGCCTTTCCTGGAAACCTGGACACAAAACATGCTACGTCAGTGTGTATCCTGTCCACTGGAAACAGCCTTTCCCCCAAACTTTGAACATAAACACATTGCGTCAGTTCATGCATCTTATAATCTGTATTGTCATTGTGAAAACCTGCAAAGACATAGCTGTGCATTGTGTAGCTCCTCAGGAGTCTACCTGCCTTGCGGGGGGGGGGGACCTGCACACATGTCAGGTGTGTCTTCACGACACTGCCTCTTCTTCATTGTGAGAACCTGCACACAAACAGATCAGACTGAAGATCTTGGTATCGTCAGGTGCCAGTATACTTCGATGCTAACAGAGGATGGGGGGGACGTGGAGGGAAGAGAGAGATGACCGTCGCTGGCCTCCACGGACTAAATACGGGTCCGGGCCTTCTCCAAGAGCCGAGACTCCAGCCCATGGCCGCTGGAGGCTAGCACGGGCAGTGTGTAGCCCAGCGAGCCCACGATGATGATGAGGTAGATGATGAAGAAGATGCGGTCCGAGATGAGCGCCACGGCCTTCCAGTGCTTGGCCAGCAGCTCCTTGCGGTCCTTCTCGTCCATGCGCTTGCGCTGGTCGCGGATGAAGGCCCGTAGCTCGCTCAGCTTGGCCTCGATCTCCCCCATGGGGCCTTCCGAGCGGATCACCTGCTCCTGCTGAAGCTGGGCCAGGGCCTCGTTGGACGCGGTGGCGTCCTGGTGGCGAGTCCACTTGTCCGACTCGTCGTACCGCTTGTCCGGCATCTTGGACTTCTCTATGGCCCTTCAGTGGCCGGACCAGGTCCGTCATGCGCAGGAACCGAGCCAGGACGTTGTAGTACAGCTGTATAAACAAAAAACAACAGCAATTGGCTGGAAATGTATGCAAAAGATGCCTGTGGATGACTTGAGAGAGGGAGAGAGAGAGAGAGAGAGAGAGAGAGAGAGAGAGAGAGAGAGAGAGAGAGAGAGAGAGAGAGAGAACGAAGTTTAATGCTAATAAGTTGTTAAGCCATTTAGCAAATCGGCGTGATGTACAATAACAAATCACGACTCGATTCCATTGACACGGAAACCACAGCAATGTTTTTCTCTTTCACTTTACATGACCAAAAACGCGAACGAGAAAATGTCACTGGTGTGCATTCACTGTCAGTTCTGTAGATGACGATCACCCCAGGTAAAACTGGATCAATCCGTGGAGAGCGTGCAGCCGCCGCAAAGCACGTGCTTGGGTCTCTGCGTGTTCTGCGTTGCGAGTGCGTCTTCCTTTCCGAAGATTGGCCAGTTTGACACATTCCTCTGACGACATGGTTCTTTCTCCTGCTTCACAAACCCAGAATAAGCAATCGTCCTGCGAGTGCGGATCGCAGGAATATTCCAAAAACAATATTATCAGATTCACACAGCAGGACACCATTACTGTCCGTTCGATGAAGCACAACCTTCCAAAACTCTTTATTTCCATGCGCATCACGCAACCGTCTCTGCACTTGTCGATCAGAGTAGCAACATAATCCTTTACTACTCCAGTGTCAAAACCGGCAACTATTTTGTCGATGGATTGTTCAGCACCTCTGTCGATGTCCGGCTGCTGGATTTCTGAATCGCAGATGTTGCACTCCGACTGATGGGAACACAAAGACATATGAGAATCCGGAATATGCGGCGTGTCATCATGATCGCAGGAAGACATGTTTTCTTCTGCGATGTCCTGTGTACTTTGCTGTGTACTGCGTTCGTTTGACTCGATGGTAAGCAGTTCATTTTCATTACCGGTGTTTCTGAGACTAGCACCAACCTGTTCACGTCCACTGTTCTGTTGTTTGGCTCTCTCTTGATCTGGCTGAGGGTTTCTTTCGTACTGAACTTGCGTTGCCCGGTTCAGCACAGGATCCGTCATTGTTGTTGTTGACACTGCGCTGACTGGCTTCAGTCACAAACTGACCACCGTGTTGCCGCCTTCACCTGAAATTTTCCACCTGGGCACGGTATTGTCAGTCAGCAGGGCGGGCGTTCAGGGCTGTCTCCGCAGTCGCTGGAAGTCCAGTAACTGGCATTGTCACAGGAATATACAGATTTTTTTTGCCGTCCTGACCAACACACACACACACACACACACACACACACACACACACACACAGAGAGACACAGAGAGAGAGAGAGAGAGAGAAGAGAGAGAGAGAGAGAGAGAGAGAGAGAGAGAAGAGAGAGAGAGAGAATAAGGAATTGATACGTCTAGATCAAACGTTCTGAAAAAAAAATTCCATACCCATCACACCCCTTTAACGAAATAAAGAAATTTACCCGACAGATAAAAGGATCAAAACGATACACGTTTTAGTGTTTACAGGATGACATGATTGTAAAGGAAGGAGAAAGTCAAGATGTGGTTAACGAATTCACCCCAAACGCCACGTCTACACTTGAAAAGGAGAAAGAAAAGGACGCCGTGGTTCGGTGGCGACTCACCCAGATGCAGCTGGGGGGGCTTGTGGGCGCGGGTCCATGAGCAGTGAGGTCCACAATGAGCACGTTCAGGAAACAGGACATGGTGATGATGATCATGTTCAGGCAGTAGTAGGTACCTGCGTCGACAGGAACACAAACACAGTGTTGGAACTCATCTATGTATTACCTTAACCAACATTTACTGTAAACTAACTCTTTGTTGTGACATTTTCTTGTAGAAAGGAGAAACTACAGGTGTCCTTTCATAATTCAACGCAAGCCAATGCGCAAATATTGCAGTTGTGGGCTTATTCCTTTCTATGTAAGGCATCTGTTTCTGTGGCGGGTTTAGTCCTTTGTATATAAGGCATCTGTTTCTGTGGTGGGTTTAGTCTTTCTATATATAAGGCATCTGTTTCTGTGGTGGGTTTATCCCTTTCTATGTAAGGATCTATTTCTGTGCCGGGTGTAGTCCCTTCTATATAAGGCATCTGTTTCTCTGTGCCGGGTGTAGTCCTTTGTACATAAGGCACGTGTTTCTGTGGCAGGTTAAGTCCTTTCTATGTAAGGCATCTATCTCTGTCGTGGGTTTAGTCCCTTGTATGTAAAGATCTGCGTCTGTGGTGGGTTTAGCCTTTCTACAGAAGGCACCTGCGTCTGTGGTGGGTTTAGCCCTTTATCTATCTATCTGTCTGTCTATCTATCTATCTACTCATCTCTGTGGTGGATGTAGTCCTTTCTATATAAAAGGCACTTGTTTCCGTGGTGGGTTTAGTCATTTCTGTATAATGCACTTATCTCTGTGGTCAGTTCAGTCCCTTTCAAATAAGTCACCTATCCTGTAAACGGTTTAGTCCTTTCTTCATAAAAGATCCATTTCTGTGATCGGGTTTAGTCCTTCTTATGCAAGATATCTATTTTTTTTTCCTGGAGGGTTTAACCCTTCCTGTGTGAGGCATCTATTCATGTGACACGTTTACTCCTGTCTATAATTGGCATCTCTCTTGTGGTCGGTTTAGATATTTTATATGGCATCTATTGTTTTTAAAATAAACATTCATTTAATTATAATCACAAAATCAACGGATAAAGAGGAATCTAGAAAAAAAAAAAAAAAAAAAAAAAAACCACCACAACAAAGGAATCACACATGTACAGACACACACAGAGACATAACATATAAAGACAGGTAGAAAGATAAACAGACAGACAGACAGACAGACAGACACGCACTCACACACACACACACACACACACACGCACACACACACGCGCGCGCGCGCGCACACACACACACACACACACACACACACACACACAAGAGATATTCATACCTGGATAACATGTGAAATCCATACATGTAGTTTTGTGGTCGATATATTCCTGTCTTTTATACACGATATCTGTTTCTAAGGATGACCTGCGTCCCATATACAGTCTTTTTTATGGTAGATTGAATCTGGTTTATGTTAAGATTCTGTTTCTTTGGGTGGGTTTAGTTTTTCGTGGTGAATTGAGACTCTTTTACATAAAGATTCTGTTACTGTGCTGGTTGTCATGTTGTTACCATATAAAGAATCTATTCCTACAATGAATCTATTCTTACCTGTGTAAAAGACTATTTTGGTGGTGGATCTTATTCTTCCGATATCAGGAATACAGTTCTGTTACGAAATTCTTCCTTTCAATATGAAAAAAAACTCTTTGTGGTGGTCTTAGTCGTTCCCATATGAAAAAGTTATGTGCTGGATTTTCTTCCTTTCCATACAGTGCCATATTTCTGTTGTGAATGTATTCTTTCCAAGATAAGAATGCATTTGTGTTATGGATTCGATCTTTTTCAAGCAAAAGAAATATATTTTTTGATGAATTTGTCCCTTGCTACACAAAGAATCAATTAAGTAATGTATTTCTCTTCCCATATGAATTAATAAATTTCTATGGTGAATAAGTACTGCGCATAAAAATTACCTTTTGACGCGGCTAATCTTGTCCTACCTCCCAAAAAATCACTTTCTATGATGTCATTCCCCATATGAAAACAGACAAAACAACTATCAATATAGTAGATTTAGACGTTCCCATACATACATCCTTTTTGGTGCAATGGATTGAGTCCTTTCTTCCTAATTTTTTTTGTTTCTAATGTCCAAGAGGTTTAGTAAAACGGGAGAGAGAGAGAGAGAGAGAGAGAGAGAGAGAGAGAGAGAGAGAGAGAGAGAGAGAGAGAGAGAGAGAGAGAGAGAGGCACTGACACTGACACGCTTAATTGACATTGGCCAATAGCCCTCGTGTCAAGGGGGTACAAACTGAAATATTAAACAGCGCCACTCTTATAGTCAAACAAAAGAGAGAGAGAGAGAGAGAGAGAGAGAGAGAGAGAGAGAGAGAGAGAGAGAGAGAGAGAGAGAGAGAGAGAGAGATACACCCACAATGGGGGGTGGGGGGTGGGTGGGGATGATAACATCATGCGCGCTTGATTTATCCCCTGCACATACAAAACTACGTCTTATCGGGGCCACCAGTTGTAAACAAAGTTGTTTGCAAACGGTTATTTCTGAGTCATTTGGTTTTTAAGAAACTTGAACGTCGTTATGTCTTTTACATAGCACGAGAGCGCGTATGTTTGTTGTTTGCTTGTGTGTGTGTGTGTGTGTGTGTGTGTGTGTGTGTGTGTGTGTGGTGGTGTGTGTGTGTGTGTGTGTGTGTGTGTGTGTGTGTGTGTGTGTGTGTGTGTGTGTGTGTGTGTGTGTGATCGAGAGAGAGAGAGAGAGAGAGAGAGAGAGAGAGAGAGAGAGAGAGAGAGAGAGACAGAGAGACACAGAGAGAGAGAGAGGGAGAGAGAGCGCTACAACATATAACACTGAAACGGTGCTTCCGCCATACTATCGAAATCAGTTCTTCGCTAATGTGAAAATCAACAGGGAAAAGAGAGACATACCACGAAACAGCCATCAACTCCATGCTGGAATCAACAAAAACGTCTGAGGTTTCATTGTCCTCGTCCTGTTGATCACAGATAATGGTATTACTAGGGAACTGGAACTCCTGCTGGAGGGACGCCAAATTTGAAGTGGACGTTTCTATGAAATGTGGAATCCTCGTGCATCACTTTCACATTAGTTGTTAATGCCCCGATTGAGGAGATAATCATGCCTCGTAGAAATCTGAATTACTGCTTTTGTGTCCCCAGAACCCCCAGAAAATGGAAGAGAGAGAGAGAGAGAGAGAGAGAGAGAGAGAGAGAGAGAGAGAGAGAGAGAGAGACAGACACAGACAGACAGACAGACAGACAGACAAAGACAAATAAAAGTGACAGATGGAGAGAAAATTGGAAGAGAGAGAGAGAGAGAGAGAGAGAGAGAGAGAGAGAGAGACAGACAGACAGACAGACAGACAGAGAGTCATACAGACAGACAGACAACCTTCCTCTGCCGGCATTGGTGAGCGGTCAGGGAGCCCTCATCTACCGGCATCAGCAAGCGGTCAGAGAGCCTTCATTTGCCGACGCAGCTGAGCAACCAGAGAGCTGTCATCCACTGGCATTAGCGAGCAGTCAGAGAGCCTTCAGCTGCCGATATCAGCAAGCAGAGAACCATCACTCACTGGCATTAGAGAGCAGCAAGACAGCCTTCATCTGCTGACATCATCAACCATTTTGAGAGCCTTCACCCATTGACACCAGTAAGCACTCGACACCAATGAGCAGCCTGAGAGCCTTTTTCTTGCCAGCATCACTGGGCAGCCAAGAAGCCTTCATCTGTCGACGCCAGTAAGCAGCCAGAGAACCTTCATCCATGAACACCAATCAGCAGCCAGAAATCATTTATCTGCCAGTATCAGTGAGCAGTCCTTCATCAGTCGACAACAATGAGCAGTCAGAGAGAGTTTATTCTGCACTCACCTGGAAGCAGCCACAGAACCTTTATCTGTTGGTACTAGTTTGCAACCAAAAAAGAAAAAACTTCCAGCTGCTGGTACCAACTGCAGCCAGATCTTCACCTTCTGGTACAAACTTGCAGCCAGAAAACCTTCAGCCAAAACCCTTCATCTGCCAGTACCAGCTTGCAACCAGAGAGGGGTTCATCTGCTGACACGAGCTTGCAGCCAGAAGGCTTTCATCTGCCTACTAGCAGCAAATAGCACTGTCCCATAAATCGCGACTTTCCAAGATGACTGGTCACCTTTTCGGATATCTATCTGCCTGGAGAGAGAGAGAAAAAAAAAACCCTCTCAGGAGGGGAAGGAGGATGGGTGGGGGGCAAAGGCGTTGGT
>JADBJO010000005.1:1160000-1172500 GCA_016801955.1 Conus betulinus | reverse complement strand
CACAGTAAGCAGTCAGGCCTCTTTGATCTGCCAGAAGAAGCGAGTTGTCAGAAAACCTTCATTTTCCGGCATCAGAGAAATGTCAGGCACCCTGCATCTGCTGACACCAAGCAGCTGTCAGACAGCCTTCATCTGCTGGTACCAGAGAACTGTCAGGCAGCCTTCATCTGCTGGCACCATAGACCTGCGACATCTTTTATCTGCTGGCAGTGAGCCTTTGTATCTCGACATCACAGAGCAGTCAGAGAGCCTTCATCTGACGGCATCAGTGAGTAGCCAGAGAGTCCTTACCTGCCAACACAAGCGGCAAATAGCGCAGTGCCATAAATCAACAACTTTTCGAGATAGCCGGTCACCCTTTCGGATATCGATCACACAAAAGAGGGGAAAAGAAGACACTGAGGGGATGTGTTGCGTGAATGGCGAGAACCGGGTCAGCGGCAACTGCTCCCAATGCTGTTGCGCGGGCTGCCGGAGGCCTGCTGATAGCGTGTCCATAAATCCGCTTGGTTTGGTATTGGCGTGAAATTGGCTTGCCGATGGTTTAGCTTGAACATCTCCTTGATTAAGGCGGGAGTGGAATTTGCTCCGATTCTTTTTCTTGTGCGCGTTAACATGCCTCACAGCATCTGATCGCGTGTGCCCTCCTCCCTCTTCCCCACCTCGCTATGTTTTCAGCGTTCTTTATGTGAAATCCTGGTCATAACATGAATTCCAATTTATCAGTTACTTGTGTTAGCGTGTTTTCTTTTCACAGCTATCAACAACAATCAAGCACCTTTAGCCAGTCAACCATCCATTGCACTTTTTTATATTAAAGAATTCCCCCCCCATATTTTTTGACAAAATGCAGTGTCACTCAGCTCTATAAGCATGTTATCATACCCTGCCGAAATCAGTGAGATTGCAGCTTTCCATTACCCTATCATTGACAGCAGAATGAAATTTAGTATTTCTCTAGAATTGTTGGTGTACAATAAATCCCCTTTATTTGGCGGTTGGGGTGGGGGTGGGGGTGGGGGCAGCTTAAAACTAAAGTTGGACAGGGAATCCATCGAAAAACCGTAAAGTTACATTGAAAACACGACACAAAATGTGTTTTTCTCATGTCTTCCAAGATAAGCGAAAACTGAAACTCGAAGGCAAAAGTCCTGTCCATACAGTCCATCAGTGGCGACCACCACCGTGTGTTTTATCCTCTTTGTAACGTGTGTGTGTTATCCTCTTTGTAACGTGTGTTTTATCCTCTTCATAACTTGTGTTTTATCCTCTTTGTAACGTGTGTTTTATCCTCTTCGTAACGTGTGTGTTATCCTCTTTGTAACGTGTGTTTTATCCTCTTTGTAACGTGTGTGTTATCCTCTTTGTAACGTGTGTGTTGTCCTCTTTGTAACGTGTGTGTTATCCTCTTTGCAACGTGTGTTTTATCCTCTTTGTAACGAGTGTTTTATCCTCTTTGTAACGTGCGTTACTGTTGACACATCCCAAAGTTTCGCTTGAAATGTGGAGGTGAGGAGACAGAACCCCAGTCCCTACTGTGAGTGGGCTGAATTTAGTACTGTCCTATCCTCTGCCAGCATCAGTCTGGCCACGCCAAACTCTTTACTGTACAAAAGGCGCACTCCCCCTCCAACGACTGCCAGACATATTGATCACAGCCTCCTTTCTACCTAGCCAAACCTCCGTGAGCGTCAGGTAAGCCAGACTGATTTCTTTTCTGGAATTGAAAAGGTCCCTTTTCTCTTTGTGTCGTCTTCATGGTACAAACATCTTTATCAAAGTTTGGAATATAATTTCTCCGTGTCTAGTCCACTTCAAAATTAACCTGAACAAAAAATCAACTGAGGTTTGAGTAAAGTAATTAAGAGTTTGAGCTTTCTAGAAAAAAATGTAGGCCAGTCGCCTTGGGGACAGGAGTCCAAAATGCTGTAGCGTTCGGTTACCGCCTTTATACGGTCAATATTTACATATGGTCTCGAAATATTCCTTTTTGCTGCAGCCTTGTGTCCAATAGAACTGTGAAACTGGCACAGTGGGTACTTGCATGAACTAAGTCCACTGAAGCTTATAAGTCTGCACTCTCACACTGCTCAACACTTACTTTGAGAGAGAGAGAGAGAGAGAGAGAGAGAGAGAGAGAGAGAGAGAGAGAGAGAGAGAGAGAGAGAGAGACAGAGAGAGAGAAGAGAGAGAAAGACAGACAGACAGAGAGAGAAAGAGAGTGAGAAAGAGAGAGAGAATCATTTTGTGTACTCTTTGGGCATGAGTAAGTACGGTTGTACTGTAGGATGGACCGTTACAATTGTTTTCATCGATATTCCATCAGCCCAAACTTGTGTCACCTCAGTGCCTTCCCCTCTAAACCTCCATAAAACATGGTCCTTCAGTGTGTGTGTGTGTGTTGTGTTGTGTTGTGTTGTGTTGTGTGTGTTGTGTTGTGTGTGTGTGTGTGTGTGTGTGTGTGTGTTGTGTTGTGTTGTGTTGTGTGTGTTGTGTGTGTGTGTGTGTGTGTGTGTGTGTGTGTGTGTGTGTGTGTATGTTTGTGTCTCTGTGTCTGTGTGTATATGTGTGTGCGTGCGTATGTGTACGTGCGCGTGCACACGTGCATGTGTGCTTGCGTAAATTAGTGAGTATGTGTGTGCATGTGTGTTTGCGCGTGCGCGCGCGCGCGCGCGCGTGTATGTGTGTATGTGTGTGTGTGTGCGTGTGCGCGCGCGTGCGTGTGTGTTTGTATTTGTGTGTGTGTGTTGTGATCATATGTGTGAATGCATAGATGTGTGTGTGTGTGTGTGTGTGTGTGTGTGTGTGTGTGTGTGTGTGTGTGTGTGTGTGTGTTATGTGTGTTATGAGTGTGTACATGCGTGCATATGTGTGCGTGTGTGTCTGTGTGAGTGTTTATGAGTGTGTGCCTGCGTGCGTGTGTGTGTATGTATGTGTGTGTGTGTGTGTGTGTGTGTGTGTGTGTGTGTGTGTGTGTGTGTGTGTGTGTGTGTGTGTGTGTGTGTGTGTGTGTGTGTGTGTTTATGTGTGTGCGTGCGTGTGTGTAAGTACAACCGTGAGTTAATCTGACAATAAATTGGATTGAGTTAGTGTGTGTGCGCGCGCGCATGTGTGTCTGTGTGTGTGCGTGCGTGCGTGCTTGCGTGCGCGCGCGCGCGCGCGCGCGCGCGTGTGTGTGTGTGTGTGTGTGTGTGCGCGCGCGCGCGCGTGTGTGCATTTCTCAGTTCCAGAAAATTCAAGTGGTATATGTATATACAGCTAACAGAGTGGATCTTAGTGAAGCTTGTCTTTCTTAACCAGAGAGACTTCATCTGCTGGCAGTACCAAAAAGCCTGAAACCCTTCCTTCTGTCTGAATCACTGAGCAGCCAGAGAGCCTTCATCTGCCGGTATCAGTGAGCAACCAGACAGCCTCCATCTGCTGGTGTCAGTGATCAGCCAGACAGCCTCCATCTGCTGGTGTCAGTGAGCAGCCAGACAGCCTTCATCAGCCGGTATCACTGAGCAGCCAGACAGCCTTCATCTGCTGGCGTCAGTGAGCAGCCAGAGAGCCTTCATCTGCTGGTATCAGTGAGAAGCCAGACAGCCTTCATCCACCAGTATCAGTGAGCAGCCAGACCGTCTTCATCTGCCGGCATCGGTGAGCAGCCAGACAGCCTTCATCTGTCGGCATCAGTGACCATCCAGAGAGCCTTCATCCACCAGTATTAGTGAGCATCCAGACAGCCTTTATCTGCTGGTATCAGTGAGCAGCCAGACAGCCTTCATCCACCAGTATTAGTGAGCAGCCAGAGAGCCTTCATCTGCCGGCATCGGTGAGCAGCCAGACAGCCTTTATCTGCTGGTATCAGTGAGCAGCCAGACAGCATTCATCTGCCAGTATCAATGAGCAGCCAGAGAGCCTTCATCTGCTGAAATCAGTGAGCAGCCGAGAGCCTTCACCTGTAGACACCTGTAACCAACCAGATAGCCTTCATCTGTCAACACTTGTGAGCCGGCAGGTGGTCCCTCATCTGTCGACATGAGCAGCCAAAGAGCCTTCATCTGTCGATACCTTTGTGCAGCAAGAGAACCTTCATCTGCTGACACCAGTGACCAGCAAGAGAACCTTAATCAGTCGGCACTTGTGAGCAGCCAGAGAGCCTTCACCTGCCAGCGTCAGTGAGCAGCCAGAGACTCTTCCTCTGCTAGGACAGATGAGCAACCAGAGAGCTTTCAGCTGTCGACACCAGTGAGCTGCCTGAGAACCTTCATCTGTCAATACCAGTGAGTAGCCAGAGAGCATTTGTTTGGTTTCCATGAGGGAGCCGCCACAGAACCTTCACCTGCTGGTACCACCTTGCACCCAGAGAGCCTTCATCTGCCTACTAGCGGCAGATAGCGCTGTCCCATAATTCACGACTTTCTGAGATGACTGGTTACCGATTTCGGATATCTATCTGCCTGGAGCGAAAAAAAAAAAAAACTATCAGGAGAGGACGGAGGATAAGATATGGGGTGGGGGGTGGGGGGGGTACATACAGCCGGGATCTGTGTTGCGTAAATGGAGCGAGCCGATGGAGTGAGAATGGCCAGCCGCTATGGTGTTATGATCAATGAATGTGGGAGGTGGGGTGGAGAGAGAGGACAGAAGCCCATCAGGGCCGTCCTCCATTGTGGGGGACGGGCGGCTGCTCGTGGCTCCTTGCTGGGAGGAGTGTGTGCTTGAAGCTTTAATGGGGAGACTGGGAAGACATCACTATTCAATCTCATCTGCTTCATGGAGGCGCCTCTCAGAGAGAGAGAGAGAGAGAGAGAGAGAGAGAGAGAGAGAGAGAGAGAGAGAGAGATTTCTTAACTCAGAACTTACACAATCTTTGCTCGATCAAGGACTGAGATTTTAGGCAGAGCCTGTTCTTCCAATCGGTCGGTCGAGAGAGAGAGAGAGAGAGAGAGAGAGAGAGAGAGAGAGAGAGAGAGAGAGAGAGAGAGAGAGAGAGAGAGAGAGATTTATGCATTGAATTTGAAAAAGTGTGGCCGTAAAGTATGTATCTTAATATAAAAGTATATACCGGCATTGCACTATATCCCACAATCTCTTAAGACCCCTTCTTCCTTTTCCTCGACAAACACATGTGAAGCATCCTAGAGATCCCCTCTATCTCTCTTTTATATCTGGTGTGTGCTTGTGTGCGTGCGTACGTGCGTGCGTCAAACGTGCGTGGGCGCCCATGCGTGTGTGTGTGTGTGTGCGTGTGTGTGTGTGTGTGTGTGTGTGTGTGTGTGTGTGTGTGTGTGTGTGTGTGTGTGCGCGTGTGCAAACATGCGTGACTATGTGTTTGTGTATGTGAGCGCGCGTGCGTGCTTGCGTGTGTGCATGCGCGCACGCAAACGCGCGCGCGCGTGTGTGTGTGCGCGAGCGTGCACCTGTGTGTGTGTGTGTGTGTGTGTGTGTGTGTGTGTGTGTGTGTGTGTGTGTGTGTGTGTGTGTGTCTGTGGGCGCGCGCGGAAGTGTGTCTATGTTTGCGTGTGCGTGTGTGTACGTGTGTGTTTGGGTTCGTGCGTGCGTGCGTACGCGCGCGTGTGTGTGTGTGTGTGTGTGTGTCTCTGTGCGTCTCTGCGTGAGCACGCGCAGTTGTTTGTGTATCTGTCTACTAAACCACGTGGGAGCTTGTATACCTGTGTATAGGACTTTGTTGCAAACAAACCTATTCCCGCATTGTAATAGGCGAACTGACTTACAGTGGTATTCTTAAGGCCAGTTAGAGCAATACTCCATTCCAACGGCAAAGTAAACAGTCAGAGAGCCTTCATCCGTCGGCACAGTGAACAGAGAGCCTTCATCCGTCGGCATTAGCGAGCAATCAGTGAGCCTTCATTTGCTGACATCAGCAAGCAGTCAGCGAGCCCTCATCCAACGGCATCAGTGAACAATCAGTCTTCATCTGCTGGCACTAGGACTTGTCAGAGGGCCCATATCTGCCAGCACCAGAGAGCTGTCAGACAGCCTTCATCTGCTGTGGGGAGCTGTCAGACATCCTCTATTGGCTGGCAGTGAGCCTTTGTCTCTCGACATCACAGAGCAATCAGACAGCCTTCATCTGACGGCATGAGCGAGCAGCCAGAGAGCTTTTATCTGCTGACACATTAGCAGCAAATAGCGCAGTGCCATAAATCAACTTTCGAGATAGCCGGTCACCCTTTCGGATATCGATCACAAAAAAGGGGGGGGGGGGGGGGGGGGGGGGGGGGGGGGAAGAAGACATTGAGGGGATGTGTTGCGTGAATGGCGAGAACCGGGTCAGCGGCAACTGCTCCCAATGCTGCTGGCGGCCTGCTGATAGCGTATCCATAAAGTCCGCTTGGTTTGGTATTGGCGTGAAATTGGCTTGTCGATGGTTTAGCTTGAACATCTCCTTGATTAAGGCGGGAGTGGAATTTGCTCCGATTCTTTTTCTTGTGTGTGTTACATGCCTCACAGCATCTGATCGCGTTTGCCCTCGCTCTCTGCCCACCCCCACCCCCCCTCCCCTCCCGAGTTTTCAGCATTCTTTATGTAAAAATCCTCGTTATAGCATGGATTCCAGTTTATCAGTATCTTGTGAGAGCATGTTTTCTTTTCATGGCTAAAAACAACCGATCTAGCGCGGCTTATCCAGTTGGTCATACATCGCACTTCCTTTTCGCACGAACCCAAACACACACGTACACACACGCACACGCAAACACAGACACACTTCCGCGCGCGCCCACAGACACACACACACACACACACACACACACACACACACACACACACACACACACACACACACACACACACACACACATTTTGAAAAAAAAAAAGAAAAAAAAGTGTTTCTATCCATATCCTCTGATAAAAAAAATGTCATTTGGCTCTGTAAACATATTATCATACTCTGCAGAGTCAATGAGATCACAGCGATGCATAACCCTATCACAGCGATGCATTGTCCTATCATAGCAATGCTTTACCCTAGCTATAAAAGGAGACCAAAACTGGGTGTTTTCCATAGCGTGAAATGTGGTTTCAAATGAAATGTTAGTGTACATAGGCAAACTTGATGCAATAACACCCCCCCCCCCCCCCTCTCCGCTCTTTTTTTTTTGGGGGGGGAGGGGGGAGGGGGGGGGGCAGCTTAAAACAAAGTTGGACAGGGAATCCATCGAAAAACCGTAAAGTTACATTGAAACACACGACACAAAATTTGTTTCCCTCATGTCTTCCACTATAAGCGAAAACTGAAACACGAAAGCAAAAGTCCTGTCCATACAGTCCATCAGTGGCGACCACCACCGTGTGTTTTATCCTCTTTGTAACGTGTGTTTTATCCTCTTCGTAACGTGTGTTTTATCCTCTTCGTAACGTGTGTGTTTTATCCTCTTTGTAACGTGTGTTTTATCCTCTTCGTAACGTGTGTTTTATCCTCTTTGTAACGTGTGTTTTATCCTCTTTGTAACGTGCGTTATTGTTGACACATCCCAACGTTTCGCTTGAAATGTGGAGTTTAGGAGACAGAACCCCGGTCCCTACTGTGAGTGGGCTGAATTTAGTACTGTCCTATCCTCTGCCAGCATCAGTCTGGCCACGCCAAACTCTTTACTGGACAAAAGGCGCACTCCCCCGCCCATGATTGCCAGACATATTGATCACAGCCTCCTTTCTACCTAGCCAAACGTCCGTGAGCATCAGGTAAGCCAGACTGATTTCTTTTCCGGAATTGAAAATAGCTTTTTTTTTTCTTGTGCCTTGTTCTTTACACAAGCATTTCAACAAAGTCTGAAATATAATTTCTCGATGTATAGCTTACATTAAAACTAAACAAGAAAAGTCACATCATCTGAATTGTCCGTAAAGTATTTAAAACTTTGAACTTAAAAAAAAAAAATATGCCTCTCATCTTCGGGGCAAGAACTCTTATTGAAACCAGCCGCCGTGGCGAAGTGGTTAGCGTCGAGGACTCCCGGCTGGGAGGTCGTGGGTTTGAATCCCATCAGAGTCATGGGGGTTTTTCTACCCCAGCCGGCTTCTACCCATAGCTGAGTTGCTATGGGCTCAGTTGGGAAGACTGGGACCACACAGTCGAGTTTCATCGACTTAATGGATGCGTCTCTGAGAGTCTTGCTCAAATTTCTGACCTACACTGCAGATGTCTGTATCTCTCGGGCTTGGTAAACGCCGGGATATATTATGGAAGGAAGCGTAGAGCACAGCCTGTCATGTAGTCTCAGACCGGAATGGAAATCCGTAACATCATCTTCATTGTTCTCAGTCTCATCGATCAGCATAAGATTAAAAAAAAAAGGTCTCAAATTCTGTGGCCCTCCATACCCTGCTCTCATGGTGACCTCAGTTTCGATGTCCTCTCCGCGTCCGTGGCCTTGGTTTGATTCCGCCGGGTCACCGGTATCGGCGAGTCCATGGGGGCTGTCGTTGGACGGACGTGGTGACGCCCTCCTGGGGAGAGCTCACTCACGCCGGCTCCCCGACTGAACAATTATTGTTGTCAATAGGGGGCTTAATAGGTGGTGTCCTGCGTATGTTGGATCAGAACAGGCACCACTGAACACAACCGAAGTGACTCGGCAGCAGTACAGTGTCTCCTCTGGTGGGTTGCCTCTTAATCACTTGACATTGACTGTTCCCTGTGGATTGCTGGTGCCGGGGCTGCCGGGGACTGACCGGGCTGTGGCTGTGGACGGGGTGTCGGAATGAGCGGCATGGGTGCACTGCCACTGTGGTGGCACAAAAGATGGGACAGCAAAAAAAAAAAAACAAAAAAACAAATAAAAAAAATTCTTATCTGAGATTAAGCTTTTGGTACACTCTGTATATATGAAAGGCCCGAACGTTTTTGTTGTTGTTGTTGTTGTTGAAAAGCTTTCGTTTTAATGATCAAACAGACAGACAGAGCAGCAAAAAAACCTGGAGCAAATAATGTTTCCAATAGTATGAGAACCATTTGCCCCTTATCATACGATAAACATTGAATTTTTTTTAAAGAAACTATGTAAGATCTTTAAATTTATCTTCAATACCTCGATAAAGAGCTTTATCAGACTTTGTTTGGATCTGCAGATCTATTCGGATTTGATTTTCAGACTTTTATGCAATTCATTATGGACCAGTAACCGTCCAAATATCAAGTGTATCTGTCTTATTGATGTTACAATGCAGCTTTAATTTTTGACTGAAAGTCAATGAAGCCTTTTCTTCATCAAACTGTGCCAACTGCACACACTAGGGATGTTTTTGATTGACTATTAAGTTCGTTGTCATGTGTTTTTTTCTTGTTAAATTAACCACTTATGTGTTATAAAGTCAGATAATACTCTATGATTGCACTCTGGATCTGTGAAGTATAATATTCCTATGCTATAACCATTTCTTCCACTCTTCCTCCACCCCGGCTTTCCCTTTTCCACATACGCTCTGCTTTCGTTTTCGCTTTTTCATGACAACATTCTAACAACAAGAAAATGACCTTAATCAGATATCTAAAATCGTCGATATGTGTGACGGGACATCAAGCAGAATTCCTTCCTGTTTCCTGTTACAGAAAGAGCAAACCTGGAAGTAAGAAAAATATTATCCGCCATCCCCAATCCATTTGTATTCAACCACCTACTATCCCATCTACACCTTTATCCCCAGTAATACTACCGTACTATTTTTGGATCAGATGTTGGGTTGTTAATTTGCAGAATGTGACATAACAAGCCATCAGTCTGTCCACCAGTTCTTCGGAGATGAATGAATGACAAGGAGAGCAACTGTTGATTCCTCATCGACTGATCAACGCGCTGACAAAACAGGATGGAAGATTGAAATCAAAAAGAAAATAAAAGAAATATGCTATTCAGTCAGAATAGTTACAATTAAAGAACAAATATACCCAATCGATCGGGTGCGAAAGTACCCATAGACTGGCTGCAAACTCGCATTTTGACCTCTCTACACTACCTTCTTTGGACTTGGTACTCGCTCGTGGCAAAGTGGTTCGTGTCACAAACTGGTTAATAGGGGACTGAAGATTCAAATCCCGTCAGAACTCCCGTCACTGTGATAGCGTGAAGCTCCGACAGGCTCCTGCCTAGAGCGCGAGTGCGCTACAAGGTCGCATGGAAAGACTGGAACCGTGTAGTCGGTGTCATCCCACTTCAGGTGAAGAATCTCTGAAAGTGTGGTTAACATTCCCTGACTAGCATTGCCGAAGATTTTCTGGTACTGGACTGATTTCACAGTCATCTCTTCTGTCCACAGATGGTGACGGCGATGGCAATCCTACTTGATATTCATCGCAAAAAAACTAAACCATACATTATCAAGTACCTTGGAACCAATCGAGCAAAACTAAACCCATTTTCTTAAACAGTTGTCTGCACTTCAGATACCCCACTCAAAACATATATTTGACGGTACTTTTAAACACTGGATGTCTTCCGAACTCTTAAGTGTATCAGCGTGTCCGAAGTATCTGAGGGGCATTCAGGAATCGTCTTTAAAGGCAAAAAAATAGATGTTACAACATTTATATCTTGTACCAGGCGTTAGCTGCAAATGTTAAATGTGCCTACTTAGCATTTACACAGAAACGCACAGACAGACAGACAGACAGACACACACACACACACACACACACACACACACACACACACACACACACACACACACACACAGCACAAGGATGAGAGAGAGAGAGAGAGAGGAGAGAGAGAGAGAGAGAGAGAGAGAGAGAGAGAGAGAGAGAGAGAGAGAGAGAGAGAGAGAGAGAGAGAGAGCGCGCGCTAAATACGCAGTCATGTTGGAGGCTTGGTTACTTTCATGACCTGCTTCCTCCGCTATCTGTAAGCCCCGCACTAAGCTAAACTAACGGTTAGATTTGTCTTGAAAGCACACCGCAATGTTAATATGTGTTCTTTATTTTAACTCCCACAGTCTCACCCGTACCTTAAAGGAAACGCCCATCCCAAATCCATAACATTTGTCTGTTCAAGGTCAACCGCTATATAATGAATCGATCTGATTCTCTTTGCAGACTATTCCATTCAGTTGATCCAGAAATCTTGCAATCATATTTGACAGCTAAACCGTATTTTCCTCTAATAACAACACTAGCATTACCAACAGCCACTAAAACGTAACTGACTCCCAATCCTAATCTTGATAAATCAATGGACAAATAATGTACAATGACCAAAAAAAAAAAAAAAAAAAAAAAAATCAACAGGCAACTTTGTGTCACACCTCATGCTCAACGACAGCGGAATTAGCAGTGAACAAAAATGCATTCATCACTTACTTGATTCATATTCAATGCAAATTGAGTCAAACCATACCAGGAGAGAGAGAGAGAGAGAGAGAGAGAGAGAGAGAGAGAGAGAGAGAGAGAGAGAGAGACAGACAGACAGACAGACAGACAGACAGACAGAGACAAAGCAGCAGATGGCATAAAGCATAGACGGACGATTCCTTTTTTGACGTGACGTCCAGAAGATGAAGTCTGCTGTCAGTTCAAAAGATGATTAAACTATTCCAGACAACATGGGACGTGTCTTTCATCATATGTAACAGTTTACCCGAATTTGCCTTCTTCATTTTTACAAAACATGGTGTGACAGACGATTGTTCCACAGTTTTTCAATGCCAACACGGAATAAGTCGCTTATAGATTCGGATAGATTTATTCCACGATGGATTTCGTGCAAAGAAAAAAAAAATCTAATCCTAACACATATCACGTGCATATGTCACATACTCATGAACTATTGTGCATGCGATGTCTGTGTGTCTCAGCCGTACAGCACTTACCCAGCAGTGGCATGTGCGCGGTCCCTGGAGGAAGATTCTTCTCCAGCAGCTTGAGCAAGATGAAAAAGGCGATGAAGATGGTCAGGCCTGCAACACAGCATTGTCGGGTCTGTCAATCAAATGAGACATTTGTGATGTGGGCCGGGGTAGCCAGTTTCACTCGGATAAGGACGTTGAGAAACAGGCGCAGCGCTACCTTGGGTTCAGTGATGTAACTCTGTCTGTCTGTCTCTTTTTTGTCTGTCTGTCTGTCTGTTTCTCTCTCTCTGTCTCTGTCTGTCTGTGTCTGTCTGTCTGACTGTCTCTGTCTGTCTTACTCTCTTGTGGGTTTTTTTCCCTTTTAGGTAGTAGCGTACGATCAGGACATTAACAATCGTCCAGCCACCCTCTCAGTTCATAATGAAGCTGATCACAGAATGAAAAAAAAAAAAACAAAAAAAAAAAAAAAAAACAGAACACCTTACACGTGAGGCACATGCGCTGTTTGACTGACTGATCAAAAGTATGTCTGCATGATGAAAACATAACTAAAAAAAAATGTTAAACTAACTCCGCCAAACTACATGGACGAACGAATCACTAGACAAACAAAACACGACGCGTTTCAACCTATCAGATCTTCTTCAGGCAAGATAAATAACACTCAGGACAACGAAAATGAAGAACGAGCAATCACTTATCTTTGTCAA
>JADBJO010000005.1:1147500-1155000 GCA_016801955.1 Conus betulinus | reverse complement strand
CCCTTCTTTGCTGTGTTGCTTTTCATTTTGTTGGATGAATCAATTATATTTTTAAGGTTAGGCATGCATGAATATGATAGTTTGATGGTGTTCTTGTTGAATATTTTGGACATTTGTGTTCTTTTGGGAAGGATGCTGTCAGAATTTAAAAAAAAATTTTCCCTACGTTGTTTTTACTCGTCCATCATATGGAGGGTTGTACCATGTGATTTTCCTTTTCCTGCTTTTTTTGTTTTTTGTTCATGTTGTTATCTGGGTTGTATTGTAGTTTTTAGCTGTAACCACGTTTTTTTTTTTTGCAATGCCTCTTGGTATTCTGCTGCTGCGTTGTTGAATACTCTTTCATTATGTGACAGGTTAGATAATCTCTTGTTTATGCCATTGGGTATGGTTTTTTTTTTAGTATAGATGGTGGGTGGTTGCTATTTGATGTTTACATAAATGGGAGTGTCATTAGGTTTCTTGTATGGTTTTTATATACGTAGTTGTTGAGGTCAAGTGTTATGTCTAAGTAGTTCACTACCTTTTTGTTTGCTTCGATGGTGATTTTTAAGTTATGGTTTTTGGAAAAATTTGCATAGTTCTTTTTTCTTGTTTTTTTTCAATGGTTCTTGGATTGTTGTTTAGCGCGGCGAGGCCGTCGTCTCTGTATAGTCCGACTGTCGCTTTTTCCGAGTTGTTTTTGGATGTTGGATAGCATGAACAGTCCGACCAGTTCGCATGTTTCGGCACCGTCATACGATCCCATGGTCACATCAAATGTTGAGTTTCTGTTCGTTTTCTTGATCCATGTTTCATTTCTGTTGTAGAGTAAAGTTTTTCTTGGTGTGGAGAATGATTTCCATTTCTGACCCTGTTATGTCTGTGTGTTTATTAGCAAATTTCAGAGCTTTAGTGAGTAGCTCTTCATCTATGGATGGGTAGAAGTCTACTATGTCGAATGTGATGAATACTGTGTTCTTCTGTTTGTTAAGATTTTTGAACCATTGGATAACTTCATATGTGTTCTTCCAGAGGTTGTATTCCGTGTTTGATTTTATGTTTTTTTATGGCTTTTTTCTAGGATTTTCTTACTTATTTTGCCCAGTTCAGATTTAACACCATCCTGAGGAGAGCCAGCGCTCGAAACAGATCTGTTGATGATTTTAAAACTTCCTTTTACCATACTATTTTAACAAAATATATATATATATATATATATATATATATATATATATATATATATATAGAGATAGTATATAGATATATATAGATACATATATATATATATATATATGTATATATATATATATATATATATATATATATATATAGATAGAGAGAGAGAGAGAGAGAGAGAGAGAGAGAGAGAGAGAGAGAAGAGAGAGAGAGAAAAGAGAGAGACTCTTCCAAATGACAAGACTAAAACAAGCAAATTGTCATCTCACGACATTTCGGCACTCGGCCTTCCTCAAGGCACGCTTTATTACTGCATCTATATATCTATCTATCTATATCTATCTATATCTATATGCATCTCTCTCCCTCTCTCTCTTTCTCTCTCTCTCTCTCTCTCTCTCTCTCTCTCTCTCTCTGTATTACGATTTACATACGCTTAAAACAAGGCAAACATATATGCGGTTGAATCTCTTTAAAGGACAGTTCAATTGAACAAGCGTATGTTTGTGTTTAGGTAACCCAACAATTTTCAAGAGCCTGAAACATTAGCATATACATCGTTCGTCTCTTCAAGATAGCTGTATATGTTCGTGGTGCTGTGTTTTTAAGTCAAGTCATAAATGTCCATTTCAAAGGCGTTATCAAATTGATTTCAAACGAGAAGAGTCATCACATGCCCAGTGTACATATATTTACCCAGCTGAATGCCAACGCAGCAGCCATAAACTGATGGAAAAGTGGAAACCAGGCTCGGACTTGCCCGCAATGAAAGTTTTTTTTTTTTTTTATTCATTTATTTTTTTTTGTTAGAGACAGCAAGAAAACAGCTGTAGACGATACATTTCATTTGGCAGGCGGAGTGCCCGAAATACGAAGATTCAAGATCTCGCCGTTCCTGGAATACAGACTTATGTGAAATCGTTTACAATTTCAGCAGATTGTTTTGTGCTGGCTATAAAATATATACTTTTGATACGTTTATTACATAAGGTAAAGTTTTTCAATTTGGGGGTATTTTGCCATAAACAGTCTTAGTTCATTTGTTTGAAAACGCGTTTCATTTCAGCTTTTCTTTTACGTGGTTTTCATTGTTTCATTGATGATTTAAGGCTTCCGTATTCAAATTCTCTCTCTCTCTCTCTCTCTCTCTCTCTCTCTCTCTCTCTCTCTCTCTCACACACACACACACACACACACAAAACTACACACATACATATTCACAACCGGAGAGAGAGAGAGAGAGAGAGAGAGAGAGAGAGAGAGAGAGAGAGAGAGAGAGAGAGAGAGAGAGAGAGGAGAGACACGTGCAGTCTGTACAAAGTGATGGATGTGATCTATTCAGCAAGGAGGGCAGGCCCAATGATGATGGCCACACCATCATTACAACAGAAATACGATACTGGACCCCCCCCCTCCCCACCCCCCAACCCCCCACACGTCCGGCTTTGGTCAAAGCGCACGCATTAATTTTTAAAGCGCAATGCTGTGGCCACTGACACTGCTGCTTTCACAACAGGAGTCGGCGACTGTCAGTTGAGTGGTGCATCTGTCGCGATCCGGCATGAAGTGGAACTGCTCCGCCCCCCCCCCCCCCCCCCATCTTCCCTCCGTCTCCTCCCACCCCTGCCCTCTATCATTCCACTCCCCACAAATGTTAACACCTAAATGACCAGAAACGGTGCTCTCTCTCTCTCTCTCTCTCTCTCTCTCTCTCTCTCTCTCTCTCTCTCTGCCTGCCTGTCTGTCTGTCTATCTTTCTTTTATCTGTTTCTGTCTCTGTATGTCTGTATGTCTCTCTCTTCTCTCTCTGTGCCCCCCCCCCCCCCCAACACACACACACATAAAAACAAATACACATGGAAACTCACTTTTGAATGTGTGCACTTCTGTTTATTGACACATTTCAGTTCAGTATTTGCGTAACAGATCTGGCAGGACATGCCAGCTGCCGACAGCGGCTGGTGACTGATCATGGAGGGGTCGCGGAGGCCACCAAGCCGTGGGGGGGGGGGGGGGGGGGGGGGGGGGGGGGGCGCTGCAATGAGAAACTCGGCACCAGTTGTCTCTCTGCACCAGTCGCAAGCAAGTGCCTGGATTACCCCCATCGCTCTTCCCGTCCCATGCACTGATCTGGCAGGATGGTCTGCAATATCATGCTGTCAAAAGCGACGGCAGTGACACTAGTCTCTAGTCTCTGTATCGTAACTGTGCTGTCTTCTAGTCCCTATGATCAAAACTGCCGTTTTCTGCCTGTCTTGGCCGTTCCAATGTCCCTGACTCCTCACTCCTGCGGAATGGCCCTAGCTTCTCCGCGATTCCAGGTCCATTTCTGGTTTCTAGAGAAATCCATACTTCCCATTTCCCAGGGTCTGCGAACCAGGCTGATGCACAGGGACGCTGCCAGACAAAAAGGACAGAAAGCTGTCGGTGGGCACTCCGATGGCTGTGGACAATTTGCAAGGTTCGCCAGGCAGGGGGTTTGTAGTTCTCGTCCACTTAAGGAGCGTCATCATTCTCTGCCCCGTGTATTGAAAGGGTATGATACAAAAGGAAGATCTTGGGATGAGACAGGGTCGACGTGTGTGTGTGTGTGTGTGTGTGTGTGTGTGTGTGTGTGTGTGTGTGTGTGTGTGTGTGTGTGCATGTGTGTGTGTGTGTGTGTGAGAGAGAGAGAGAGAGAGAGAGAGAGAGAGAGAGAGAGAGAGAAGAGAGAGAGAGAGAGAGAGAGAATCAGTGTGTACGTGCGTGTGCGTGTGTGTGTGTGTGTGTGTGTGAGAGAGAGAGAGAGAGAGAGAGAGAGAGAGAGAAGAGAGAGAGTGTGTGTGTATGTGGTATATGAGGGAACGTGCGTGTAAGCGCGAGTCCAATAACGATCCCCATTCCATATCTGTTCTCTCTGTTTCTAGTAAACCAGTCGGCACAAACCCGCAAGTAACCCCCCACCACGTCGTTCAAAGAGAACCACTGGTATAGGAAGCAGGGGCTTATGGCTTGTTTGTTACCGTCCATGTATTGAACAGCACGCTGAGCGCCACAAAAAAAAGCGGCTGAGAGAGAGAGAGAGAGAGAGAGAGAGAGAGAGAGAGAGAGAGAGAGAGAGAGAGAGAGAGAGAGAGAGAGAGAGGAGAGAGAGAGAGAGAGAGAGAGAGAGAGAGAGAGAGAGAGAGAGTGCATGAGTGAGAGAGAGAGAGAGAAACAGAGAGAAAGAGAGGGTGTGCATGAGTGTGTGTGTGTGTGTGTGGTGTGTGTGTGTGTGTGTGTGTGTGTGTGAGAGAGAGAGAGAGAGAGAGAGAGAGAGAGAGAGAGAGAGAGAGAGAGAGAGAGAGAGAGAGAAAAAAGAGAGAGAGAGAGAGAGAGAGAGAGAGAGAGAGAGAGAGACAGACAGACAGACAGACAGACAGAGATTGCGAGAGACACTGACACTGGCACATGTTTATTGGCATTAGGTTTTCCACAGTCTCTTAGTGCCAAGGGGAACAATTAATGAAATTGCAGCATACTAACAGCAACGAGAAAAGGGAAAATACTCATGCACATCCACTCAAAACACGCGGGCGCACGCGCGCGCGCCCACTTCGCGTATACTTCAACCACGAGCAATTTCAAATCTAAGGTCACACACACACACACACACACACACACACACACACACACACACACACACACACACACACATCATCATCATCATCATCATCAATCATCATCATCATCATCATCATCATGATCATCATCATCATAAATGCCAGACTCGACATCCATCTGTATTTATTTAGGTTACTAAGCGTTCATCGGAACTCAAAAAAAAAAAAAGAAAAAAAAAAAGAAAAAAAAGGATTTTGAGTACTTTTGTCTTTTCAGTTTCTCTCGTTTTTTTTTCTTTCTCACTGTATCTTTTCCCGCTTAATACCTTTTTATTCTGTCTTTTTCTTTTTGTAATGTTACCTAATGTTACCATTGTCTTTTTTCTAATTTAAATTGTTTTAGTATCAGTGTTGTTCGGATGACAGTATCTTGTTCCTCGTATTATTTGCTTCTGCAATAAATTTTGAAAACGATTTTATCATTTCTTCGTCTCCGGATATAAGAATAGCTACTACATCATGTCAGAGAGAGAGAGAGAGAGAGAGAGAGAGAGAGAGAGAGAGAGAGAGAGAGAGAGAGAGAGTGCTTGCGTGCATGCTTTCGTGCGCATGTGTGTGTGCTTGTGCATGCGTATGTGTGCGCGCACGCGCACGTGTGTGTGTGTGTGTGTGTGTGTGTGTGTGTGTGTGTGTGTGTGTGTGTGTGTGTGTGTGTGCGAGTAATGATTTTGTCAGTACAACCTTGAGTTAATCTGACAATAAATTGATTTCAGTCAATCAGTGAGTAATGCGAATGTGTATGTTTTTGAATAGTGTTCGTGAAAAAAAAAAACCCCAAAAAACTCTACATGAATCAGGGTAACAGAAAGTTCATGGTTTTCACAGAGCAGGCTTTGAGGAACAGCAGAAATGGCGCTGTAGCCACTTCCTTTGAGCTCGAACCAAGAGCCGTGCCATGATTGGCGTCTCTGGCCAAGATCCCAATGGCGACTGAACTGTCGTTTGCATACGCCACAACATGTCAAGTGTGAACTCAAAGCTAAAGCAGCTTCCCTACCCTATCCCTCCGTCTGTCTACAAAGACTGTATTTTTAGACTTCTGTGCCGTCCATCCATTGTATGTTGCACGACTACCACGTGTCTTTTGTTCTTTTAAACGACAATATAGTCTAGTATGTGGTACATAGTCCTTATTTCCCGGTGTCTGATATGTGCTTTCAGCTTCAAAGTGTCTTGGCATGCTTCCTCCTCCCCGTCTTCTAATGCGTGGCACCTATCTTCTCGACGTCTTACTATGCTTACTACTTGTCAGTGTCTACTGTGTGATTCTAGTTTCCTATTGTGTAATTACGCTTCCTGTTTGGGATGTCTAAAATTATGCTTCCTTTCCTAATGATTAATGAATGCCCCAGACTTCCCTAGTGTCTAGGGTACGTCTCTGACTTAACCTGTATCTTATGTACGCTTCCAGCCGTCAATTATACATTTCTACTGGGATGTCTCAGTGGAGCGAGGACATCCGCAAAAGAAGATGGCGGGGGATAGGACACCCCCTCCGAAAGCCCCCCGGACAACACCACCGGAAAAGCCCTGACCTGGAATCCCCAAGGCAAAAGGAAGCGAGGAAGACCAAGAAACACCTGGAGACGGGACCTGGTTTAGGATACCAGGCGGATGGGTTACAGTTGGAGCAAATTAGAAAAGATTGCCCAGGACCGTAGTCGTTGGCGTGCAGTTGTTGATGGCCTATGCTCTGGCAAGAGCAAAGGGCCTAAGTAAGTACTGGATGTCTCTAGTTATAATTCTTACTTCCCGGCATCTGAAGTGTGCTTCCTATTTCATGGTCGTTGTCAGATGTGTCCTATTTCCTTATCTCTGTCGTATCCTTCATTTTTTCTAGTTTCGGTGATGTGTCTTCTACTTCCTTATATGCTTCCTACTTTGTCACATGTGTCCTATTTCCTGATCTCTGTCGTATCCTTCATATGTTCTAGTTTCGGTGATGTGCTTTCTACTTCCTTATATGCTTCCTACTTGCCTTTTTTGACGTATGCCTCCTACTTACCCCTGACTAATGTAAGTTGGTCACTTGCCTGTGTCTGAGGCATGCTGATGTATGCCTCCTACTTGCCACTGATTGAAGTTTGTCAATAGTCGGTGTCTAGTACACGCTGTCTACTTGTCAATGTCTAATATATACTTACTGCTTGCTGATTTCCGATGCATGCTTCCTACTTGCCAGCATCCAAATTGCATGCTTCCTACTCACCGGTAGGCGGTGTTAATACATGCTGCTTACAGGCCGGTGTCTAACGCATGCTTCATACTTGCAAGTGTTCACTGTACGCTTCATGCATGCTTGTGCCTGATACAGGCTTTTGACGTGTCAGTGTCTAATGCATGTTTCCGACTTGTCGGTATCTAGTGTTAGCTTTGTCCTTGCCGGCTGCACGTGAATGGTTCAAACAACCCCCAGACTGACCGACGGCACCGGGGGGTATGGACGAAGGGACAGAGGGCCAGACAGAGCTCTGTGAGGAGGCACTTAGCACGCAGCCTGCAGTCCTCCACGCGGGTCAGGGTGGATGGAGGGAGAGAGTCTCGGTTCACTCATCAATAGGACAAGCACTTCAGACATGCCCCACTAACAGTGCTTCATCATATTCTGCTGGGAAGCAGCCTTGATCGAACGTCTATTGAAAAGGGAGCACAGAAGACAGGGGGTGGGTGGGTGGATCACTGCACACATAAGAGAGAGAGA
>JADBJO010000005.1:1087500-1145000 GCA_016801955.1 Conus betulinus | reverse complement strand
GACAGAGAAAATGATGGGGATAGGATAGAGCATGGTGACAGGAAGGGGAAGAGAGTGATACAAGCTGAGGGTGGTAAAGTACAACTGCTTCAGGTACATTTCTTTTCTTCTTCTTCCCATTCGTTCTTTGTTTTTTTGAAGATTTTAAGCACCATCCTTTTTGTCTCCAAACCTATTCTCGTCTCACATTATGCCACATTTCTATGATCACCCTTATATCTTATTTTCTTTGATATATTTCTTCTCTTTGAATTCATTGCAGCAAATATCTGCATTGTGTGAGGTCAGCAAAAGAAGGGATGACTCCTGAAAGATTAAACACATTTTTAAACATCTGCGTTATTCAAGAGCTGTAGTGACTTCTTTTAACTTTAACTCGTGTTCGTAGCCCCACAAACAACATATATTTAAGTGTCCAAACATAGCTGACTGTGCACATTCCAGACACCTAGAAACATCAATTTGGTGCCTTCCTCATGCACGTTAAGATCACTCTCTCCCCATCCATTCACCACACCATATAAATAAAACCTTTTATAGAAAGACGTGAAAACGTCCAAAGCGACGTTCGGAAAGATCTAAGAGACAAGGCGACGAGCCAATTGACAGAGTGCGTTGCTCTAACAGCGTGTGTCTAACACAGCCATCACGGAGGCCAATAAAAGCATGCGCATCAGACCCGAACGTGACCTGTGAGACAAGAGGGCATCTTGTGAGGAGCTGTATGTGGAAGATCAGGACATCTAGTTTTTTTTCTGCTAACCAGCTGAAGTTAGAGAGCAGATTCCGTGGATTTTACCTATTAAACAGCGTTGCACTATGGCGCTTTTCATGTATGGAAATAAACGTCACTCTGTGCAATCAAAGTGTTCCTTATTCGCGTTTTTCTGCGTCCTCTGTCTTGTCTTGCCCGCAATGTCGTTGGACAGAATCCGAGTCCTTCATCAGGTTGTCTGTGGACAAGGCAGCGATGCAGAGAAGCTGCCGAAGGGAGGGATGAGCTGTGAGGGGAAGCAATCAGCAGGCTGTTAACGAGGCTGTGTGCTCAGCGGGGCCACCCGCCATAAACTTGTCAAGACGAAAAGCAGCCTTGGGCACTCCCGCTTTTATCCATTCTCTTGCAGGAGAAGTGCGCTGATCGAACTCCGATTGAAAGCACGAGAAGTAGGAGACAAGGGGATGGGGTGCTGTGAGATAGGATAGGCAGATTGAGTGAGAGAGAGAAGAAGAAGAAGAAGAAGAAGAAGAAGAAGAGAAGAGAAGAAGAGAAGAAGAGAGAGAGAGAGAGAGAGAGAGAGAGAGAGAGAGAGAGAGAGAGACAGACAGAGAGAGAGAGAGATGTTTGCTGTGTTTGAGTTGAGAGAGAGAGAGAGAGAGAGAGAGAGAGAGAGAGAGAGAGAGAGAGAGAGAGAGAGAGAGAGAGAGAGAGGGGTGGGGGAGGGGAGAGGTTTAGCTGTTTATGAAATTATCATTATTTTTCTTTCATCAAAAAGCATGCTGTGTCTATTTTTCTCAGCTGTTCACGCACTGTCTATCGTTAAAAGAGATAAACAAGCTCGCCAGCCGTGCTTGACAGATGTTGGTTACAATGGAGTGTTCAAATGAAGTTCTTCCCCCCAGAAAGCTGTCAGACACAGCCGACACAAACCGCAACAACATCGACAAGAAAAAAAAAAAAACACCTAAAAAGAAAAATGAAACATTGCCTACATACATCGACAAGTGTCTGCAAACACGCAGCCATGTGTGTGTATGTGTGTGTGTGTGTGTGCGTGCGTGCGTGCGTGCGTGCACGCGCGCGCGCGTGCGCGTGTGTGTGTGTGTGTGTGTGTGTGCGTATGTGTATGTGTGTGTGTGCCTGTATGTGTGTGTGTGTGCGTGTGTGTGTGTGTGTGTGTGTGTGTGTGTGTGTGTGTGTGTGTGTGTGTGTGTGTGTGTGTGTGTGTGTGTGTGTGTGTGTGTAGAGAGAGTGAGAGAAGAAGAAGAAGAAGTAGAAGAAGAAGAAGAAGAAGAAGAAGAGAGAAGAGAGAGAGAGAGAGAGAGAGAGAGAGAGAGAGAGAGAGAGAGAGAGAGAGAGAGAGAGAGAGAGAGACACACACACACATAAAGACAGACAGCCAGCCAGCCCAAAAGACAGACAAACACAAAGACAGACATACAGACTGAAACAGATGAAAGGACAGACAGAAATAGAGGAAAACGAATGTTTATTTCGCCCATTTCAATGCAGGGGAAAGAGGGGAACAAATGGTTGAACATTGACAGAAGAAGAAATAGATACATACTCTAACGTCATCGCAGTATGGAAACTACATCAGAGACATGTTCGATGCAGTAAACATGCGGTGTTCTCATACAGGCACGGAAGGAAATATATTGCCAAACTCAGTCTTCATCATCCAGTTTCCTTTTCATGCGCTGACGAGATGTCCGTCCTAGCTAGACTTCTTGAGCTGCCTTTTAAACTGAAGCATTGACCTAGTCTCTTCGATTCCTTCGACTGCTCCAGACTTGCCATAATAGTATGATATGCCACCTGGACTTTCACTGCACCGTCTATATCACTGGCGTCCGACACATCGTCTGTGCTGAGACCTGTTTCCGCCCATCCGCCTTGTTTCCCTTTGTCATGTCTGCTGTTATGCTCTGATCTTTGGCTGGACGGTCTGTGCCAGAGATTCCATCACAACACGTGTTGGAAGAATGTCTATTTTCAACCTCTGCGTCTATAGTGACATGTTTGCCTGTCGGGTCTACGCTTACAAAATCAAGTCACTGCGCTGCATGGTCATGGACACACGGTCAGTGTCACTCACTGAGGTCATTGACGGGTCAATAGACTTCCCTTAGCCCACATTTTGTACTGTCGCTGGTGTGTCATCTCCAAATAGGTCAGTGACCACGGTGTTTACTTCACAGAAAGATAGCTGGTTATTCTGTTATAATTCATCTTCGTAATTCTTGAATCAAAACGACTTAAAAAAACACTTTCATATAGTCAGAAGATCAATGATGCTCATAGAATTAAGAAACAACTGAAAACCAAACAGAGACCAACTCAAAACAAAAAAGGAAAGTGAGGGTGGGGTGAAATGGAGTCGGGTAAAGGGGTGGGATGGAATGTCAGTGATGATCAAGAATTCAGAAATAAGACCTCTTTAGACTACGTACAAGATGATTGGCCACCTTTAAAACAAAATGATTCGAAATGGACAGATTTTTTTTTCCAGGATGCCCCAGCATCTAAAATTGGAAACACATTGTCAACGACTTTAAGAGGAACAATCATTATACGTGTGCATGATGTGTTAAGCCATCAAAAATGGTACATGACACTATGCAAATGGTTGCTTTACAATGTTTTGCAAACTGATGATTCAAAATATAATCTGAACGCTAGATGTTTGATAATTCTGCAGGAACCACATACATTGGATGGAAAGGATTCAACTCAGCCAGAATGAAAAAATCTGCCATTGCCATAATTGTGCAGATTCCCGTTCGCGATACCAAACAGGGAAGTCCAGCTATGTTTGAAATCTTTCTTGATCCCAGTTTTGCAAGATAATAAACATATTTATTGTGAATGATCCCGTAATACCATCGATGTTTGTTCTTTTCGTCTGAGTACAACAGTTTAAACATGTCACGTAAAAATAGAAATAAATCATTAGAGACACTGATGAAATAGACTGCAACTTGGTTTAGAATCTACAGAACACGTTCAGTGAACGGAGCATGGCAGAACGATAAAAAAAGTCGCAATACGTTCTGTGGAACCTTAGTGCAGTGGTCTCAAAGTGGGTGGATGGAAAAGGGATAGAACTTTGAAAGGTGTTCTTGAACTAAGTCTCCCTGTGTATCTCAGCCCTTCTCCTGGCTAAGGCAACTTTCAATGGACATCACCTGCAGTATGCAATAGTGGCACTGGAAACCTGTGTGATTGGGAGTTGACGGGGCGATGTCAGACGTACAGTGACAATTTGCTGTTTTCTACTGTCGATTCGTAATAAAGATACAGACATACTCTGCCGCAGGCTGTTGAAAATTCCCCGAACTGTGTGTGGAACCCTTCAATAGGTAAACAGGAAGAATTTGGTGATAAAAGAAATACACGCATGTTCAGCAATTGTTAAAAAAAAACTTGCCAGTAGCGTCATGTGGGAAGCTAGAGAGAGAGAGAGAGAGAGAGAGACAGAGAGAGAGAGAGAGAGAGAGAGAGAGTGAAAGAGAGAGAGGAGAGAGAGAGAGAGAGGAGAGAGAGAGAGAGAGAGAGAGAGAGAGAGAGAGAGAGAGAGAGATTTTTGAGATAGACCTCATTCCACTCTTTTATGATACTAATGTGTCTTATTCTGCTGAGCTCTGTATCTTCAATGGGAATCAAAGTATCCACTTAGAGAACCAATTCTTTATAATGTTTTCAAAGAGAAGACAGAAGTACAGAACTGGAGATTACTGCAGAGAAAGAAGGTTTAAGCATTACTAGAATGATAAAAGCAACAACAACAACAGCAATGACACCACCACCACCACCAAAACAAAAACAACTAAAACCAGACTGGAGAATGGAGTGGAACTAAGTGAACTTCCTACACAAAGAACCAAACAAAATGTCTGGAGATTTCTATGTTGTTTTCCATCCTCCACTTCTAAGATACTGATGTCATCAAATGTAGCATAACAGTATACATAATACATATAACGACCAGAATTGTTCATCATTGACTGTCATGTTCTGTGTTGTTCTAGGATTGAATATATGAAACAGTTCTGACAGGGAACACACACGCAGAAAAGAGGTGCCAGTACACTGCAAATGACTAACATAAAAGTGTCCAGTGTGTATGCACACGAGACATCTGAGAATAGGCATGTGGCAATGAATATAAGCTGGTCAAAGCGCCCAATGTAACTGATCCATTTATGAACCACAAGGTTCAAAACATATACCAGAATTGTCCTTCCTCACTTCTGAAAACGCCTTGACAATGACATTCGTAGAAGTTTTTTTGGGGGTGTTAAATGTTAGGTCTGAGGGACAGAGGTGTGTGACTACAAATCTAGAGGTGGTGGGTCGTGAAAGAAGGCAATCTGCCCGCTGTCCATGATGCTGCCTGCCTGCCGCGTGCACCTGTCAAGACGACAATCCGCCCTGAGGTCCCTTGCTCCTGACCCCGTCCACTATGGGACAACATTAATCTGGCGTCTTCAATCCAGACTAAAGGAAGAGAGAGGGGGAGAGAGATAGCAGGAAGAGGCAGCTGGCACAAAAAAAAATGGGGAAAGAGAGAAAGGGGACAATAGAAAGGACGCGCGCACACAGCACACACACACACACACACACACACACACACACACACACACACACACACACACACACACACACACACACACACACACACACACACACACACACACACACACACACAGACCGATAGACCCCCCCCCCCCCCCCCCACACACACACACACACGCACACATACACGTGCGAGTGGCGCAAGAGTGCAGAGAGAGAGAGAGAGAGAGAGAGAGAGAGAGAGAGAGAGAGAGAGAGAGAGAGAGAGAGAGAGAGAGAGAGAGAAACACACACTTTGACACCTTGATATTTTATTGTCATTACCAAAAACGGCGTTTGACAAGGGAGGTAACAGGACAATAACCTTTTCCCCTTTTCTCACGACCAAACAACACAGACTTAAATCCAGGGTAAATCGAATCAAAAGTTAACAAAACACATAAGACCAGAAACATTCCCGGATATCCTCACAGTAACATGAGAAAAAAGAACGAAGAAACCAAAACTGTAAGACTGTAAGACTAACGTGACTATCCACTCAAACAAAATGTAATGTCACATCTGTTTAATCTCCTCTTGATGTGATGAACGGAATTATTGATTTATATATCTCTTAAAAACACATTATTACGATTGTGACTGTCCTTCGTCTGTTTAATTTTCTGTGCTTCTGCAATAAATTTTTTGCGACTGATTTAATCGTAAGTTCCTCATCAGATAATAAAACAAAACCAACATCTTGTCTTTTGGCTACATCTAACTGGAAAAATGAGCATTTTGCCCGCACCTCTCTGTACGCAGTACAGTGAAACAGAAAGTGTTCTTTATCGTCAATTACATATCCGCATGCAGGACAAGGTGAATCTGTAGATGCTCCCCATCAAAACCCATCTTTTGTTTGCCTTGAACCCTCAAGTTCTTAACCTGAATCTTGCGTAATTTATTTCATACCATTTACCTGCTTTGACATTAAGAAGCTTTTCTGAATGAAACAGTTTAAAATGAGAAGAACCAGCGATACTTTCCTTAACATTCCATATCTGAATGCCAATTCCGTTTAAAAGAACAAAAGTTGTCGAAATAAATGGACAAAGAAACCAATTACAGTTGAATTTGCATGTTTCAACATTTCTGCTACGATTCTGTCTGGTCCCTGCGCTCTTTCCTTATTTCAAATGTTTGATACCAGCAACGACTTCTTCAGTAGATATAGGATTATTAGATAATGCGTCATTTTCATTCTTTTCAACCAAATTGGTCTCTTCCGCATGATATTGTTATCGAAATTATGGAAAACACAGAGAGAGAGACAGAGAGAGAGACAGAGAGAGAGAGAGAGAGAGAGAGAGAGAGAGACAGACAGACAGACAGACAGACAGACAGACAGACAGACAGAGACGTTTTATTGAGAACACATGAATAAGCATGAATATTTTTTACCATGCTAAAGAAAAACGATCACTGACAATACAGTACCAAAATAAAATATGTGATCTAAGGCTATTTAGTATGAACATGAATACCTTACATTAAACGTGTGAAAACGGACTGCAAGTCCGTTTGTTATTGGGTGGAGAGAGAGAGAGAGAGAGAGAGAGAGAGAGAGAGAGAGAGAGAGAGAGAGAGAGAGAGAGAGATGCTTTCCTTCTCATTTTTACCTGTTAGACATCATATGCTGGATCAGCAAAGACATGGAGATACAAGAGCAGTGTATGTGGTCTGTCCCAAGCAACATACATTCTTCCCAGATGTGTTGACACGCAGTTTAGACAAGTTTCTCACCTAGAGTACAAAACACGTTTAAACCATTACAAAAGATTCATTATACGACGCTACATTGCTTGAAACACGAGTGGTTTTCCTTTACTGGATCGCACAACAAATACGTACCACGGGTGCTCTTTGAGTGGCATTTACGGGAACCCTCTCCTCCACTGTTACCTCCCCATCTGCTTCCACCAGCTGTGCCTGTGTCTGTATAAAACGTAATTAACGAATTTGGAAACAAACTCTCTGTTGCGCTCTGGTGATATGTTTATCAGGAAATGCTTTTTCTCGCCGTTACAGTTTGCACTTAAAATTTTTTTTTTTTGTCTTGAGGTTCTTGGTATGCTAAAGTATACATTTAGTCCCATGTCTCCACAATGGAAAGGGCTTCAGCTTTCTCCCATTGTAATTTCTGCATGGTGTCAAGCCAGAATACCTTACGACAACCTCAACTCCCACTCCATACCACTTGTGGCCAAACGTGAGAGCCAGAGGTGCAGTGGAGAGGACAGACGGCAGGTTGAGAGAGAGAAGGCAATCAGCACTGCTGTGTGTGAGCCTTCAGACCGGCCAGCCAGGCCCCTGTAAACTTGTCAGGAGGCAAAGCCGCCTTACGACACTTTGCTCCTGACCACTGATGGCATTTCATTTCTTCCCCAGCAGGAAAGCATTGAATCGATCTTCTTCGATCCGGAAGAATGGAGGAGACAAGGAGATGACAGGGTGAGATAGCTGAGACAGACACCGGGGAAATGGAGAAGGAACACTGGTAAGGATGCGTGGGGGCAGAGTAGGGGGGGGGGGAGGGGCAGGCGGGATGGTGGAGGGGGGAGGGGGGTTAGTGGGGGACGAATGACTGAAGGATGGGCAATTACCCTTCCTCATCCCTCCAGTAAGGAATCATTTGTCTGATATAGAAGTGTCCATGCAAATGAAATAAAGATAGATGAGATCTGCCCCCCTCTCCCGCCCCTCCCGCCCTCCCAGCAACCATCATTCTTCACAATCCCTCTGCAGCCACATTTATACAAGCCTTTTACAGAATGACACAACAGATGTTAACAACACAATTACAAGAAGGACAAGAACGATGGCTAGATGACAAAGGACACAAGTTGGAAAGCCTGTCTTTGACACAGAATTGTCATAACCACCACCATCCGAAATGGAAACGATGTGACTTCCCTTCAAGACATAAACACCCCATCCTGCACATGAATCGTTAGGTAAGTGGTCTGTAAAATTAATTAAGAATTGCTATTGCTAGAAATACAGAGAAACGTTTGAAAAATAAAGCTGAAAATATGAAGCAGCCTTTTTTTTTTTGCCATGTTGCAATGAACAGGTAAACAGAACGCAATATTTTCAGTAAGCGAATTAAAAAAAAATAAATGAAAGTAATATACTCCTATGTACATAAACATGATAGAACTTTGTTGACTTAGAAATGAACAGACAACAAATCAGAATAATAGAATTGAATAATAGAATTGAGGAGACAGACTCTGGAGAAATAGAGATAGCAAGATGTGGAATCACGCCTATTCAGATGTATATGATTGTGAGTTTTTACTACTCAGTGGGCTCCCACCCAAATCGACTGAACATCCTATGGCCAAATTACCAGACCTGTACTTCAGGTGTACGCATCTCTCGAGCCTGGTTGATTCTGGGATATATTGTGAGATGAAACATAGAGTGAAGCCTTGGGCGCAAGCTTAAGGTACAAACAGGGCTTAACAGCATCATCTTCCTGTCCTGGTCGTTATGATTGATCACAGTAAAATAATCTCAAATTTTATGCTATTGTGATGGCACCAGTGGTGATTTCCTCTACCTATGATGGTGATTCTGTGTAAACGTCGTGTGTATCAGACGTTCATAGGGGTTATCTTTCAATGCCTGTGGTGTTTGTGTCCAGAAAGGGATGCTCAATCGTGCTGATTTCATGAGTAACCTGTTGTTATGAACAACAGAGGGCTAAGTGAGTGTTATCATGTGTATGTTGGATGAGAACACGCACCAATAAACAACAAAGCAACCAGCAACAGAGTAATGTTTCCTCTAGCAGACAGCTTCAAAAGACTGGTTGTTCTTTGGTCCACAGCCTAAGGGCGATTACGGGTATGACTGTCATTGGTGTATTTCAGCTTCCGGATATTGAATTACGATCCTTATTTCCTGACATCAGATGTGCCCTTCCTACGTCAAGGTTTCTCACATACTTCCTACTTCCTGATCTCTGCCGCATGCTGCCTACTTCCTCCACTTTGTCACATGCCACCTGCTTCCTGGTGTCCATCCCATGCTCTATATCCTGGTCTCCGCCAGATGCTTCCTATTTCGTGGCTTCTGTCACATGTTTCTAACTATCTCGTCTCTGTAATGTTATGCTTTCTGCTGCTTCCAGCTTTCATAAATATGCTTGCTACCTCCTAGTCTCTGTCATATGCTTCCTACTTTCTGGTCCCTGTCATATGCTTGCTATCCCCTGGCCTCTGTCATATGCTTCCTGCTTCTTCGTTTCTGATACATCTTTCCTTCTTCCCAGTTTCGGTGATTTGCTTCTTACTACCCAGCGTCTGACATATGCTTCCAATCTGCCATTATCTGACACATGCCCTGCATTTGCCACTGTCTGCTACATGCTTTTTACTGACAGCATCTAATAATGCTTCCTTCTCGTGAGTTTCTAATATATGCCTCCCACTTGCCACTGTCTCGTGTGAGCTTTCTACTTGCTAGTGTCTGATCCATGCTTTCTACTCGTCTGTTTCTGATGTATGCCTCCTACAACTCTTTGTTTTATATAAGCGTGCAACTTACTTCTTGTTTGTCAATGTCTAATGTATGGTTCCTACTTGCTGATGGTTTATGTATGACTCCTATCTACTGGTGTCTAATGTATGCATGCAATTGGCTGATGTACAGACATGCTTCCTCCTCCGTATTGTCTTATGTATGCTTCATACTTGCTGGTGTCTTATGTATGCTTGCTGTTTGCCAATGTCTAATATATGCTTCATACTTGCCAGTGTCTGTTGTATGTTTTCACACTTTGTAGTGTCTAATCTATGAATCTTACTGTGCAATTGTCTAATGTATGCTTTTTCTTGACTGGAGTCGAATGCATGCTTCTCCAAGTTGGTGTATAATGTATGCTTTTTACTCGCCAGTTTCGATGTCCCATATTTCGCACTTACTGGCAGGCAGCATGTCATACATGTTAACTAAATGCTGGCGTCTGTTGCATGCTTCCTACTTGCTGGCGTCCATGATATGCATTCTACTTGCCTGTGTCTAAGACAGGTTACCAACTGTCAGTCTCTAATGCATGTTTCCGACTTGCTGATATTCAAACGTTTTTCTACTTGCTGGCTGCTAATGTATGCTTCCTGCAAGCAAAAAAAAACCAGACCCACAAACACACCACCAGAGGGATGGACAGAGGGACAGACAGAGCTGTGTCGGGAGGCACTTAGCATGGAGCCTGCAGTCCTTAATGCGGGTCAGGGTGGATGGAGGGAGAGAGTCTCGGTTCACTCATCAATAGGACAAGCACTTCAGACATGCTCCACTAACAGTTGCTTCATCATATTCTGCTGGGAAGCAGCCTTGATCGAACGTCTATTGAAAAGGAGCACAGAAGATGGGGATTGGGTAGTGGATGACTGGAAACATAAGAGAGAGAGAGAGAGAGAGAGAGAGAGAGAGAGAGAGAGAGAGAGAGAGAGAGAGAGAGAGAGAGAGAGAATATGCATACATGCATGCATGTGAGCGAGTGCTCGTGCACCTAAGTCCGTCAGTAACAACTGCCGTTCCATTCCAGATTCCCTCTTTTTCTACACCTAAGCCTTTGCCATAACAGGACGTGAAAACGCCCACTTCACTGCAAAAGAAGGAGTGAGGGTCATATAGAAGCGCCTCTGTCTTCTTAGTCTATGTATTAAACAGCAGTCTTAAAAAAGCAACAAAACTCTCCAATCCTCGTACGAGAGAGAGAGAGAGAGAGAGAGAGAGAGAGAGAGAGAGAGAGAGAGAGAGAGAGAGAGAGAGAGAGAGGGAGATTCATGAAAAAGCATCAAGTGCAATGTCATGAAAAAGCATCAAGTGCAATGTCCTATCAGCGATTATTATGTTTTACGAATATTTCGCATTTGGAATGCTTTGTTCAAATGTAACACGAACTGCTTAAGATAATTTAAAGAAGCAATCTTGTTTAAAATACTAACGTGAAATATCTTTGTGTTTAATACCACTAAGGCCAAGATGAAGTCCTGATTCCTGGCATGAATGAACTAGTCAAACAGTGATTACTTGCTTGCCTTGCGAACATGATGAACTGAGACTTCAGAACACACTGAGTTGAAATTTTATATTACATTATGCTACACTGGTATAACCACCATGATATTTCATTTTCCTTGATATAATTATTTCTTCTCTGAGAATTTATATGATAGCAAATAGTTGCTTTGTGTGAAGTCTACAAAAGAAGGATTGTATCATGAAAGCATAAAACATATCTTAGACATTTACGTTATCAATAGTGTCAAGATCTAGTGCTATCCTGATTTTCTTTAAAACCTTAAGAGTGTTCACAGCCCCACAAACAACATTCAAGTGTCCAAACATACTCAGCTAGCTGTGCACACTCCAGACACCTAGAAACATCAATTCTGATGCCTTCTTCATACACACAAAGATCACTCTCCACATCCATTCACCACACCACCCTATAAATAAGCCTTTTATAGAAAGACGTGAAAACGTCCAAAGCGACGTTAGGAAAGATCTAAGAGACAAGGCGACGAGCCAATTGACCAGAGTGCGTTGCTCTAACAGCGTGTGTCTAACATAGCCATCACGAAAGCCAATAAAAGCAGGCGCATCAGACCCAAACGTGACCCGTGAGACAAGAGGGCATCTTGTGAGGAGCTGTATGTGGAAGATCAGGACAGGTAGTTTTTCTGATAACCAGCTGAAGTTAGAGAGCAAATTTTGTGGATTTTACATATTAAACAGCGTTGCACTATGGCGCTTTTCATGTATGGCAATAAACGTCACTCTGTGCAATCAAACTGTTCCTTACGCGCGTTTTTCTGCGTCCTCTGTCTTGCCCGCAATGTCGTTGGACAGAATCCGAGTCCTTCATCAGGTTGTCTGTGAACAAGGCAGCGATGCAGAGAAGCTGGCGAGGGGAGGGATGAGCTGTGAGGGGAAGCAATCAGCAGGCTGTTAACGAGGCTGTGTGCTCAGCGGGCCACCCGCCATAAACTTGTCAAGACGAAAAGCAGCCTTGGGCACTCCCGCTTTTATCCATTCTCCTGCAGGAGATGCTGATCGCTCCGATTGAAAGCAGGATCGAACTCCGATTGGGGTGCTGAGAAAGCAGGAGAGAGAGAGGAGACAGAGAGGGATGGGGAGCTGAGATAGTTTTGATAGGAGAGAGAGAGAAAGAGAGTAAGTGAGAGAGAGAGAGAGAGAGAGAGAGAGAGAGAGAGAGAGAGAGAGGGGGAGGGAGGGACGGACGGAAGGGAGACGTTGACCTATTTCTGAGTTTAAAATTATTATTGTTCTTTCATGATGGGGCATGCTGAGCCTATTTTTCTCCACTGTTCACGCTCTCTGTCGATCGTTAAAAGAGACAAACAAGGTCACTGGCCGTGTTTGACAGACGCTGGTTACAATGGAGTGTTCAGATGAACTTCATGCTTCACAGAAAATTGTCAGACACAGCTGACACAAAACACACACTGACATGAATTTTTACAACAACAAAGAAAATGACTTAAAGAATGCATTGCCCAAATACATTGAGGAGTGTGTGCACGCACGTGTGTGCATGTGTGCATGCGTGCGTGCGTGCGTGTGTGTGTGTGTGTGCGCGCGCGCGTGCGGCGTGTGTGTGTGTGTGTGTGTGTGTGTGTGTGTGTGTGTGTGTGTGTGTGTGTGCGCGCGCGTGCGTGCGTGCATGCGTGCATGTGTGTGTGTGTGTGTGTGTGTGTGTGTGTGTGTGTGTAGGTAGGTAGGTAGGAGAGAGAGAAAGAAAGAGAATAAGTGTGTGTGTGCGTGAAAAGAGAGAGAGAGAGAGAGAGAGAGAGAGAGAGAGAGAGAGAGACAGACAGACAGACAGACAGACAGACAGACAGACAGAGAGAGAGAGAGAGAGAGAGACAGACAGACAGACAGACAGATAGGTAGGAATGCAAATCATTACTTTGGCCCTTTCTTGATGAAGCATAAGGGGCTAGGGAAAGAAAAGGGTCAGACGTGTTTTGGGGCATGGCAGATCAGTGAACATTGAAGGAAATATAAACAAATGCACACTTTATAGTGAACGCAATATGGAAACCAGATCAGGGACATGACCAATGCGGTAAAGATACAGTATTCCTGTACAGTCACTGCAGGAACTATATTGCTACAGTGTTTGCCCACCATCCCAGTTTACTTTCCATATGTCCAAGAGATGTCTATCTATCCTTGCAACACTGCTTGAGCTGTCCTCTAGCCTAGGTTGTTGATCTAATCTCTTTCTTTCCTTTGACTGCGTCTCCAGACCTGCTGTCATAGCATAACACGCCACCTGGGCTTTCACCGCACTGTCTGTGTCACTGGCTTCTGATCCATTGTCCACGCTTACACCACTTTCCCCCTCTAGCCTTGTTTCCCTTTAGTTGTATCTACTGTGATGCTATGCACATGGCTGGGACGGTCTGCAATAGAGATTCCACCACACCCCACATTCCAAAGTCTGTTCGTTTTCGTTTTCCACGTCAGTGGTGACGTGTATGTCTGGCCAGTCTTCCACGTTGGAATTCAGGTCATTGTGCTGCACGGTCAAAGACATGGGGTCAGTGCCACTCACTGAGGTCACTGAGGTCACTGACCAGTCAACAGACTACACTCTGTTTTACAATGGGACTATTGCTTGGAATGTCATCTCCAAACGGGTCGGGGGTCGTGGTCTTTACTCTACCATGTGACAGCTGATTATTAACTTATAGTTTATACACGCTAATATTTCTATGCTCTGAACATATTTCAATACTAGCCTAAAGACAGAAGATCAATGATGCTCAATAACATTACCAAACAACAAAAACAAAAACAAAGGAACACAAACAAAGGAAAGGGGAGGTGCAAGGGAGTCAGAAAAGAGGTGGGATGAGGATAGATAGGATGGGTTTCACTGATGGCAAAGGACTTACAAGTAATGACCAGTTAGACTTGTAAAGGATGCAGGCCACTTTTGAAACAGAACGTTTTGAAACTGAAACAATTTTCGCAATGTGACTACACACCCAAAACCAGAAAAACAATGGTCATATTCATGCACAAGGAAGTAAAATAAGTTAAACTGCTAAATGGTGCATGACATACATTATGAAAATGTTTTCTTTGCGAATTTTGTAGATTAAGTATCTCATATAGTCTGAGCGCTAAATCTGTGATATCCCCACAAGAACCTCTTGAAATAGCTTAAACCAAGCCAGAATGAAAAAAAATCCCAATGTCTCTTTCAAATGTATTGCAAACATTTAATGAAACGGAGGCAACCAAATCAGATGGAAAAAGCCGCCAACGACGGTTCCAAAATACTGCAGATTTCTCCTCACGAGAAAATACGAGGGAGTTCAAGTACGTTTGAAGTATTTTGTTTCTGTCCATAATTTGCAAGACCGTAAGCATTTTTAGTGCGAGTAATCTCATAACACGACAAAAGATAGTTCCTTTCAATGAAATACAGTGGTTTAAATGTCTAATGGAAAAAAAATGATACCGGACTTCTCAAAGAGTGATAAAATGGAGAGCCACATGACTTGGAGTCTACAAAAAATTCAAAAGAGAGGAAGTGTACTGTGTACTGTTAGATCCACCAAATGATGACAGAGCCATGAAAATCGCAGAGTGTTCTGCAGGAACTTGGTGGAGTGGTCACAAGTCACAAAGAGGGGTAGAGTAGAACTTGGAGGGTGTTTTTGAACTAAGTCACCCCTGTGTCTAAGCCCCTCTCCTGTCTCGGGCAAAACGCTATGGGTATTATTTGATGTACGCGATAGCAGGGCTGGATGCTTGTGTGATAGAGAGTTGACGGGGCGGTATCAGACCAAGTACAATGATAGTTTACTGTGCCCTGCTGTCGATTTGGAATAATGATAAAGACATCTTCTGCCGCAAAGTGTGCAAAAAACGCTCCCCAAACTGTATGGGTATCCTACTACTGTCAAAAAGGAGGAATTTGGGGACAAAACTTATAAGCGTATTCACTAGCTGTTCAAAAACGTTGCTGTAAGCTTCGCGTTGGAAGTTACAGAGAGAGAGAGAGAGAGAGAGAGAGAGAGAGAGAGAGAGAGAGAGAGAGAGAGAGAGAGAGAGAGAGAGAGAGAGAGAGAGAGAGAGAGATTTGGGAGACCTCATACCTCATTCCACTCTACGTAACTTTTGTTTCTTGTTCTGCTCAGCTGTAAACTGGGAATCGATATATCTATTTAGATAACCACCACTCCTCTATATGTTGCTCAGAGGGAGAGAGAGGACAGAAGTCTACAGCATGAGACTATTATAGAAAAAAAAAACGGCTGGGGCAGTGCTAGAATGAAACAAGAACAAGAACAAGAACAACAACTACGACGACAGCAAAACAACCACTTCACCATGAGAATGGAATTGGATGAAATGAACTACCTATACATACACAGAACCACACCGAAACCCATGGAACACTTTCTATATACGTTTCACTCCCCCACATACAAACTACTGATGTCATCACAGACACTTAAAGACTACACATAATACGGCCCACTGCTTGGAACTGTTCATCATTATCTGTCATATTCTGTTTTGTTCTATGGTTGAAACATGTGAATCAGTTCTGACAGAGAACACATAGTGAGAAAACAGATAAGAATACACTGCAACTGACGTGCATAAGACGCACCCAGAAAGTAAGTACTCGAGATAAATTAAAAAAAAATTAGCGTATGGCAATAAAGAGGAATAGGTAGCCGTTTCACTAAAATGACCCATGTAAACCTCTACGTGTCAGGAAACGCTGATTTTCAACAGACTGATCTCTTTACAGACCACAGGACGAAGAGCATCTATCAGGATTCACCTTTCTCATTTCTCGAAAACGCACTGACAGTGCCACCAGTAGAGGATTGTTTTTTTCTTAAATGTTAGGTCTGAGAGACAGAGATGCTAACAAATCGAGCGGTGGTGGGACGTGAGAAAAGGCAATCTGCACGCTGTCCACGACTCTGCTTGCCTGTCCCGTGCACCTGTCAAGACGACAATCCGCCCTGAGATCCTTTGCTCCTGACCCCGTCCACTGCGGGACAGCACTGATCCAGCGTCATCGATCCACAAGAAAGGAAGAGAAAGAAAAATGGCAGGATGAGATAGCTAGCGCAAACAAAACAAAACAAAACAAAAACAAACAAACAAACAAACGAAAAAAACCAACGGTAAACAGAGAAGGGACAGTGGGAAATACTCACACACAAGCGCACATGCTCAAACACACACACACACACACACACACACACACACACACACACACACACACACACACACACACACACACACACGCACGCACGCACGCACGCACGCACACACACACACACACACACACACACACACACACATACACACAGAAAGAGAGAGAGAGAGAGAGAGAGAGAGAGAGAGAGAGAGAGAGAGAGAGAGAGCACAGATGAAAAAGAGAGAAAATATAAAGGAGTATGCTTCTTTCAGAATAAGCAAACATGCGTGACATGTAAAACAAATTATGATTCAGATAAAATAATTATCAGAAAAAAATCGATGATAACATTATCAAAACTGATGTATAATGAATAATCTCATGCCAGTAAGTACAAAGTGGAGAGAGAGAGAGGGACAGAGAGAGAGAGAGAAGAGAGAGAGAGAGAGAGAGAGAGAGAGAGAGAGACAGAGAGACAGAGAGAGAGAGACAGAGAGAGAGAGAGAGAGAGATTTTTTGTTCATAAAGACAGTGACGCTTAGGAGGGGGATATATATAAAATAACCTTGCAAAATCCATTACCAATCAGGAATGTTAACAAAGATATTACAGAATTTCTTTTCGTATAAACTTTCTGTAAAAATACACAGCAAGTTGCTTCATTATTTCATCATTGGACGGTCGATGCCATTAACAAAATGAATGTGAAAAATGAAGTGAACGTGAAAAATGAAGGATGCCTAAAGTATTTGGGTGGAATACACTGTAGTCTAAAATCACTTCCTTCTGGAAATTAAGGAACAAAATGAACTTCATGTTTTTGTGATTTATGACATAATGGGTCGTTTAGATGTCTGTAACGCTGACAATGTACATATATATCTGAAATACCAAATCTGAACTTGGTTGTGATATATTTCGAATGACTGTCAATAACCATTGACAGATACCTCGGAACACAATGCATAGGTTTTAAAATTCTGTAAATATCAAATCTGTTGCTGTCTTCCATATGAGTGTTCCACCTCTGTCAACTACAATCAATTATTGTTTGCCGAAAAACACGAATAAAAGCATTTATATATCGCCGACACCCTGATTCACCCATACGAAACCAAATCCGTTATTCATACAACTTTAGCTTTACATTCAAGATCCAAATTTTCTTGCATCTAAATCCACGAGCATCGTATAGGCTTCATAAGGTGTGATTCCGTTCTTTTATCCTTAACCAGCAACGAAGATATTTATCCACTGACATCAGACAGATAGGATATCGATTAGTCCCTCCATATACTAAATCATTTGGTTTGCTTATAGAAACACCAAGAAATGTTCTTAGAGCATACAAGTGAATTTTCTCAATGTGCATAGCAGCAGAATCAAAACCCCATAGTTCAGAACAATATCGTAACACTGGTTGAATTTGACTATGAAACGATTTTAACAACAGACAGCTTTTCATTATTTAACAGTGCCAATATCCTCAAAATGCACAGTAAAGCAGAGAGAGAGAGAGAGAGAGAGAGAGAGAGAGAGAGAGAGAGAGAGAGAGAGAGAGAGAGAGAGAGAGAGAGAGAGAGAGAGAGAGAGAGAGAGAGAGAGAGAGAGAGAGAGAGAGAGAGAGAACTTTTCTCCTTTCCTTTCCATTTTCACCAGTGAGAAGTCATGCGCTGGATGGGGAAACTGAGCAGTGAGCAGAGACAGGGACATAAAAGAGCAGTATATGTGGTCTGTCCCTAACACCACCCATTTCCCCAGATGTGCTGGCACCATCTATACAAGACTCGTTAACAGTATTTGAAAGGATTTATGATAGAACGGTACATTGCCTGAAACACGGGTGTGTCTTCCTCCATTGGATAATGCACCAAATAAGTATGAAGTGTATTCTTTGAATGCCATTTACAGGAACTGCCTTCTTCATTGTTCCCACCACCCCCCATCCAGTTCCAACATTCCGCTTCTACAAAACCGTGATTTATAAATTATGTGATCTTCCCTACAAGTTCTCTGTTGCACATCAGTTGGTGTGGTGTTTACTAGGAAATGTTTTTTCCCCCCCACATCGTTAGAGTGTGCACATTGAAACGTTTTTTCCCCATGAAGTTCTGGGTGTGTTAAAATCAACATTTGTTCTCATTTCTTCCCAATGCAAAGAGATTCAGCCTTCTCCTACTGTAATTTCTCTGAGGTGTCAAACCAGCTGACCTGGCGGCAGTCTCTTTCTCCATCCCATGCCGTCTGTGGCCAAACGTGAGAGCCAGAGGTGCAGTGGAGAGGACAGACGGCAGGTTGAGAGAGAGAAGGCAATCAGCACTGCTGTCTGTGAGCCTTCAGACCGGCCAGCCAGGCCCCTGTAAACTTGTCAGGAGGGAAAGCCGCCTTACGACACTTTGCTCCTGACCACTGATGGCATTTCATTTCTTCCGCTGCAAGAAAGCATTGATCGAACTTCTTCGATCCGGAAGAAAGGAGGCGACAAGGAGATGACAGGGTGAGATAGCTGAGACAGACACCGGGAAAATGGAGAAGGAATACTGGAAGGATTGGGTGGAGGCTGAGAAAAAGGGGACTGGGCAGAGAGAGAGAGAGAGAGAGAGAGAGAGAGAGAGAGAGAGTGTGTGTGTGTGTGTTTGTGTGTTGGTGAACTATGTGTGGGTGGGGGGTGGGGGTAGGGGCTGACAGAAGAGGGGCCAATATCCCTTCCTCCTTCGTCTCTCCTCCTCACTTGTCTGATAGAGGGATGTCCACTAACCAAAGAATGCAAATGAAATAATGATATATGACATCTGCCCCCGGCAACCGTCATTCTTCACAATCCCTCTGACACCACATTTACAAACGCCTTTTACAGAACGGCATACGGGATGCTAAGAACACTATTACAAGAGAGATAGGACAGGTCAACAAACGGCAACAAGCACGGGAAGGAGCGCCTGACTCACAAATGCCTATCATAACCACCACAGGTACTACCACAGGAAATGCAAATGTGGTGACTTCCCTCCACAACATCGAAACCCCAGCCCTACAAGTGATTCATGAAGGATATTGTTTGTGTGATGATTCAAGAACTGCTATTGGTTGAAATAAAAAGAAGTGTTTGAACGATAAGTCATTTAAATAGAATATTTGATTTTTAGCAAGTGAGATTTTCTTAAGGAAATAAAAGTACGATACTCCCAAGTATATGAATGGTATGATATATTTTTGTCGACCTAGAAAGAAAGGAATGGAAACTACGACTGATGATTATTATGTGGAGGTAGACTCTGGGGAAATGGAATAGGTAGGTTGTCCAGTCAAGTCCAAAGTTATGTGTGTTTTTTTTTTCTACTGATGGGCTCCTACCAAAAGCTTTTAAACGTACTTCGGTCAAATCTCCAAACTAACACTTCAGGTGTATGTGCCTCTCATGTCTGGTTGATTCTCGGATATATAATGAAATGAAACATACAGCATAGTCTTTGTAGGAAGCTTCAGATCTAAGTGTAGCTTGATAATATCATCTTCGTTTCAAACGAATTGACTGAGGGCGGAAATTTGAAGCAAAATTTATAAAGAGAGGGGGTTAGTTACCATCAAGGACAGAAAGTACAGGACAAAACACAATGCCTTAAGACTTCTTCGGGTCTTCTTCTGGCAAAAACAAATAGGTTAGTTACCGCCAAGGACATAGGCAAACAAGTACAGGACAAAACACAATGCCTTTCGACCTCTTGGGTCTTCTTCTGGCAAAAATAAATAAATAATAGTATTTGCTTTTGTCTGAGAAAGACCCAAGATGTCGAAAGGCATTGTGTTTTGTCCTGTACTTTGTTTGTCTATGTCCTTGGCGGTAATAAACCCTCTCTCTTTCTAAATTTAACATCTTCTTCATTGTCCTGTCGTTGAGACTGATCATAGTAAAATAAACTCGAATATCATAGTATCAACGTGACAACAGTTTTGGTTTCCTCTGCGTATGATAGCAATTTTGTGTCAAAGTCGTGGGCATCAGACGTACGCTCGTGGGGAGTGTCTTTCAATGGGTATGTCCAAGGAGGAATGCTCACTCGTGCTGACTTCATGAGTAACCTGTTATCATGATCAATAGACGGGTAAGCGGCAGGGGTCCTGTGTATGTTGGATGAGAACACGCACGACTGAACAGCGAAGGGACTGGCAGTAGACTGATGCCTCCTATGGTGGATGGCCTTGTAAAGGATCAGCTATTGATTGTTCCCTGCAGACCGCCAGTCTCGAGACTGCAGGAAGATCATGGGTATGGCTGTATGGGGGAAAGGGAGAGGTGAAGGGGGATGGAATGAGTGGTGAGGGGGTAATACCACTGAGAGCGCAAAGAAGATGAGATTAAAAAAAAATCCACCATGTTGCCTACATCCAGCAACGACCATTCTTCACAACCTGTCTGGCTTCACATAAATACAAGGCTCTCTCTCAGAACAGCATAAAAAAGCATCAACAACTCTGTTACAAGAGACAGATATGAAGTCGTAATCAGCACGGGAGTTTCTTTCACAGATCACATTTAAAATTGAAACCAGGGAAATTACTTAGATGGAAGGTTTGATACTCTTCTCTACCACACTTCTTCATCTCCCCTGTCTCTCCCCAAAATAGATAACTGTGAACTAGCGAATATCGCAGGCAAAATTCTGTATGATGGGAACGGGCGAGCAGCGCGCAGTTTTTCTTTCCATCCTCTACACTTGAGTGTATATTGTTCACATTACTGATCAATAAAATCAAATGCTTCTAGAATTTTTTTTCCTTTTTTTTTTCCTCTGGAGGGCAAGGAACTCTGAAGCACACACTGTTTGTTTCTTCAGAGCGTGAAGAGATTAACTTCCAGCGTTAAACTTCCTTAGTGGTGTCAAGCCAGCTGATACGACACAACCTCCACTGTAACGCTATGATGTCTGTGACCAAACCTAAAAGAGAGGTCAGAGATGCTGTGGGCATGACAGGCGGCAGGTTGTGAGAGAAGGCAATCAGCACTGCAGCCTGTGCCCCTCCAGGCTGGCTGGGCAAACTCCTATAAACCTGTCACGAGGTAAAGCCGCCTCACGTCACTTGGCTCCCAACCACTTGGTATTCCTGCTGCACGACAGCACTGATTAACCATCTTTCACAAAGAGGCATCGGCTACGAGAGGAGGAAACAAGATGACGGAGGAGAAGGAAGGCTGAGACAGAAGGAAGGGGAGCAAGGGAGTGGATTCAGGCATGTTGTCCAGAGCACAGCTGACCACGCTGGCAATTTCAATATTACATGCCACTTCAAAACTACGTAGAATTAGAATGTTAACGAGATCAAAACAATGGAGAAAATTGAAATGTGAAAACTCAATTCCAGTCTACATGCGAATTAACATGCTCAGGCTAAAATTCATTTGCAAATAAAAAAAACGTTAAGACCCAAGCCCTCTCCTGGTTCAGGGTAGCGCTGGGGGTGGTGGGGGGGGAGAGAGAGAGAGAGAGAGAGAGAGAGAGAGAGAGAGAGAGAGAGAGAGAGAGAGAGATTGAGAGAGAGAGAGAGAGAGAGAGATTGCACTGCCTCCTTGTTCTGTTGTTGTTTGAACTGGCTCCCACAGCGATGTTCAAACAATATTTGATTGCCTGGTGTGATGAGATGCCAACGCAGGATTTGTTCTTTACCTAAGGGGCTATGCTTCTATTACCATCCTGCCGAGTAAAGAAAATGACCCATTTATGGCGAATTGTTGTATCCTTCTGTGGTTTTTGTCAGAAAACTTCACTGCTGACAATTTTATTTATATTTTCTGCATGGTCTTGCCTGTTATATTATGGCCATGCCATGTGCTCTTTCATCTTTCTTTCCTTTTCGTTTCATTTTATTCATCTTACAGCATTCTGATGTAATTGTTTATCCTCTGTTTTGTATTTCACCCGTGAACCACATGAAGAATTTTGCTTTAATTGTATCTTGTTGTCATTTCGGTCTCGTTTGAATAGAATCGTACGCCATTTTCAATTTTTTTTAAATACACGTGAAGCCCAAAAATAAAGCTATAAATTGTTTTAAAAAACCATTTCATGTACCGAAAAAAAAGATCATCCCAGTCTCACACACATTTTGCCAGTTTTTTTCAGTCCCACATCAACAGGAATGTCTTAAATAAATGGAGCGTAGGCTTCAGCCATCCGGGTGATTGGATTCCTTAACATTTTTACGGACAGAGTGGCATGAGACAAGAATTCCAATTTTACCACAAGTGTAATGTTAATTGTACAAACATTAGCAGTCAAAGTAAGAAACAATCATATAATTTAGAACTACATCCCTCATAGTCGAACTATCCCATCCGATGACAGGGAAACCAGCAATTTAATATCGCAATAAATATAAGACAGCACGACATTATTTCTCAAAGATAGAGAAGACATGCACAGAGTGTTAAGTGTTTTCACTTCCATTGAAAGTTCCCCGTGCCTGAAACTGAATACATACCACACAAAAGCACTTACCACAGAAAAATAATTCAGATCTTTCCTTCTGTACTAGTCTCCGCAATTTATTAAAAATAAACATGGCTGTTTTTTTTCAGCTTTTTTGTTACAACTGTCCGTGTGGAAAGAAAACTAATTTTAAAAATCCTTCTGGACTGTGAAATGTACAATAGAAGTTAACGCTAAGGAAGCTGCTTTGACTGTAAAGTGCACAAAGTTTGCACTGGGCTGGAACACAACTGACTGCTTGTGGCCACACTAGCCCGGAGCTTGATACCCAATAGGATCTGGATGAAAGTCTGACAGTTTATATGTTTATGTAAACTGTAACACGAGAGACAAAATACACTTGCATCTGATTAAGAACGGTTTCTGAACGTGTTAATCACTTACTCAGAAAACGAAAGCTTGAAAAAAATCTTCGGACGAAACCTGTACAAATTTTTCGCTTGATAATCACCTGATCAGCACGCTTGTCCGTCTATCTATCTATCCATCCATCCATCCATCCATCTATCTATGTATCTATCTACCTATCTATATCTGTCTGTCTGTCTGTCTGTCTGTCTGTCTCTCCTTCTCCCCTCTCTCTCTCTGACTGCCTGTGTTGTCTTGACTGCATTTCTTTCTACCCTTACTTACTTATCATCTGGCTGCAGTAAATCAAACAGAGTCTATTGTGATCAGAGTTAAAGCAGGGCTAGTACTGAACAGGAATGCGATGCTCTCATCTATAAGATCACAAGTTTTGTCTTCATAAGTTGTAAATAGGAGAGAAAAATGTTTGTTAGAAGTACTGTAAATTGTCAAGTTTTCGTCTGTCCAAACTGGAATCAGATTAGAAACATTTGATAGAAAAGAAAATCGCCCCCCCCCCCCCATCTCCCGGCTGACATAAATGTGCAATTTTTCAAGCTCAAGAAACACATGTTATCTTGCCATTCATAAAGCAGCAAGATCGCGATCTTACAAAGACAAAACAAAATCGGAAATAGTGCATATTTCTACCATGCAAACATTATTGTAAACATAATCAAAATGAAAGTAACAGCACAAGGGACCTCCGCTTCGTAATTGCCCAGTTGTACTGAAGTCCTGAAAACGTTCTGAATAAAACATGTAGAACAGAAACAAACGTTCGGCATATGCCATATCACTTGGTACTGAAAAGCTGCATACGCAGAAAATTATTTACAAAAAGACTGAACATAACCCAGTGAATGTAGTATATTCATTCATAAAGAGAATACGGCGCATAGTAGATAATCAACTGAAATTTACGATCTCTATTTTCCTCTCTCTCTCTCCTCCCTCCCACCAACCCACCCCCCCCTCTCTCTCTGTCTGTCTGTCCGATTTCTCTCTCTCTCTCTCTCTCTCTCTCTCTCTCTCTCTCTCTCTCTCTCTCTCTCTCTCTCTCCAGTATGTCTTTTTTGATGCGGCAGAGGGTTAGTAGCAGGTAAATAACCTATACAAGTTGGAGCAATACAAGTCCAGACATTTGGCAATTCAAAAATGACATAGGCCATCCCGGTATGTCCCCTCGTGTTCGGCTAGGCCATAAACGACGTGAACTGAACTGAAAAGGCACCAAAATTTCGAAACACCAGACGACCGTAAGCGCTCGCGACTAGCAAACAGAGCAACAAAACCGCCAGACGCTCGTAACCTTTCGTTGTTCACTCAGACATGAAGGCCAGCATCCCGGGTGAATGCTGCAGTCCTGTCGAGCTTCTCCTTCTTTTTTTTTTTGAAGGCCCAGAGTTTCTCTCCAGAGCTGTGTCTGCCGACCCAAGTTCTGCTGGCAGATTCTGGCTGAAAGGCCAGGGCCAGCGGAGGTATGCTACAGTCAGTAGGGAAGTGTCTGAGAGATATCCACAGATAGACGGACGTGGACCGGGATGGACAGATGGAGCCTGTGTCGACAATGTCTAGTTATATCGGCATGACCATGATAACCTGGTGTCCATGAGAACAAGAGTGTGGTGAGAGATTGTTGCTGAGGCCATCATCTCTGTTTCTCCTCCACTGTGTCTTGGAACCTTTGAACATGACATCCCGCTTCCATTGCGGCAGTTCGCTCTGCCTATTTCTTTGCCCAGTCTTTCGACTTCCTCGTTTCCTCTAAGTATTGGTAAGCAAACATATTCACTGAAAGGTTGTGCATTCAATGGACTAGTGTGGATCGACCAAGACAACTACATGGATGTCAAGCGCGTTGTTTCGGACAGAACAGGCATCCAAAAATTGTTTAGAAAAAAAAGAAAAAACTTTGTGGGTGTGGGCTGTACTTCTCGTCTCCCGAAGAATACAACCGCATTAGCCTTCGTATTTAAAAGCCAGGTGACTCTACTAACTACCGTCAAATTGACAGAGACCACCCCCACCCCTCCTGGTGGTTTATTCCACTTCGCCATTGCGTATGTATGGGTGCACTGGTCTTCAGCGTGGCTTAAGCTGGTGAAGTCTAAGGTGGTGATTTTCACTGGGTTTCAGACCTAGTGCAGATGGATAGAATTGTCGAAGATATTGTATTCCATGTCTGGAACCTGCTTCGTTGCCCATGCTGCCACTGCGGTGTGTGTGTGTGTGTGTGTGTGTGTGTGTGTGTGTGTGTGTGTGTGTGTGTGTGTGTGTGTGTGTGTGTGTGTGTGTGTGTTGATGATCTTGTCAGAGAGCTGGATTATCACAACGCCGCAACACTTGTCGAACTTGTCCACTCATAAAAGATCGGCCTGACATTTCTTTGGGAACAACGTTCGGGTGTGAGCCGTTATTCGGGGGAAAAAAAGGAAACAAGAAAAGAAAAACAACACACACACACACACACACACACACACACACACACACACACATCACGCACACGCGCGCGCGCGTGCACACACACACACATACACACACACACACACACACACACACACACACCACACACATGCGCGCGCGCGCGCGCGCGCGCACGCACACACACACACACACACACACACACACACACACACACACACACGCACACACACGCGCGCGCACACGCGCGCGCACACACACACACACACACACACACACACACACACACACACACACACACACACACACACACACACACACACACACACACACACACACACACACACAACACACACACACAATGCACACACACACACACACACACACACACACACACACACACCACACACACACACACACACACACACACACACACACACACAAGATAAGATGAAAACAAGAAAGAAATCAAAACGAAGAAAGCAAGAAAGGCTTTCTTTGATTTTTACGGGTTTGTCAAGAAATGCATCCACAGCACAGACATAGATGCAATTCATGGACTGCAAACATTTGATCCCCCATCCCCTCTCTCGATCCCTGCTATTACTTTTTTGTAATTTGCTGTTTATTAGAATTTCCACTCTCTTAATTGACTGATGACAGTTGTCACTGACTGGTGTTAATTAGTATGATATGTTCGCTGACCTGCTGAATCCCTTTTGACCCCTTGCAATGAAAGACAGTTTCTCCCCAAACGAAAAATATACATTTCGTATAACTGCATGCCAAACAAAGGAAAATCAACAAATATGGCAAATGCAAGGAAGCAGAAAGATATATCATGCCACAGAATGAAACAACATCCACTAGTTGAAATGAGTATTTTATATCAGTATGAACTTGCAACCTAAACAAATATATATATATATATATTTTACTTCATATATATATATATATATATATATATATATATATATATGCGAAACAGGCGAAACCACGCCACTCAGGGCATGGAGTAGGGAACAAGATGTAAATGCAAGGGAACAGATCTAAACTATGAAAATAATAAAACACCTTTTGCTTACACAAGTGCTGGATTTTTACACATTCTTATCGGTCCACCTGTTTTCAGATGGACACCATTTTCTGAGGAGGAGACTTTTTTAAGGTGTGCATACATACGTTTTTTCAGTTGCATGCTTTTTTCTTAATTAGATCAGAAAAACGTATATACACGTCGACAATAGTTGATTACACATATATAGATATGATACCTGATAAACAAAAAAAAAAACAAAAAAAAAAAAACCCTAATGAAACATTTCACCTATTTTTATATGCTGTCATCATGCGCAGACATAACAAGCTTAGTGCTGAATTTTCTCATTAACAGTTTTCGTTTGTTTTTTTTTTTACTTCTTCTCAGTTATTTTTTTTCTCTGTCCACATAGTTCACGCTTATATGACACGATGTCACATTGCAGAGAACGCGTGTCCGAAGGGGCTCACAAGATCGCCTATCCGTCCTTGACGATCTTCCGTGGTGCCGGTTTCTTTTGCTTTTCCTGCCCACTGTATTTCGAGCAATGGTCTGGGTGTCAGTGCCTATGCAAGATGACAACCTGCCGGCCATGCGCAGTGTACACACAATCCATAAGGAATACAAGTCAATAAAACATGGCCCTGGTTAAATGTCACATTGACGTGTACTGTAAAACACGCGTACTAAAACAAACACTACAAGTGTGGGCTGACACACTATGGCGACGCGCACTCACCACGAAAACTGGCCTGAATTTTTTCCATAGTGGTAAGAAAGTTAAAACCAATCACACCCCAGCACATATACACCCCAAAACATATATTGTCTGTATAACGGTCCAGATAATACAAACTGCGCTAGTCCTCAAGATGTACGAGGTAGCGATCAGCATTCTGTGTGTGACTCTGTGATAACCAGGCTAGCATCTATAAATATGTCAAGATGCAAGGCGGTCTGAGAGGCTTTGCTGAGGCCTGAATCATGACGTCCTTTCCCTTCCCTTCTGTCCCTGACACTCCCCCCTCCCCCTTCCCCACTTTCTTTTCCCTCTGTCTGACTCATCTCCTGTTCCCTCTGTGCGGCGTTACCCTCATGCCACTCCTTACGAGTTCCTTATAAAACCTCTTTTGTCAGGTCCTCTCCACCATCCTTCCACCTAGCACTGTTCCAATGCACAGCTGACCTAGGCTCCTATCGTCACAGTGCAGCCTCCACTTCCTTCAGAGATAGCTCCCCTGAACAGCCAAACCTCTGACCCTGTTGTCACTGTGACCTCTCTATTACACGTCCATCACAGACAATTCCGATGAACAGCTAACCTCTGACCCTGCTGTCACGGTGATCCCACCCACCCACCACACATCCCCAACAGATGAACAATTGTACTCTGACCTTGTTGTCATGGTGACTCCTCCACCACGCGTCCCCAACAGATCATTCTAACGAGCAGCCAACCTCTGACCCCACTGCACCCTGGAACCTCCACCTCATTCCCCTCCCCTTTCCCCAACCACGGTTCCTATAAACAGCTGGGTTGTTTTCGCCACACTGGACACTAATAAACCCGCTGTCCCCTCCTTCCCCCACCTCCACTTCCCAACTGGCCCAGTCATTGCCCGTATCCATCCAACCCCCTCTCCAACTCACAGCCACAATCCCCAACCGATCTGCAAACTTGGGAGTCCGTGTCTCGAATTCACCAGAATTACAGAAGCGGAAAGAAAATGGAAACTAATTTCTCCCAGGCGGCCTGCAGTGCATGAAGGGCCACAGAATGCAGGGCAACATTTCCTGTATAATGATAGGCAATGATGAAAGGTAATCATTGTACGCCACGATGATGGAATTTCTTTCTTTTTTTTTTTTTTTTTTTTATTTAAGACTACATGCAACGGCTCGATTTTTATATATCGCTTGATAAGATTTTGCTAAATAACCCACGCCCCAGAGATACAGACAATTTCTGTGTGCAGGTCAGGACATTTTTAGCAGCCTTCATGAGAGGGTCTGAAGTGATGTGGACAAAATACGGGTCTACCAGGGGTTCAAACCCATACTCGCCAGTCGTCAGTCACAATGCCACCACACCACAGCGACTGGTTCGACGGAATCCAGGGCTGAAGCAGCGTTGATGGAATTTCAGCAAAACTGAAGGGAAGATTGAGCGTCAAGGGGGGGGGGGGGGGATGCATGGATGCAAAAATTTGGGGGGGGGGGAGAGAGAGAGAGAGAGAGAGAGAGAGAGAGAGAGAGAGAGAGAGAGAGAGAGAGAGAGAGAGAGAGAGAGAAAGAGAGAAAAAGAGGTCTTCTGCCCTGGTTTTGTGGTCATTCTCTCTCTATCCCACATCTCACATCTCCCAGACTACATTAAGCCCGGTCGCTACACCAAGATCGCCGCTATCGTGGTCTGTCTGCCTGACTGAAAGTGGGCGCAGACTGTGATTGGTGCCATTTCCTCTCGTGTGCACGTAGATGGTTCACCGTTATACAGATGAATGTTCTGTTTTTATCAGAGGACACAACAACGTCAAAAAAAAAAAACATCTATCTGTCTATCTATCTATCAATCCATCCATCTATTTATCTACACACACACACACACACACACACACACACACACACACACACACACATATATATATATATATATATATATATATATATATCATCTCTCTCTCTCTCTATATATATATATATATATTCCATCTATCTATGTATCTATCCATCCATCTTTCCATCTCTCTCTCTGCCTGTCATCTGTCTTACTGTCTGCCTATTTGCCTGCCTGCCTGTCTATCTGTCTGTCTACATGTTTATCCATCTATCATCTATATGCATTCACAAACGCACACAAAACACACCAATACACCAGCGCACACACATGCAAACGCGCGCTCTCTCTCTCTCTATCTCTTTTTCTCGCGCGCGCGCGCACGCGCGAGCACGCACTCTCTCTCTCTCTCTCTCTCTCTCTCTCACACACACACACACGCGCGCACACATACACACACGCTCGCACAAACATATAAACGCATGTTCCCTCCCCCACCCTACCCACTACACACACACACCTTGTCGCTGTTATAACTGCATGGCAAGAACAAACAAACCAAACAGACACAGACACAGACAGACAGACAGACAGACAGACAGACACACAAGTTACACTGAACGTTGGATACTTAATTAACGCGTGTTCATTTTTTTCTCCTTTATCCCTACACCGCCTCGTAACCTACTTCTCTCTGTCTTTTAAAAAACGAGAGAGAGAGAGAGAGAGAGAGAGAGAGAGAGAGAGAGAGAGAGAGAGAGAGAGAGAGAGGAGAGCAGAGAGAAGGGTGGGCGAAAGGTAACAGGTATGAGGGGATGGGCTGGAGGTTGTTGAATGGAAAAGGATAAAAGGAGGCCATAAATGTGCATCAACAAAATATCCCGTCCCTGGTGGGCTGTTTGCTTTGTGTGTTTTGTTTGTTTGTGCCACCCACGCAGTTATAACTGATATCCCTGCAACAGGAGCAAAACAACAGTGACAGATACTTCCTGAACGAAGATCCTTACACTAGCTTGTGCGATGAAGAAAATGATCCTCTGTAGACGGTAATATGAAAGTCTCAGTACCTATCAATGACCTTCTGCAGAGTCATCTATGAATTCTGTATTAATGCTATAATGGAGTCTGCTAGGTTTCCAACCTATTTACGGTCTTCTGTGGAGTGTTGTGTAAAATTCTCAATGCCACTTAATTCGTCTTCTGCAGGGTCTTCTATTGAATTCTCAATACTTATTACTGGTCATCTGCAGACTCTTCTATAGAGTTCTCAGTACCAATCAATGACCTTCTGCAGAGCCTGCTATGTAATTTTCAATATCTGTTAGTGGATTTCTGTTGTAAAACTGTATTATTCTCAATTCCTATCAATAGTCTTCTGCTGGGTCTACTACATAACTGTCAATAGCCATCGATATTCTTATGCAGAGTCTAGTGCAGAGTTTAAAAATAACTATCAGTGGTCTTCTGCACAGTTCACTCTAGAATTGTCAATAGCTATCGATGGTCTTCTGCAGAGAGTACTATATAATTATCAATACACATCAGTTTTTCATCTTCTGCAGAGTCTACAATAGAATTCACATAGCTAGCTCTCAACGATTTCTTGCAGAATCTGCAATCGAGTTCTCATTGACTATCAGTTGTCTTCTCCAGGGTCTACTATACAATTCTCTATAGAATATGGTATTCTGCATAGTCTAATATAAAACCCGCATGGCTATCAATGATCATCTGAAGAGCCCATCATAGAATTCTGTAGTCTTCTGCATTGTTTACTGTAGAATTATCAATAACTATCAGCGTTCTTTTCCAGAATCTATCGTAAAACTCTCAAAAGTTATCAGTAGTCTTCTGTGGAGTCTACTATATAATTCTCGATAGCTATGAGTTTATATTCTACTAATGCTACGATGAAATTCCTAATATATACCAATGATCTCCTTCAGACTCTACAATAGAAATCCAAATACTTGTTCCTGGTCTTCTGCAATGCCTACAGTGAAGTTCTCAATAACTTTCAGTGATGTTCTGCAGCGTTAACTATACATTTCTCCATGCGTATCAATGACCTTCTGCAAAGATTTCTGCGGTGTTCTAAGTAGCTATCTACAGTCTTCTACCGAATCTACCTAACAATTCTCAGTAGCTATGAATGATCTTCTGCACTGTCAAATACACTTCTCTATAGCTATAAATGGTCATAAGCACTTTAGTACACAATTCTCAATAGCTATCCATGGTCTTCTGAAGAGTCTGGTATACAGACACAATTCTAAATACTTATCTGTGGTCTTCAGCAAAAGTCTACAATAGAATTTTGATATATATCAGTTGTCTTCTGCAACGGAATTATCAGTGCCTATCAATGATCTTTTGCAGAACCCACAACAGAATTCTCAGTATCTATTAGTGACCTTCTGCAGTGTCTACAGCAGATTAATCACTATCTATCAATGGTCTCCTGCACCATCTACTACAGACTTCTTAGTATATAGTTGACAGTCTTCTACAGCGCCTATTGCAGAATCTCGTTATCTATCTATTGTCTTCTGCAGTATATACCACAAAGTTCTCAGTATCTATCAATGGTCTTCTGCAAAACTTTCAATATGTATAAACTCTATTCTTGAGGCATGACTAGAAAGCTAAAGTTAACTTTCCAAAAATCCTCTCGTTCCTTTCACGCCTTGGCTGCAAAGGTATGGGAATGCAATTGACAACCGGTGAGAAGAAGATATTACACTCAACAGAAGACCATTTCCAAGAGTAATCTGCTCTAATGGCACACAGGGACCACTGCTGCTGCTATCTTGTTCAAGACTATTGTAATATGAAGAATGTGTGTTCTGCTCTGCCTTCTCTTCTGTCTTTGTTTGCGTGTTCATCTTTTTTTTTTTTCAGCCACTGAGATGTCATGAACCCCAGTGTCAGACAAACTATTGGTCAGAGCATTACACCATCACTATTGGCCTTGCTGTTGTTTGGCAAGACTGGAAGCAGGACTGCGCTGAAATCTAAACCGACTTTCATCTGTAAACTGGATTTTAACAGTGCTTTGAACCTGTTAAATTGATACAGTACTTTAGACGTGCAGAAACAAACACACAGATGCTTGCCTGTGCGCGCTTACTGTTCAGTTATGCATGCAAGTGAGCAAAGCCCATGCCAACACACCCAGACAAAGAAACAGATACAGAAACACACACACACACACACACACACACACACACACACACACACACACACACCGCAGAGGGTCATTCTCTGCACGCAGAAGTCACATGACCCCATGGAGGGTGGCCTACAGTCAGTTGTCTACATGTTGCCTCAAGATGCCAAACTTCATCTATTTATGATAAAAAAAAAAAGAATCCCCAGAATATGAAGCAAGGTATTTGATGATGGTTTTCCTTCTTTGAACTTGCCACGTGGTTTGAACACACATCTTTACTATTCTTCTCGGTTCCACAGCCACGGGTCCAAGCTGGCCAGCGCATATGCTGATGCCAATAATGCACAGCTGCTGAGATGATGGCAGGGGTTATGAGGGGGGAAGCGATGGGCGTGCTTCATGTGAACCTGTGCTCCCTCCAAGTGGGCCTCTGTCAACTTGTCCAGATGAAAAGCTGCCCCGGGCACTTTGCTGTTGAACACTTCAGCCACTGCCCGGCGTGCAGAGCCGATCGAATTTCATCTTAAAATGAGGAAAGGTGAAGGCGAGCGGAATGTGGTAGGCTGGAGTTGCGTGGTGTGTGTGTGTGTGTGTGTGTGTGTGTGTGTGTGTGTGTGTGTGTGCGTGCGTGCGTGCGTGTGTGCGTGCGTGCGTGCGTGCGTGCGTGCGTGTGTGTGTGTGTGTGTGTGTGTGTGTGTGTGTGTGTGTGTGTGTGTGTGTGTGAGAGAGAGAGAGAGAGAGAGAGAGAGAGAGAGAGAGAGAGAGAGATTGATGGGCTGTCATACAGCGTTTTGTCACCTTTTCCATCAGCTGTAGCAGGTCTACCTTATGATCTCTTCACAGGCTATTCACCCGACTGTCCTGTACAAAAGATGCTGCTCTCTATACGTGCAATCCTAGCTCAGTGCCGAACACGACGACCGTCTGCTCTGCAAAAAAAAAAAAAACCTTTCAGCAGAACAGTTCTTTTTTGTCTCCTTCCAAACAGAACTGCACTTTGATGCCATCATATCCTAACCAGTTCTCCCACACACACCTGCTCATCTCCCTCTCCATTCTCGCTTACAAACACACAAATGTTTATGACCTCCTTTACATTTGTAGATTTTATATATTGCATTTTGACTCATTTCAGGCATGTGTAAAGGCAAATTCTTGTTTATTTCAGTTACTGTACGCATGCATCAAACAACTTCATACTATACTCAAAAATGAATTATGCAAGGTGGGCTCTGGTGTTTTGGTTAGATACTGTATCCTATGCATAGGACTCTTGTTACCACTCTGCTGTTTATGGATGCTTTATGTCTGGAGACTCCATTCTCTTTCTGTGTAAAATCAATGACCACACTGATATCTACCAAAGCACCAGATATCTGGTAAACGACTATGCACTTCCAAAGACAAAGTGAAGGACCATACACTTCCAAAAGATGAGATGAAGAACTACAAGTCCCCAAACCACGAAGCGAAGGACTATACATTTAAAAAAATCAAACATCAGTATACAAGGCCTGCTTTTAGCAGTGATACTGGAATTTAAATCATCTATCCATTCAATTAAGAATGTTCATGTCACAGCGCAGGAATGTTTTCCTCATCTTTCCTACGAATATTTCAGACAAGGGCGATGTCTTTGAAGTGTATTCGAAATGTCATGAAATGAGCAGTCAAATCCTCAATCCTCAGTGTGTAGTCTGCAGTGGATTATGCCAATGAAAAGTTATGCCCAAAGAACATAAAATCTAATCAGCCGTTTTATGCAGCACACACAATTTTTAGTTTCGAACTTTCATTTTCAGGGATGAAGAAAAGCAAATGATGACATGATTTGAACACGCTTCTGGTCATTCGATTTGGTTTCTAATGCTGTTGTATGTTGTATATCCCGTTTCTGACTTTTCTTACTTTTGATACAGCACATTAGTCGTTTGATTTGTTTCTTTTTCCCTTCTTTCTCTTGTAGTCTCCACACTCATGCGCATATCAATGCCACCGTTTCCTGTGAAGGGCCCATGATACTGGGACTGGAACAGTCTGGGATACCATCCACAGATGTCGAAGTCTTCTGGCTTTCAAGTGTGCTTCTCTGCTTGCGGCTTTTTTTTCTTTTTTCGTTTAGTTATTTTCACCTGAAATGGCTGGTATCTGAAATAAGAGTGCTAAAATCATGACCAATTTCCCCTTCGAGCAACACATTTAATCAATCTTTAGAAGAAAAATGAACACGAACGGGTCTTTGCAAGTTACCACTATTCCCAGGGCTCTTCATCCAGCACAGCCTGTGCACCCACTCCATGCTGCCTGTCAAGACGCCTGTCCAAACAGCAGAGCCACGGGAAACGCCAACAGGTTCTGAACCGAAGAGCAGACAATTAGCTGGCAGCCTGTTATCCATTGTGCTCGCCAGGAGGGCATTAAAAAACCCAGGACGAAAACCAGCCTGGGGGCACACTTGGTCCTAACCACTCATGACACTTCATTTTTATTTCCTGGACGACAGCGTGGATTGATCTTTGATCATAAGGACTAGGCTGAGAGAGAAGGAGGGGGGGGGGGGGGGGGGGGGGGGGGGAGCGAGCGATCGAGAGAGAGAGAGAGAGAGAGAGAGAGAGAGAGAGAGAGAGAGGAGAGAGAACAGACAAACAGACAATCCAGACAATCAGACAGTCAGACAGGCAGCATGCTCTCTCTCTCTCTCTCTCTCTCTCTCTCTCTCTCTCTCTCTCACACACACACACACACACACACACACACACACACACACACACACACACACACACACACACACACACACACACATATACACACGCGCGCACAGAAAGAGAGAGAGAAAGAGAAAGAGAGAGACGGACAGACAGACAGACAGACAGACGGACAATCAGACAGACGGACAGACAGACAGACAGACAGACGGACAATCAGACAGACGGACAAACAGGCAGACAGACAGGTAGGCAGGCAGGCAGACAGACCAACAGACAGATAGACAGAAAAAAAACAAAGAGAGAGAGAGAGAGAGAGAGAGAGAGAGAGAGAGAGGGAGGGGGGAGAGCGAGAGCAAGAGAGAGAGAGAGAGAGAGAGAGAGAGAGAGACAGACAGACAGACAGACAGACAGACATATAGACAGACTGACAGGCAGACCGATCGACCGACCGACCGACAGACCAACAAACAGACAGGCAGATAGGCAGGCAGGCAGACAGGCAGACGGACGGAAAGAGAGAGGAGCAGAGTAGGAAGCGGGGACCCTAGAACCATGTCTGCACGCAACATACATGTTTTTTCCCCCCCATACTTGACCGCTAATGTACGCGTTTTTTTTTCAGATCATTAGCCGGTTGTTACGCCATGAACACGGCGGTAGCTGTTGCCTGCTGCCTGTCTGGCTAGGGACAGGCGCCTATCTGTTCCTCTTCCACTTTTATGCATAGACAGCCCATACTGTTCTGACTGTTTATCAAAGAACTACGGAGTGACAAGCTCGGGCGTTGCGTGTTACTGATCTATAACAGAGTGCCACAAGCCGAGAGGTTACTGCGAGGGTCTCTCAACTGAAGGTGGCAGGTTTTGATCCTCAGCGGCACCTTGTGAGTTACAATCAAGAGATCTTTTCCGCCACAGTTTGATATCAATTGCGCAGACCCGCAACGGCCTAAACAATCTATCATGTGGGCTCATGCATAAGTTTCACATATGTGCCATGCGTTATGAAAAGAGAACACCGTACCCTGCACACACCATATCTGCATCGAGGAGAGACAGGCACCCCCCCCCCCCCCCAATACTCCCTCTGCTGCTGATCAAAAATGTCCAGATGGCAAACTCAAAGCTATTGGATATTGCTCTGTTAATTGTGACCACTGGTCACTAGATGAGTCTGTTGACTGTTGACACTGGCCACTGTCTTCTGGACAGCTAGACATTAACATGCACGAGCGCACACACACACACACACACACACACACACACACACACACACACACACACACACACGCACGCACACACACACACACACACACACACACACACACACACACACACACACACACACACACACACACACACACACACACACTCACAAAACATGGACCTCTCTCTCTCTCTCTCTCTGACTCTCTCTTTCTCCTCATCATCTTCCTCTTCTGCTACTCCTTCTCTTTCTCCTTTTCGTCTTCTTTTTACGAGCATAAAGATGAACGTTTCTGCAGACTGTTGTTGTCAGCAGGCGTGCGTGCGTAGAAGAATCTACTCTGCTGTTGTAAACAACTGGAAATATTCATTCAGAGAGAGAAATTAAAAATGGAAGAACGATATTCATGGTAGTTCAGTTTATCGTTTCACACACACACACACAAAAAAAACTGTTATCCAGATCACCACTGAAATCACACAGAAAACAGTGGGTGGTCTCCAGCTGTGAGTCCAAAACTGGAGAATGGAATATAGTTCAGGAGAGTACGAACCAACACTTTTTGAAATTCGTTTGGCAGCTATGATACAAACGCTTCCCAAATCAAAGCAACTGCACTTCCTGTCAGTTCCAGCTGAGGATATGAGAACTGTATGCAGAAGATCTTTCATCTGCATTTTTGATTTAGAAGCATACTATCTATACAGACCTGGCAGCTTAATCATATTGCACCTAAGGGGATAACTTCCTGTCATACTACTGTAATTCCATGGGCTGATGTGCACTTTAACCAGTCCTGGTGACTGACAAGCAGCTGGTGCTTCTGTTTGGTGAGGTTTAAACAGTTTGATTTGTTCTGGCAAACCACATTCAAGTACCACCTGAAGGGGATGGTCAAAACCATGTAAAGTGTTGCTAACCAGTGTCTGCTGCTAAAGCGTTATTGAAACCCAGGCAACCACTTAAGAATTTTTCATGAAAGTCTGCAGTTTCAGTGTTTTGTACTCGAGCCGTTCACACAGCGCCCTTTCATGAAAGTCTGCCGTTTTAGTGTTACAGTACTGAAGGTGCATGTTTATGTATTATTTTGTTTCTGCAAGTCAGTATCTTGATGTCTTGAGGCTTTGTGTATTTTCAATGAGAATGACTTTTGTAACTCCTGTCTTTACCGTTTGCTCTTTTTTGAAATGGTAAGCACTGTGGAGCATTTTTATGGAATATGCGCTAGAGAAATAAACATTATTTATTATTATCATTATCATTATTACTATAATCATTATTGTAGTAGCCAAGCCTACCCCCACAGCACAGTTTCGGGTGAGTCTGCTCCTTTGTTGTTCTTGTAGTCCAGCTGATGACACAACACCCTTTCAAAATAGTTTACGGTTTCGGTCTAATGTTACCCAGTGAACAACGCCGAATCCTTATAGGAAAGTCCGCTCTTTTAGTGTTATTGTTGCTCAGATAAACGTACACGGTCCTTTCAGAAGTCTGCTGTTTTGGGTGTTATGGTAGCCCCAGTCGACCGCACAGGGCCCTTGCAGGAACATCTGCTGCTTATGTGTCATTGTAGCCCAGCTGACCGCAAAGACTTCTCTCAGGAGTCTGCTGTGTTAGTGTTCTTGCAGCTCAGCCAAACTTACACGGTCCTTTCAGGTATCTGCTCTGTTGGAGCTAGTGTAACCAAGCCGCCAACATACAACCCTTTCAGGGAAGTCTCCTGCTGTAGAGTTTTTTTTTGTTGTAGCCTAGCCAACCCGACAAGGCCATTTCAGAGCTGAAAGCGTGCTGAGTCAGCCTGAGGAATTCATGTAGTCAAAACTACAACAATGCAGATCATCACTCCTGTTCACTCTGCCTCACTCATGGTTGCCAGTGATGAACACGATGTGAGAGGAAGCAATTGGCATACTACAAATGAGCCTCAGCGCTCGCCAAGTGGACTTCGGTAAACTTCACCAGATGAAAAGCAACCCCAGACACTTGGCTTCAGCCCAGGGCAGGACAGAGATGAAAGTGTTAGACTGGAGAGAGAGAGAGAGAGAGAGAGAGAGAGAGAGAGAGAGAGAGAGAGAGAGAGAGAGAGAGAGAGCGAGCATGGTGTGGATTTTTTTCGGGTGGGGTTAATTGATTTGCCGACAGCATCTTTTTCAAGAGCTAGAGTAGATCCTTGTCCTCATTCCTTTCACAGACTTTTTGCCCATCTGTCATACTCAGAAATCGTTGGCTATCATAATATCACACTATGACTGAGTATGGCCTTAAACCTTAGGCTGGGGGATGAAAGCTACATGCAAAACGGTCTTTTATTCTTTTGCGCCAAAGCTGTCCACTGGAGACACACACACACACACACACACACACACACACACACACACACACACACACACACACTCACTCTGTCTCTCTGTCTCTGTCTTTCTCTCTCTCTCTCTCACACTCTCTCTCTCTCTCTCTCTCACACACACACACACACACACACACACACACACACACACACACACACACACACACACACACACACACACACAAGCGTACACACTACATCATTTCATTTCATAAATGAACGTTTTCAGAACCTTTCTCGATGGGCTTTTCTCTCCATTGTTTACACAGACGTATCATACAACATTACTTATGGAGGACGTTGAATAAAAATGTGACATCAGTTTGATATAGTGTTTGTATTTAAAATAAAAAAAAAAAAAAACAAGAACAGGTTGACACCATGAATGCAATGATTTGAGTTTTTTGTCTGTAATGTAACACGATCATTTCAAACAGAACAAACAAACAAACAAACAAACAAATCATCATTTGCGCCACTTCACTCTACTGGCACTTGGTCAGGTTCTTAGCGGAGCGAACATCGAAGGAGCCCAGCATTCCCCCTCCTGCAAGTTGGCCTCATCAGAAGGAGTGCAGACAACTAGCTCCATCCCTTTTGTCAGGCCATGTTGGCTATCCCTTAATCCCTCCCCCCTCCCTCCCTCCTCTCCCCCCCCCCCCCCCCCCCCCTCCTCTCCTCTCCCTTCCCGCTACAATCCCCTTCTTTCTATTTTACCACTATCCCATCCGAGGAGCGCGCGTCGCTATAGCAGGGAGCCTCCCCTTCCCTTTCTCTGCATTTTTTTTTTCATCAGAGAGATTTTTTTTCATTTATTTGTTGTCCTTTTACAGCAGAAACAGCATCCACACTGGCGTGGGATCTTCCACTAGCGCTGTGTATTTTGTGTATAGAAAACTTGGTCTGTCCTCTGATTGGGAGAGAAAGAAATGAATGAAAACTAGCAACAAACCTACTGCTCCATTTTCTCTGGAAAAGAGCGAAAAAAAAATTACACACTCTCCAGGAGCTGAAACTTAAGACATTTCCACTTCCTATGTGGCGGCTAGGTCCCTTTGCCCACTTTATCCACCCTATTGTCAGCATCTATCTCTCTCTCTCTCTCTCTCTCTCTCTCTCCCCCTCCCCTTGACTGTCTTTCTCTTTCCCTCCCTCCTTCTCTCTCTCCCTCTCTCACTTCACATTTTCTTACTTCTTTCATTTCTGTCAGCTCACGGTGTCCCTTCCTTCTCTTCTGGGTCATCATGTCATGTTTTTTTAGCCCAGAAAATCACGGCAGCCGTATCCAGGCAGTGTTAATGCGTTCACTGCTTTCTTTTCCTTTGTTCAGCTGGTTTAAAACTGATGCTTTCTTTCTTTCTTTCAATATTGATTCCTTTCGCCTCCATTACTTGCTTCCGATTCCCAGTCTTATTGTGTCCCCACTTCCTTTCATTTTATTTCTTCTCTCTCTCTCTCTCTCTCTCTCTCTCTCTCTCTCTCTCTCTCTCTCTCTCTCTCTCTCTCTCCCCCCCCCTAAGTCTGTCAGCGTTATATGAGGTTAAAAACAGTTTTACGCCCTATAAGAACATAAGTAAAATCTTTCTCTGAGAGAGAGAGAGAGAGAGAGAGAGAGAGAGAGAGAGAGGGAGGGGACAGATGTTCTGTCAGTGTGGGTATTTCTTTCTGTGCCTTTTCAACCAGCTACAACAGGTACCTATGTATTGTTGGTCACACTCACAGGCTGTTTTCTGTTTTTTATTCTTCCAAAATACAGCTAACATAGTGTGGCTGACCATGGTCTTACACTTTTTGACCAAAAATAAATCATGTCATTGTTTTAGTGTGCAGTGCACACACACACACAACCACCCCCCCCACACACACACACACACACACACAGACATACACACACATACACACGCGTGCGCACACACGCACACAGATGTACATGCACACACACACACACATCCCCCTCAGTCAGACAGACAGACAGACAGACAGACAGACAGACCACACACACACACACACACACACACACACACACACACACACACACACGCACGCACACCCCCTCCACCCCCCCCCACCCCACCCACTCATACACATACACACATACAGCTATTTTCTTGGTCACCTTTCGGCATAACATTCTGTATATAGAACTATGTGCATTGGACATTTTACGAAATCAGGATAGAAAATCTTTTTTTTTTATATGAAAATAAAACTTTTTTTTTTTTTTTTCTTAAAATGCACAGATGTAGACATATTTGAAACTGTTGTATGCTTTGTAATCACAGTATTACACAAAACACCTATTGTTCAAAGTTAGAACACAGGAGCAACTTTTACTCGCTAAAACACCGCACATCATTGTTATGAAATAATGTCACAAGAATTCATAGCATCTTATTGATGATTTTTTTGTGTTTGGCTGATTTCCGAACCATGCTCAAATTGAATCTGAAGAACCCCAAATAATCACACTTCCCAAGACAATGAAAAAATACGGTGAGAAACCTGCTCTGTCTCTCTCTCTCTCGGATTTTTCACTGTCCTTGACGTTCATCGTAAATGTGTCATGTAAAATGACACACACTCTTATTATTCGCATGACCTACTTTGAGTGCAATATGTTGTTCATCTTTCCACACAGCTCGTTCTGTCGCTAGTGCAAAAAGATTATTTCCACTAAATAGCGAAACAAAGCTAACTTTTCTGTTGGAAAACACGTTTAAAACATACAGACAAACGGGTTTCAAGTTTAACGTATATGTTGCATGACGTTTCAACATGTACACTGAAAATCATGGGTGCAATGTATGCTTTCCTTGGGCAGTTGTTGTTGTTGTTGTTTTTGTTGTCGTCGTCGTACCCTGGCTAAAAGACTCCGGGGATCATCGGGACAGCCGAAGTACTTGAACACTATGGTACAAATGCATCAGCTGGGGAGGCGAACATTACGTGTGGGCCGTTTTTAATTATCCCGCCACGTGGGCAGCCACACTCCGACTTCGGGGGATTTGGAGACTGATAATATTATGCTAGGAGCTGTCACAACTGAAGACAATCCCCGCATAACTATGCAGAGCATAACATCATTTTGATGTAGCCTTGGTGCTCTAGCGTATATTAATTGGCCTGACACAGCCTTAAGGCGGTAATACTTGATAATACTTGAAACCATTTCCTTGATCTAGCCTATATATTCACACTCAGTCATAAGAACATCACTAATCACAAGCTTAATGAAAGAACACAATAGGGCAATGGCTTTGAAATGTTTCTTCAAGAAGAAAGAGGACAGCGATTATTCTAAGATACAAGACCTGCTCGCCCCAAGAAGTGCTACTGATAAATAACATGTCAAGATTTTCTAAATCGCTTGAAAATCAAGGGTGCTTATATGCCATAATCATACTCCCATTTTTGGGTCTTAAATCTATACCCAGCATTCTCTGTGCTTCCATGCCAACAAGCCTGTCTCAACAAGCCTGACCTCCAACAGGGCTAAAGAAAACGACAGCAGGATGTAAGAAGATGTAATGAGCTGGCTGGGACCCAGATGGGCTTGCCAGGCGAACCTGTGAGAATTTGGTCTTAACCGCTCATGACACCTCGTCTGTCTTTGCTTCAATCCTAAGGGGAGGAGAGAGAGAGAGAGAGAGAGAGAGAGAGAGAGAGAGAGAGAGAGAGAGAGAGAGAGAGAGAGAGAAGAAAAAGAAGAAGAAGAAGAAGAAGAAAAGATAGAGAGATATGATGATTGTGATGACGATAATGATGACGATGACGATAGTGATCATAATGATCATGATGGGTGACGACGACGAGAATGATGATGATGATGATGATGATGATGATGATGATGATGATGACGACGACGATGATGATATTGATGCCGCGCTGCTCATCATGCAGATGTTGGAGGTTCTTTCTTCTAAAAAACTGCACGAAAGGCTCCGCTGTAGACATCATTTGATAACATTTTCTTAAATCATCAAGGCCCCAGAAATACAAATCAATGCAGGCCATGAAACTTGAACAACTTTGACTGGAAAATCTGAAATCACGTGGACAAGACACCCATCTGATAAGAGTTCACACCCTCTGGTTAGCAGTCGTCAGTCTGCCACACTGACTGACTGCTAAACCACAGTGGCTGGTTCAACGGAATGCAGGGCTAAAGACAACGCTGACGGAGAAGATCAAATGGCAGGGGGAGAAATCCATGAATTATAAAGTCTGGGGAGAGAGAGAGAGAGAGAGAGAGAGACAGAGAGAGAGAGAGAGAGAGAGAGAGAGAGAGAGACAGATAGACAGACAGACAGAGACAGAGAGAGAGAGATCAAAGTGGTCTACTGCCCTGATTGTGATCATTCTCTATCTGTACCCCATCTCCTAGAAACGTCACAGACTACATTAGACCAGGACGTTATACCATGATCGCCAGTACTGTGGCCTGTCTGCCTGAGTAACTATGGGCGCAGATTGCTATTGGTGCCATTTCATCTAGAGTACACGTAGATGGTTTTCTGTGATACTGACAGAATGTTGTGTTATTATCACAGAACACAACAACAAAAAGTCAACAAAACAACAACAACACACACACACACATCTCTCTCTCTCTCTCTCTCTCTCTCTCTCTCTCTCTCTCTCTCTCTCTCATTCATCTGTTACATACATCTCATCTCTCTCTCCATTCATCTGTTACATACACGACATGCGCACACAAATATACCAACGTACAAATACGAGCCAATGCACGCACGCGCGTGCGCTCACACACACGCACACACACACACACAGACACACAGACACACACACACACACACACACACACACACACACACACGCACACACGACCAACGAGTTGATGGTAATGTTTCAAAATCCGCTTGTTTCTTTCACTCGCTCAATGCAAGAAGATGGGATGAAGCAGACAGCCAGTAAGTAGTAATATCAAATTCTACAGAAGACCATTCTTGCAGTAACCTGCCCTAATGGCATGCAGGCCACGGCTGTTGCTACTTGTTGAAGACTACGCAAAACATGGAAGAGATTTTCTGTTCTGATTCCTGTGCTGGCTTTCCTTGCATGCTCATGCTTCCAGCCACTCCACTATCGTGAACTCCAAGACCAGGCAGATCATTGACCCAAACATCATGCTATCACGGTTGGCCTTGCTGTCTTTTTGACAGGATTAGATTCGGAAATGCGTTGGAATTTGACACGATTTTTGTATATCCACAGGGTTTAAAAGTGTGGTTTGAACCTGTTAACGTAATGGGGTAGATTTAGATGTGCTGAAACAAACACACTGATGTTTGGCCATGCGCACATACTATATAATACCGGGGTTTTGAACGAGAGCGAGTGCACGTGCACACACACACACACACACACACACACACACACACACACACACACACACACACACACACACACACACACACACACACACACGTGTGCATGAATACAGGTAAACATAGTGTGAGATAAAGTGACTAAAGAGACTAGAGAGAGAGAGAGAGAGAGAGAGAGAGAGAGAGAGAGAGAGAGAGAGGACGAGACGGAGAAAGGGAGGGAGTGTGAGAGAACATACCCTGCTGCAGACGTTATCTGCACGTACAATTCATAAGGCCCTAAGTATGGTGGCCAGCCAACATTCAGTTGTACCTCAAGATGTCACACTTCATTCGTTTAAAGCTTGGTGAATGATAGTGGCTTTCTCAGTGGTTTTCCCACGAAGTTTGAACACACATCTTTACTGATGTTCTATTTTCTGTTGTCATGGGTGCAAGCTGGCCAACGCATATGCTGATGTCAATAATGCACAGCTGTTGAGATGATGTCAGTGGTTATAAAGGAGGAGCAATGGCCACGCTTCATGCGAACCTGTGCTCCCTCCCAAGTGGGCCTCTGTCAACATGTCCAGATGAAAAGCTGCTCCGGGCACTTTGCTGTTGAACACTTGAGCCACTGCAGGGCGTGCAGAACTGATCGAATTTCATCTTAAAATAAGCAGAGGATGAGAGGGATGTGGTGGACTGGAGTACCGTGGTAAGAGTAGAGAGAGAGAGAGAGAGAGAGAGAGAGAGAGAGAGAGAGAGAGAGAGAGAGAGAGAGAGAGAGAAGAGAGAGAGAGAGAGAGAGGGGGTGGGGGTGGGGGACAGAGACAGATAACTGATAAGCTATCATACAGCTTTTGTCACCTTTTCCATCAGCGGTAGCCGGTCCACATTATGATCACTTTCACCGGCTATTCACCCGTCTGTCCAACAAAAAAAAAAGTTGCTCTCTATACGTGTAATCCCAATTCAGTGCCGAACATTACCCCTTTGCTCGAGAAAAGGTGGTTTCAGCAAAGCAGCTTGCTTTTTTCCCTGTTTCTGGCATGTCTAAAAGTGAAATATTTGTATCATTCTGACAGTTATCTTATTCATTGTCCACGGGTTTCAAACAGCTTCATAATATACTGAAAATAAACTATATACGCTTAAATTCTGGTGTTTTGGTCCAACACTGTATTGCTTCTATAGAACTCTGCTGCGTGTGGTTCCTTTCTCCTTCTGGGTGAGATCACTGACCATACTGAGAGCCAACAAAACAACAGACGTCTAGTAAATGACAATAGACTTTCAAAGACAGACAGCAGAACTGTACACATGCAGAAGATGAGGACTAGTCCTGGTCATATTCTAGCGAAAGTGGAAGACTTTACACATTAAGATGACATAGAGAAAGACTATACAAACCAAAAGAAGATGTGAAGAACTACAAGCTTCCTAACAACGAAATAAAGGATTGTACACTTCCAAAAGACAAAGTGAAGGACTATACACTTCCAAAGATAATCAAACAACAGAATAAAGACCTGCTTTCAGCACTGATACTGCAACTCAAATCGTCTACCCATTCAACAAAGAAGCTATTCATGTGACTAAGTAAGAATGTCTTTCACATAATTCCTCCAAAAAAATTCAGACAAGGGCAATGTATTTGATCAGCAGCATCGAAAACAAATCATGAAATGAGGGATCATGCCCTTATTCGTCTGTACAGGACTATGCTGATGAAACATTATGCATAAGGAACATAAAATCAACAACAGCTGTATTATCCAATGCACATTTTCTTCAGTTTAGAACTTTCATTTCTAGAGACGAAGAAAAACGAATAATGACATGATCTAAATGACACTTCCCCATTGTTGGATTCTGGTTTCTGTTGCTATTGTTTACTATCATCACGTTCCTGACTTTTCTTAATCTAATACTGCTGATAAATTGATTACAAGTCTTGCTTGTTTTCCCCCCTTAGTCCCCATGTCCACATGTACATATGTGTCATTGCATCCTGTGAAGAGGCCATAAAACACCAGGAATAAAACAGTGCAGGATACAGTCAATCGATGGCAGAGTCTCCAGGCTTTCATTATGCTTGTCTGCTTTCTGATGTCGTCATACAGTTACTTTCATCCTGACACAGCCCAGTATCTAAAATATAAGTGCTAACATCATGACCAATTCCTCAGGAGAAATCTGAACACAAACAGGTATTCGCTAGTTACTGCTATTCCCAGGGCCCGTCACCCAGCATAGCCGGGCGCGGGCACCCCCTCCATGCTGCCTGTCAGGACGCATGTCCAAACATCAGAGCTATGGGAAACGCCAGAAGGTTCCAAACCGAAGAGAAGGCAATTAGCTGCCTGCCTGCTACCCACTGTGCTCACCAGGCAGGCCTACAAACCAACCGAGGACGAAAAACCAGCTTAGGACACTTTGGTCCTAACCACTCATGGCACTTTATATTTCTTTGCTGGACGACAAGGTTGATTGATCTTTGATCATCAGCAGCAGGAGGCGAAGAGGGTTGTTGGGGGGATGGAGAGGAGGAGGAGAGAGAGAGAGAGAGAGAGAGAGAGAGAGAGAGGTGACAGGGAGAGAGAGACAGAGACAGAGAGAGAGAAAGGCAGACAAACAAGAAACAGACTAAGAGAAAGAGGGACAGAGAGAGAGAGAGAGAGAGAGAGAGAGAGAGAGAGAGAGAGAGAGAGAGAGAGAGAGAGGAGACAGACAGACAGACAGACAGACACACACACACACACACACATACACACACACGCACGCACGCGCGCACACACACACACACACACACACACACACGCGCGCGCGCGCGCGCGCGCGCGCACCCACACGCACACAGAAGCTGAGACTGACAGAGAGACAGATAAAGAAAACACACACACACACACACACACACACACACACACACACATATATATTTATATATATATATATATATATATATATATATATATATATATAGAGAGAGAGAGAGAGAGAGAGAGAGAGAGAGAGAGAGAGAGAGAGAGAGACAGACAGACACAGACACAAACACAAAAAAACCGTTACATGAAGGGCTGAATATTTCATCAATGCGCGTTCATTCTCTCCTTTTTCCTTACCCTTTCTTCCACCATTCTACCCCCCCCCCCCCCACACACACACCTCTATCGTAAAAAGAAGAGAGAGAGAGAGAGAGAGAGAGAGAGAGAGAGAGAGAGAAGAGAGGCGGAAGTGGCGGGTTGTGGGTAGGGCGTAGGCGGTTAGTGAATGGAAAGGGATAAAGGGAGGCCATAAACATCCACCGGTGAAATATCCCGCCTCTGGTGTGCTGTTTGTTTTGTGTGTTTTATTTGTTTCTGTCACCCACGCTTTTACAATACGCATCCCGGTGCAGGAGCCAAACAACAGTGACAGTTACTTCCTAAACAAACAGCGTAACATTAACCTGTCCGAGGAAGAAAATGGTCCTCTGCTGAGGAAAATAGAGAACTCTCAGTAACCTATCAATGATCTTCTACAGTCTTCTTAAGAATTTTTGTTACCTGTTAATGGTCTTCTCTAGTCTTCTAGGGAACTCTCAATACCTACTAATGATCGTCTCTACAGTTTTCTATGGAATTTTTCAGTATCAGTTAACTCGTCTTATGCAGAGTCTTCTACGGAATTTTCAATACCTGTTAATGGTCTTTCGCAGAGTCTTATAGATTTCTCAATACTGTCAACGGTTTTCTGAAGAATCAACAACAGCATTCTTAATCCATATCAATGCTCTTTTACAGCGTCTACAATGTATGTTTCAACACCTGTCAGCGGACTTCTGTAGTAAACACTATATAATTCTCAATCCTATCACAGGCCTTCTGTAAAGTCTATTATGCAGTTCTAAAAACCTGGTCTTCTGTAGCGTCTACTACGTAACTGTTGTAACCATCAATGATCTTATGCAGAGTCTACAGCAGATTTCTAAATAGCTGTCAACAGTCTTCTACAGAGTTTTATAGAATTTTCAATAAATACGCTGGTTTTTCTTTATAGTTATGGTAGAATTCTTGATTGCTATTGATGGCCTTCTGCAGAAACTACGATATAATTCTCGATATCGATCGATTTCTATCTTTTGCAGAATCTACAATGGACTTCTAATACCTATTGACGGTCTTCTGCAGAATCTACGATAAAATTCTTATTAGCAGTCAATAGTCGTCTGTAGTCTACAATAGAATTCCCCTTAATTGTCAATGATGCAAAGAGCCTGCTAAAAATTTTCAATAGCTATCAATGGTATTCTGCATGATCTAATATAGAAGTCGATATTCATATATGATCGTCTGTAAAGCCCATTGTTGAATTCTCAATAGTTATCAATTGTTTTCTGCATGATTTACGCTAGAATCCTCAATAGCTATTAAATAGTCTTCTGCCGAGTCTACCATAGAATTCTCAATATCAGTCAGTGGTACTCCACCAATCTACAATGGAATTCCCAATGACTGCCAGTGGTGTTCTGAAAGGTCTGCTATACAGTTCTCAATAGCTCTCGATAGCGTTCTGCAGAGTGCTATAGAATACTCAATAACTCTCAATGGTTGTCTACAAAGTGTGCTATAGAACTACCTGTAGCTACTCACAGTCTTTTTGTCAAATCTACAATACAAATCTCAATAGATATCAATGGTCTTCTGCAGTGTTTGCTACACTATTCTCAATACCTATAAATTGCCTCTTGGATAGACTTGACAGAAAGCTTAATGGCTTTGATTGGCCTTTAGCAGAGGCTACTGAATATTTGTCAATGGCTTTTGCAGTCTGCTATGGAATTCTCCATAGCTATTAATGGATCTCTACTGAGCCTGTGATGGAAATCGCAATACCTGTGAATGATCTGAAGGGTCTACGATAATAATCTGATTGTTCATGGTCTTCTACATAGCATACAACAGAATTTTAAATAACTTATATTGGTCTTCAGCAGAGTCCACTATAGAATTCTCGACAACTTTCAGTGGTCTTTTACAGGGCTTACTCAATACATTTCCCAATAGCTAACAATGCTCTTCTGAAGCGACTACTACATAATTCTTTATAGCTATCTATAGTCTTGAGCAGAGTCTACTCTACAGTGCTATGAATGATCTGCAGAGTCAGATAAACAATTCGCAATCCTATTAGTGGTCATCTGCAATATTTAGAATGCAATTCTCATCAGTTATCAATGGTCTGCTGCTGAGTCTCCTGTATGTGTACAATCCTGAATACTTATAGTCGTCTTCTGCAGAGTCTGTGATATAATTTTCAATACTCTTTAGTCTCTTTGCACAGCGTATACCAGAATTATCCGCACCTATCAATGATTTTTTTTTTGCAGAGCCTGCAATACAATTCATAGTACTTACCAATGGTCTTTTGCACATTCTACTGCTAAATTATCGATATCTGTCGGTGGTCTTCTGCAGTATCCACTAAAGAATTTTCAGTACCTATCACTGGTCTGCTGCAGAATCTACTACAGAGTTCTCAGTACCATTCAAGTAATTATCTTCTGCAGAGTGTATTACAGAATTCTTTGTTTCTATGAATGGTCTTATGCGGTGTCTACTGCAGAATTCTCATGGGAGCAGACTGCCAATGGGTGGCGATCAGCTGTCCACAAAGGCGCAGAAACCTGTGAAAGCAACAGAACTGCTGCAGTGGAGCAGCGCAGGATGATCAGGAAGACCAGTGTCAACAGATCTCCAGCTGCTGGCATCATCCCCTGTCCATACTGTGATAGATCTTTCCGGGCACAGATCGGCCTGACCAGCCATCTACGCACTCACCCCCCATCCCAGGATGACTAGATGGTCTTCGTCATCTCGACGGACAACAATATCAGTGTTTATCAATGATCACCTGCAGCGTCTACAACAAAACAATACATATGAATTCCAGTTCAGACCTTGGACCAGACAGCTAATGGTAACGTTCCAAAATCCTCTTGTTTCTTTCACCCCAAGACGGCAAGGAGACAGAGGATAAAGCTGACAGCAAATGAGTAGATATATTAGATCCTACAGAAGACCATTTCCTGCAGTAACCTACCTTAATGGCGTGTCAGAAGAACCATTTCTGTTACTCTCTTCTTGAAAGCTATAGAAACATGGAGGGTGTTTTTTCTGTTCTGGCTTCCATGCTGTTTTTCCTTGCAGGTTCAATTTTTCAGCAACTCAGCTGTCATGAATTGCATTACCAGATAGACAATTGACCTGGACGTTATGCCATCACCGTTGGCTTTTCTGCCTTTTGGCAGGATTGGATCCGCAATGCACTGGAATTTGAAATGATTTTTTATGTATCCACAGGCTTTTAACGGCGCTTCAAACCTGTTAATGTGATGAGGTAGTATTAGATATGCAGATACAAGCACACAAACGTTTGCTCATGCGCGAATACTATAGAGGCATGCACAGAAGCAAGCATGTGCACAGGCACACACACACACACACACACACACACACACACACACACACACACACACACACACATACGCGCGCCGTGTGTGTGTCACATATGTGCATGTTCTAGCACGCACATGCCAAAATAAATATGAATATAGTATGAGAAAGTGTAACGTGGTAAGAGAGAGAGAGAGAGAGAGAGAGAGAGAGAGAGAGAGAGAGAGAGAGAGAGAGACAGACAGACAGACAGACAGACAGACAGAAAGAGAGAGAGAGAGTGAGAGAGAGACAGAGAGAGAGAACAATACTGGTCTTCAGAGATCATTGTCTGCTCTTACAAATGACACATGGCCCTACACAGGATGGCCAGTACTTGATTGTCCACATACGAAGTCAAGATGCTATCCTTTATTCATTTACCATAAAATCTCAAAATACACAGCAAGGTGTACGACCGAGGCTTTCCTTGGGTAAACTTGCGATGCAGTTTCAACACATATCTTTACTGCTGTTCTGTATCCCAAAGCCACGGGCGCAACCTGGCCAACGCATATGCTGATGTCAATAATGCACAGCTGCTGAGATGATGGCGGGGGTTATGAGGGGGGAAGCGATGGGCGTGCTTCATGTGAACCTGTGCTCCCTCCAAGTGGGCCTCTGTCAACTTGTCCAGATGAAAAGCTGCTCCGGGCACTTTGCTGTTGAACACTTCAGCCATTGCATGGCGTGCTGAACTGATCGAACTTCATTCAAAATGAGGAAAGGGCGAGAGGGACGTGGCAGACTGGAGTACTGTGGTGAGAGAGAGAGAGAGAGAGAGAGAGAGAGAGAGAGAGAGAGAGAGAGAGAGAGAGAGAGAGAGAGAGAGAATTGATTAGCTGTCATACAGCGTTTTGTCACCTTTTCCATCAGCTGTAGCAGGTCCACATTCTGATCACTTTCACAGGCTATCCATCCTTTCATCCTGCACAAAAGTTGTTGCTGTTTCTATGTACGATTCTAGCTCAGTGTCGAAAAAAAACTTTCAGTAACGCAGTTCGTTTTTTTTTCCCTTCCAAGCAAGAACTGTACCTTAATGCCCTCCTTCCACCTCCCACCAATTCTCCCACACATCCCTTCCCATCCCCCACTTCCTTCTCACTTTTAAACACAAAGAAGTTTATGATATCATTCTTTACATTCGTGAATTGACTTTTGTGTGTCATGTTTCAATCCGTTTCTAGCGTTTGTGAAATTCTTGAATCACTTAGTTATTTGATTTACTGTGTGCATGCTTCAAACAGCTTTGTGATAGTCTAAAATTGAACTATGCATATTTGAATGTTAGGCTTTTCGTGAAATGCTGTATCTCATATATGGGAAGGACTCTGTCACCACTCTGCTGCATATAGTTGCCTCATGTGTAGAGATGCCTGTCTGTTGCTGTGTAAGATGACTCCCACTGACAGCCATCAAAACAACAGTCATCTAGCAAATGACTATGTTCTTTGAAAGGACAAAATGAAGGACCGAATACCTAAAAGGGACCTGGAGGACTGAAGTGAAGGACTTTGCGCATTCAGAAGACAAACTGAAGAACTAAACGCTTCCAAAAGACAATCATACCACAGCATTTCAGCAGTGATACTGGAACTCAAATCGTCTACCCATTTAACAAAGAAACTATTCATGTGACTCTGTTAGAACATCCTTGACATCATTCCAACAGAAATTTCAGACAAGGCCAATGTCTTTGAAGTACCTGATTTTTTTTTTAAATCACGAAATGAAGGAATTGTCATAAATTCTCAGTTTTGTAGTCTATAGTGGAGTATGCTAATGAACAGCTGTGCATAAGGAACTTAAAATTCAAACAGCTGTATTACGCAATGGTCAATTTTGTAAGTTTCAAGCTTTATATCCCAAGGCTGAGGAAAAATAAATGATGACATGATTTGAACAATACATCTGGCTAGCTGGTCGCTGGCTTTTGGTTTCTGCTTTTGTTCTTTACTATCATCACATTCCTGACTTTTTTACTTTTAGTACAGCAGGTACAACGTTTGATTACTAGTGGTTCTTTTTTCCGTAGTATCCTCGCTAACATGCTAATATCTGTGTTACCAAATCCTGCAAGATGGCCATAATACTGGAAATGGCATAATATGGGATAAAAATCAAGCATGAGGAAGTCTTTGAACTTTCCAGTTTGCTTTCCAGTTTGCTGCTGCTTTTAATTTAGTCACTTTCACCCCGAAACGGGTTAGGATTTGAAATATTCGAGCTGAAATTATGACCAGCACCACCCCCCTTCAGACAACGCATTTAATGATTCTTTAGGAGAAAAGTAAACACGACTGGGTCTTTGCAACTTACCACTATTCCCAGGGCTCTTCATCCAGCACAGCCTGTGCACCCACTCCATGCTGCCTGTCAAGACGCCTGTCCAAACAGCAGAGCCACGGGAAACGCCAACAGGTTCTGAACCGAAGAGCAGACAATTAGCTGGCAGCCTGTTATCCATTGTGCTCGCCAGGCTGGACTGAAAAACAATCCAGAACGAAATCCAGCTTGGAAAACTTTAGTTTCCAACCACTCATGGCACTTTATTTCTCTTTGCTTTGCTGGATCACAGAGTTGATTGATCTTTGATCATCAGGAGTAGGGAGAAAAGAGTGCTGCTGGCTGAGAGAGAGAGAGAGAGAGAGAGAGAGAGAGAGAGAGAGAGAAACAGAGAGAGAGAGAGGAGAGAGAGAGAGAGAGAGGTAGGCAGGCAGGCAGACAGACAGACAAAAATACAGACAGGTAAACGCACAGAGAGAGAGAGAGAGAGAGAGAGAGAGAGAGAGAGAGAGACAGAGAGACAGAGAGAGAGAGAGAGACAGAGAGAGACAGAGACACAGAGAGAGAGACAGAGAGAGAGAGAGAGAGAGAGAGAGAGAGAGAGAGAGGCAGACAGACAGGCAGAAGCAGAAACAGAGACAGAGAGAAGGAGCAGGGGGGGGGGGGGGGGGGGGGGGATCATGGAACCATGTCCGCACGCAACATAGATTTTTTTTTTCTTCCGCACATATCGACCCCTAACGTCCCCGTTTTCCGGATCATTAGCGAACTGTTACGCCATGAACACTGCGATAACTGTTGCCTCCTGCCTCACTGGCTAGGGCAGATGCTGGCCTGTTCCTTTTCCGCTTGTTTTGCGCAGACATCCCTTACTGTTCTGACTGCATCAAAGAGCTATAGTGTGACGAGGTCCGGCGTTGGGTGGCGTTACTGATACATGACAGGCTGCCACAGCAGAGACGTAACTGCAAGGGTCTCTCAAATGAGGGTTGGGGGGGATTCGAACCAAAGTGGCACCTGGTGTGGTAGAATCAGAGATGTTTCCCGTCTCCGGTTAATATATCTATCTATCGATCTATATCTCTCTCTATATACATACATACATCTATATCTATCTATCTATCTATCTACACACACACACACACACACACACACACACACACATATATATATATATATATATATATATATATGTGTGTGTGTGTGTGTGTGTGTGTGTGTGTGTGTGTGTGTGTGTGTGTGTCAGACCTGCTTGTCACCGAAGGAACAAGATATTTAAAAAAAAGACCCACTTCCATGTGGGTTAATGCCGAAAGTTACACATCTGTTTGATGGGTTATGGAAACAGGAAAATACCCGTACCTGGCACACACCATATTCACATAAAGGAGAGATTGGCGTCCCTAAAAAAAACCCTCTGCCATTGATCAAAATGTCCAGATGGCTACTCAGCAGCTGTTAGACATTACTGATGGACAAGCCTGTCATGGTATCACCGTGACCACTGGTCACTGGACGAGCCATGTTACAGTCATTGACCACTGTCTTCTAGATAACTACACATTCACAGAGAGTGTATCCTTCACTCCCGTCTCTTTCTCTCTCTCTCTCTCTCAATCTCTCTCTCTCAATCTCTCTCTCTCTCTTTCTCTCTCTCTCTCTCAACCTCCTCTTCCTTCACCTCTCTTCCTCTTCCTTTTTAATTTACCTTACTTTTGTAAGAATACCGATGAACAGCAGCAGCAATTCTGTTTTCAGCGGGCGTTTGTGAGACATATGTGCTTTTTGTTTATAAACAATGTGAAATATACCTTCACAGAGAGAAAAAAAACCCATTGAAGACAATATTCAGCTCAGTTTATTGTTTCATCAGAAACCTAGCATCCAGATCATCACTAAAATCGCACAGAAGACAAAGAGTAATCTCCAGCTATCCAACCAGTCCCGGAGTCTGGAATCCAGTTCAGGGGAGTACGTACTGGTATTTTTGAACATTCTTCTGCAGCAATGCTGACGAACTCTTCCAACTGTACTTCCAGCCGTTTCCTGCTGAGGAGATAAGGATTGTACGAACATCTCTCAACTTCATTTTTTTTTATATTTAGACGCATACTATCTATACACACCTCGCAGCTTGAACATAATGTAACTATGGGGGACGACTTCCTATTGTACTGCTGTGAGCGTGCGTGTGTGTGCGTGCGTGCCTGCAGTTCAACCAACCCTAGTGACCAACAGGAAGTCGGTGCTTCTATCTGTTTTGACCAAACAGTTTGATGTAATGGCATCTGCAAATGAGCTGATTGTAACCTGAATAATACAAAATATTACTTTACAGTTCTCTCCGTCACAGCTTAGATTTGAATGGCAATACTCCAGGTGAAACTGAAAATGGCGGTAAAAAGAATTCTTGCAAAAGTATAGTTTTTATGTAATGCAAAACGTTCAAACACACACACACACACACACACACACACACACACACACACACACACACACACACACACGTGCGCACGCGCGCGCGCACGCACGCACGCGCACGCATGTGCGCACGCACGTGCACACGCACGTGCGCACGTACGCACGCGCACGCACGCACGCGCACGCACGCACACACACGCGCGCGCACGCTCACACACGCACGCGCGCGCGCGTGGCACACACAGAGATCTGGAATGAGCTGTGTCTATCAATCGGTTAACTCTCCAATGAACTACCAGTCAACTGTGTTTAATCAATGACCAGCCAACGCTCCTGTAAACGACTAGGCAAACGTCTCAGCAACAATCGAACACAACAACATGGAAGTGCGCCAGGTCTACCCACTGCAGGCATGAAGTGTCCTCAATCTCCCTTCAACACGCGCAACCGACTCTGCGAGGATCGCTCATGCAGTAGCGCACAACATTGACAACACCATTAGGAAACACTGCAGGCATGGCAACATAGCATCTATTCCCTCACAGCACATTTGAGAGGGAGGTAATCTTGCGAATACCTTGAGGGAGGTAATCGTGCAACTACTTTTTGACCACAAACAATCAGCTATGAAGCGAATGACATTTTGAACAGAAATATGCAAGGGATGACTGGAGCAGTTTGTATCAGCATGAGAAATGTTCCATGAACAAAACCATGAAACTGGAACAGCGGCATAATGAATGTACAAGGTCGGATGTTTTGAGTTTAAAATCACTATTTGGTATTTCTCTATCAACTATTCATTTTGTTTCTCGCCTGTAAAAAGAGTCAGTTCCAGAACTTGTTTTTGTCTGCCTTTACAATGTGAGTAGACTTTAATCGTAGCTAAATAGACCAGAAATACCAATCATATCTACATACAACCAACGCTGCTATTTTATGAAACAGGCATCGATTCTTTGACGTCATTGCTTTGAAACAACAACAACAACAACTTTACCCCTGTGATTATTGTTAGCCCAGGTTGTATTTATCACATTATCTGTTGTAGCAAACCCCCATTGATATACTGCTGGAAGGGAGTATTCAAAACAATGGAAACTTGTTGCTAACCAGAGTCTGCTGCTAAAGAGTTATCGAAGCCTAGGCAACCACTGAAGGCTCTTTCAGAAAAAGTCATCTGTTTTAGTGTTATTGTAGCCCCGTCGACCATACAGAGCCCTTTTCAGAAAAAAAAAAAATGCTATGTAAGTGTTACCGTAACCCTGCCAGTCATAAAGGCTTCTTCTCAGGAACGTCGGTTATTTTTCCATTATTGTAGCGCAGCAAACCACGGATGTCCCTTTATGAAGTCTGCTTTTTTGTATTACTGTAGCCTAATCGACCAAAAAGCTCCCTTTTAGGAAAATCTGCTATGTTAGTGCTATAGTAGCCCAGTCAACAGCACATGGTTCTTTCCGGAGTGTACTATTTTAGTGTTATTGTAGGCAGGCCAATTTTACAGGATCCTTCCAGGAAAATTGGCTGTTTCAGTGTTACCATAGCCCAGCCGGCCACACGCTGCCCTTCTAGGAAAGTCCCGTGTGTTAGTGTTGTTGTAGCGCGGATGATCACAGAGGCCCCTTTCAGGAAAGTCTGCTGTTTCAGTATTAATGTAGCCCTGCCGACCATACCTGACCTTTTCAAAAGTCTGCCGTTTTAGTGTTTTGGTAGCCCAGCCAACCGCATATTGCCTTTTGCAGAACGTCTGCCGCTGTTTTAGTGTTGTTGAAGCCCTGCAAATCATGTATGACCCTTTCAGGAAAGTTTGCTGTGTTTGTGTTATTGTAGCGCATCTGACCAGATACTGGGCTTTTTTTTTTTTTTTTTTTTTTTTTTTTTTTTTTTTTACAAAATTTGCTGTATCAGTTGTATTGTAGCCAAGCTGACCACAGAGCGTCCTTTCAGGAAAGGGTGGTGTTTTGGCGTTATTGTAACCCAGCTGACCACACAGAGCTCTTTCGGAAAAGTCAGCTGTTTGGGGGTTTATTGTAACCCAGCTAGTGTTATTGTAACCCAACAAGGGTACACACATGGACCTTTCAGGAAAGATGTTTTGATGTCATTGTCGCCCACTCAACCATATAGTGCCCTTTCAGGAGTCTGTGGTTG
>JADBJO010000005.1:1075000-1082500 GCA_016801955.1 Conus betulinus | reverse complement strand
TTCCTTTGTTGTATCTCCCTCCCTCTCCTCCAAAACATGTTATTATGTATGTAGTATGTAACTGCGATGCTAAATGTCTCTGGGTTAGTTTGTGATATATCATCTTAACCTCTTGTTTGCTAAAGAAATAGCTTGTCTGCTCGTCTCTCTGAGAACCCTTTTTCGACCCTCTGTGGAGAACTGTCAGTGGCTGACTGGCTATGTCGCGCTGAGTCAAGCCGATGTGCTGTACGTCACCAAACTTTGTGTCTCCTGTGGGCTGGGTTATGAGGCAGAGGGAGGAGGGAGTGTAGGGGTGGAGGTGAAGGGCGGGCATGGGTAGGGTTGGGAGGAGAGGGAATAGCTAGACTGAAAAGTGCCACTAGACGTATGCTCGTTGTCAGTCCTGTCTGAATAGTGTAGTAAACTGGATGGGGACAGATCGGAAGGGGAGGACTCACCTCCACTTGCCGTTTGTTGCTGACTTTTCCTGTCTTCCTCGACTATGTTCATTCCCTGTTGATCGGGGATAGATTTGGTTTCTTTTTTTTTTTCTTTTTTTTTTTGATTACAACTTGTGACTTCAGATTTGCGTGGGAAGGGAGATGGTCGGAAGTTGTGTCAGCATGAGAATGACGACAGGTTAATCTGAACTCTCTTCGACTTTAAGCAATGACAAAGTCATGCCTTGTTCAACAGTCTTGCTGGATTCAATGGGGGCCCTTGAACGGGCTTGTTCTGACCTTTTTCTTGCAAAAACGAACGATCATCTGTTTTTTTTTTAATTCATCCTAACGAAAGGATGTTATTCTGGCAAGCAGACAAGGAAGCTACTCAGAGAGAGAGAGAGAGAGAGAGAGAGAGAGAGAGAGAGAGAGAGAGAGAGGGGGAGAGAGAGAGAGAGAGAGAGAGAGAGGTGGGTGGTAGGGGTAGGCAGGAGAAGGCAGGAGCAGAGCTGGTATTGATTTGCTGTCGTCCTGCATTTTGTCACCTTTTCCATCATTCAGAGCAGATGCCGGTTCCATTCACTTCCCACATATTCTCCTTGACCCCAAACTCCTTTCTGGAAAGGACAGCCTAGGACACAGAAACGACCCGACAAACTTGGCGTTCAGCGCTGAAAACATCGAGCGTTGAGCACACTGATTCTTCTTCTTTTTTTTGTTTTAAACAAGTGCTGCAGTTTTTCAATGTTCAAAAAGACAAGCTCACCGAACTCCAAGGCAATAACATCAACACTTCCCATCAGCTCGCACAGTTACTGCTATTGTTTTCAAGAAAATAGAATCCCAACAGCCCCCCCCCCCCCAGTTACCCCCCAAAAAAGTGACTATAGGCTTGTTCTTCTCAGCTCCTAATTACCTGAGTGCAGGCTAATGGAAAGCACTGAACAGATCGCTCGAAAAACGCGCCTGGAATAGCATGTTCTTGTTGTGCTTGGCAGCAAAAATTATCGTATATGTCAACTGTTCCTTTGGCATTGTGACTAATGTAAACACGCCAGTTTGAAAGTCTCAGCGCGTGTTTGAGCCACGTCTTGAGAGAGAGAGAGAGAGAGAGAGAGAGAGAGAGAGAGAGAGAGCGGAGAGAGCGAGAGAGAGAGAGAGACAGAGAGAGAGAGAGAGACAGAGAGAGAGAGAGAGAGGAGAATGTCACAGTGACAGTCATCTTTTACCGCCTTTGGGTGAAACCAAGCCACAAGGAATTCATTTTTTGCAGATGATAGTTGTATATATTATGCCATTTCTCTTTTGTTTTTCCTACCAAAACGGTAAAGACATATGTAAGAGCGAAACCGCCTAACGCCTGTGTCAAGACTCGACAGAACAAACATTTAGGTTACACACACTGAAAAAGATCGCGTGATATCAGTTCAAACACCCACACGAAACCGCATGTGTAAAGACTCAATAGAACAAGTGTTAGGTTACACACACTAAAAAGTATCGCGTGATATCAGCTCAAACACACCACATAACCATCCTGACTAACTTCTCGCTTCCCTTGCTGGGTTTACACCTGTTTCAAATCAATTAACCCTATCCCAAACCACCTTATTCCACCTCCCCAGTCCTCCATCCTGTTGTAAGCCCTGGTGTTCCTATCTCCCAGCCGCATCCCCAACTTCTATTACACTTGGAGAGAGAGAGAGAGAGAGAGAGAGAGAGAGAGAGAGAGAGAGAGAGAGCGCACGGAATAATACCCGTACGCCATACATTATTAACTTTCTCTGTAAGTTAACGTCCTAGGTTTTTCTTTTTCAATTTGTTTATTGTTTCTACCATTGACCACCTGTTATTCTACGAACATGGAATACTTGTTGTCATATTACTTGAGCGACTGGACTCATACACATACTGCTATCTGTTCCGCTTGTGCTCAAAACTATGTTGTACGCAGTCCTCGCTGGTCACACTGCGACGTTTGGTCAAGCACGCGTTGCATCTCCTGTTAGTGAATCGTGTGACAAGGTGCCACAGCCATGTTGCATCTGACTCAGAACTGTCTACCGCTCTCCCCCCTCGCCTCTCCCCCCACCGGTTACAATCATCCCCCCCATCTCTTTACCCTCTTTCCATCTTCTTCTTCTCTACTCCCTTCTCACCTTCCAGGTCACTCCATTCCCAGTGACCGACTGGCTGTGAAAGGACGGAAGACCTCTGTAAAATGGTGTTTTTTTTGTCACTGATGACTGATAACGGCTTCTGGCCAGGTTCACACGCACTGTAGTTCTCTCATTTCTCTCTCTCTCTCTCTGTGTCTCTCTCTCTCTCTCTCTGTCTCTCTCTCTCACTCTCTCTTTGTGTCTCTCTCTGTCTCCACACGCTTGCATAAAGCGTTTACAAGAGGTGCCGTCGTCATCACCTATCCAATCAGTCATTTTGCATTGTACCTGTAGATATGCATTTACACTGCACATGATTACCGTTTGTAAATTTGTATTGCAGTTGAGGCCTCCATCAGATTGGGCCAATGGCCTTCTGATTAAAGAATTCATTCATTCATTTATTTATTCACTCATTCATTCTCTCTCTCTCTCTCTCTCACTCTCTTTCTCTTCTCTGTCCCTCTCCTCTCCCCCCCCCCCCCCCCCCCCTCCTTCCCGTTCTAGCCCCCTACTGACGTTTCTGCAGCAGTCATAGATCTCTTTCGCAGGCCCGACACAATGGCAAGAGAAGGAGCTTCGTTTCCCCGCTGCTCAGTTAAAGAAAAAAGGATGTCGACGCTTAATAAAAGGAGTTTTAATTACTGTTTCGTTGGAAAGACTACAACCCAGCCCAACACAAAAGGAACGGTTGGGAGAGTGAAACTCTAATGTGTGAATGTATCGATCCTTTTCTGTAGAATCCCTCTCAGCATTATTGGCAGCAACACCGAGCCACTCCGACAAGCTCTTACAGGAAAGCATCTATACATAGTGTCGTGCAAGCTGGCGCTCTGCGTTTCTTGCTGAGGATTTTCCAAGAAAATCCTTCTAAGCTTTTTAGTTTCCAAAGTATACTAATGCATTTTCAATGCAGAGCTGAACCTGAAGCTGGCAGATCTTAGAGAATAATGTCATATCAACAGCTTTGTGTCGCGCAGTCGGCCTGCAGCGACAGATGCTAGGACAGATCAACACCAACATAAATCATTCTGTATGTCTAAGGCTTCGGATCGGTCAAAATATCAGCATTTTGATGTGGTGGAATCTATAAATGATCTTGTATGTAAACTGTGACTCACTGGACTGGTGTAAAGCAGTAATGCAACAGACCTTTGACATAGTACATACATGCACAAACAAACACACACACACACACACACACACACACACACACACACACACACACACATATATATATATATATATATATAGAGAGAGAGAGAGAGAGAGAGAGAGAGAGAGAGAGAAAGCGGAGGAGGAGGATGACGAGTAGGAGGAGTATGAGGAGGAGGAGTAAGAGGAGGAGGAGGAGGGAGGAGGAGAACAAGAACAGGAACAGCAAGAGTAAGAAGAAAAAGAACAACAAGAACAAAAGCGAACAAGCAGAAGAACCTTACCCAGCTGCATTTTGGCCGGGGACTCCGGCGGGATCCAGAAGAGGATGAGCGTGATGGAGGTGAGCAGGATGCAGGGCAGGATGAGAGATGTAGTTGTAGAGCGTGGCCCGCCGCTGGAACACCAGGTAGTACTTCAGGTCAATGAAGGGCGCCGGGCAGCACGTGTAGCGCTTCACGTTCCTCTCCGCCGGCACGTCGATGATCGTCCACGCGTTGCTCTCCACGTACTCGGTGAGATCGATGAAGTTCTTGTCCAGGTAGAACTTGACGTTCAGCTTGAAGCCGTCGTAGGTCCAGGAACCGAACTTGAGGGAGCAGTTCTGCACGTCGAAGGGGAAGGCGTAGACGTCGATGTTGCAGGAGCTGCGGTAGATGGCCTGGGGCATCCAGAAGATGCTGCCGTCGTTGGAGACGATGCACAGCGGCTTGCGGTGCTCCTCCAGCCTCATGTCGGCACTGGAGGATCGGGGGAAAAAAGGAAAGAAAGTAAGGGGGTTAGGGTCATGTACATAATTATGTGTGTGGTCAGGAAAAGCGTGTTGAAGAGAGAGAGAGAGAGAGAGAGAGAGAGAGAGAGAGAGAGAGAGAGAGAGAGAGAGAGAGAGAGAGAGACTGCGTGCGCGCGCGCGCGCGTGTTGTTTGTGTGTTGTTTGTGTGTGTGTGTGTGTGTGTGTGTGTGTGTGTGTGTGTGTGTGTGTGTGTGTGTGTGTGTGTGTGCGTGCATGCGTGCTGGTTCACGCAAAAGCACAAAACAAACACAAAAAAGTAAATACGCTATAGAAAAGAGCTTATTGAACACGTTATCAAGCTACAGTCACCTTTGCTCCCGAAAGAAAAAACGGGCAATACACGAAAACAAACCTGCAGCCTAAAAAGACAAACCAACCCCAAAACAACAGTAAAAGTAGACGTGCACCATACACGAATTCCATGCTGCTTTATGGCACTCACATCATGTAAACATGATGGGTCTGCTGCCCCTTCATCCTTTCCTCTGTAAGGTTTTTGAATTTTACGGAGTTAGTCACCTTTTCATTCAGATCGCAGGTGCACGCTCACTTCAGGCGATTGGATCAGTAAGACAGCCGCCCTGGGAGGTGAGATTTGAGAAAGGTTACGGCTAGGTTTAACATCCATCTCCACGGCAGGTCAAATGGCAAGTTAGAGAGAACCATCCTTAGACTCTTGGGGGAAGGGAAAAACTTTCTAACACTGCACTGACAACACTCAGTAATGTGCGTTTACTGCATTGTGATTTTTTTTAAAGAAAAAGATGGGGTGTTTAAATGCTCCGTGATCCTTTCTTGTTGCACAGAACGTTGTTCGCCAGACATCATTGAGAACCTCTCTCTCTCTCTCTCTCTCTCTCTCACACACACACACACACCACTGGCTAGTGTTTATAGGCCGCGGCGTTTAGACGTCGATTACTCAAAACCAGCCATGATTTGCACGGGATATTCGTGACAAGAATGCACACGTTAGTTCTCATGATTAAAATAGCAAGAACAGTCTGGAAAAACGGAGAAGTTGGCGGGGGAGGGGGGGGGGGGGGGGTAGGTTCTTTTTCCAGAGTTCTTAGTTCTACTCTCTCTCTCTCTCTCTCTCTCTCATGTTTGCAAGACACATCCAAAGAAACTGTCGAAGTGCGTCGCAGCTTCAGACGGGATGAGGACTCCACAACTGGTGCGGATGGAAATCCGGACAGACCATCATGGAAACATCAACGTTCTCAGTTATACATATGAATCATTATGGACAGCACGAACATTCCTGCGTGTTCCCCTAATGACCACAGTGACGTACCGCGATCTGGTTTCCATGTTGCATGTCCATTTTAATTTGTATGAACTGTTGTTCTTGTTTACTTCAATTTCGTTGTCCCACTCTGTGTCCATGGGGGAAAATAACAACAACAACAACAACAACAACAAAAACCAAATACACGATCCATATTCGTATTCTCTCTCTCTCTCTCTCTCTCTCTCTCTCTCTCTCTCTCTCTCTCTCTCTCTCTCTCTCTCTCATTTTCTCGATTCGTGTCTAATTCTTTGATAAGCTGGGTGTATTTCTGCATTTGTGTTTCCACGCGTACGAGTATGTATATGTGAGTGCGCGCACTCCCTGAGTGAATGTGGGTGTACGCACGCTACAGTGTGCGTACATGTGTTTGCATATCTATTTGGGTGTATGCATGTCTGACTTTGTGTCTAGGATGTGTGATAGCTTGTGCGTGTGCGTGTGTTGTGTGTGTGTGTGTGTGTGTGTGTGTGTGTGTACGTGCAAGCGTGCGCGCATGCACGCGTGCATGCGAACATGTGTGTGTGTGTATGTGTGTGCGTGCGTGCAAGCGTGCGTGCGTGCGTGCGTGCGTGCGTGCGTGCGTGCGTGCGTGCGTGCGTGCGTGTGTGTGTGTGTGTGTGTGTGTGTGTGTGTGTGTGTGTGTGTGTGTGTGTGTGTGTGTGTGTTTCTTGCCTACGTCTTATTTTCACTTGTGTCTGTCTACCTGTCCTTGAGGCCATCAGTTTGTATCCCTTGCCTGTGTTGTGTGTGTGTGTGTGTGTGTGTGTGTGTGTGTGTGTGTGTGTGTGTGTGTGTGTGTGTGTGTTAGGGATATGCGATGTAACATCTGCGTAGATATATCTTTATGTGCTCGTACCCCTCTCCCCCCAGCCGTCAAAACAAACAAACAAACTAAAAAAAAACTTTCATACGCACATGCATCTTCCCTCCCCCAAGCTCCCCTCCTTACCCCCCTCCCCCTCCTCCCAAAGAAAAAAAAAGTCCAGACTCGGACACTCCATTCTCCCAACGAGAGAGAGACACAAACACTTGCACACACAAATCTCTTGTACGAACACACACACACACACACACACACACACACACACACACACACACACACACACGCACACACACACAAACACAAACGCACACACACGCGCGCGCGTGCGTACACACACACACACACACACACACACACACACACACACACACACACACACACACACACACACACACACGCGCCGCTTCTGTATTTTGATTCATCGGTGTTGTTGGGACTCAGGTGCCCCGCTGGGACTGATGCTGTATAAAATATAGCCAACGCCAAGAAACTCTGTCTATGTCTCTCTGTCTGTCTGTCTTCTTTCTCTCTGTCACACACACACACACACACCACACACACACACACACACACACACACACACACACACACACATACATACACACACACGCACGCGCGCGCAACCTTTCTCTCATATCTGTCTTTCTATTGACATCTATTTATCTGTCTCTGTGTCTGTCTGGTCTGTCTGTGTGTCTATCTGGTCTGTCTCTGTGTCCGTCTCTTTGTCCCTGTCTTTGTCTCTGTCTCTCTTCGTCTCTGTCTGTCTGTCCTGTCTCTGTCCTCCTCCCTCCCTCTCTCTCTCTCTCTCTCTCTCTGTGTAACAGTGTCAGCCTCTCTCTCTCTCCCCC
>JADBJO010000005.1:1055000-1072500 GCA_016801955.1 Conus betulinus | reverse complement strand
GCTTCTTTCCCCTCTACTTTCGCTTTCACTTTTCTCCTCGCCCAGGTCTTTTTTCGCACCCTCGACCATCTCCTTTCTCTTACTTGGCCACAGTGATCTGAAGTGTCTTGACATTTATCAGCTTTCCTCTGTCTGATATAATGCATCGGGCACCTGCTCGCACCCTATAGGTAAAACAATTTCACCCTATGGGTCTATTTCAACTAGACCTTTGGTCTCATTTCCCCTTTTCATGACTACCTACGGATTCCAAACGCACATTGCCAGCATCTGACTCACACATGACGTAATACTTTGTCGTAGCACAAATGGTTTTTACTGTGGTTGACGCAGTCGCTTTAGATTAAAGAAAGTTTTTTTTTCCAATCATTTTGCAACAATTCAAATCACAATGTGTTCTTAAAGTTTTTTTTAAAAGAGACCTACTATTAAAAAAAAATAGTACTCTATTGCAACTTTGGTGTTGTTTGATTCACCATATCTTAAACTGATTTCACATTACTTAGTAATGTTTGGAAGAATGTATTTATATGTGGTGTATATTTAGGTTCATACGCCTATTAACATTTATTTCTATCTGCACTTCTGTTCGGTATTAATTGCAATAGATTGTTTAATGTTGACATCTTATAACGTTGCTTACATCGATAATACATCTTATAACGTTGCTTAATCTTGACATCTATTCTATTCATAACAATATTTGATATATCATCTTTTTATGTTTGATCCATATAAGTTAATAATTGTCAGCAATAACGTTTCTAGGAAAATGTCACTTCTGCACTATTGAAAATCTTGTAGAAAATTATTGGTGACAACTGCATGCAAGGGATTGCTGGAAACGTCTATGAAATATCTATTGTTCTGCCAAGTTTGGTTACCCTAGCATTTATAACTGCTGATATAAACGCAAAAGTTAAAGTTATGGACATATACACACACACACACACACACACACACACACACACACACACACACACACACACACACAGGTGCCACGCGCGTGTACACACGCATGCACGCACGAACGCAAGCACACACACACACACACACACACACACACACACACACACACACACACACACACACACACACACACACACACACACACACACACAGATAAATAAAACTGGAAGCCATTACATGCCTTTTGTTTACACATGAGAGTCAGAAAAGCAGTCTAGAATTCTTATTCACAACACTGGTTAATGCTGGTTTTGTTTCTTTTAGTTTTGTCTTTTCTTATGCATGCAGGTTTGTAAGGTGTCCAAGGCTCACTAAATGTCATAGTCTAATCAGCCAAAATTTATATTCCGAACCTTTTTCAGCCACCTTTGCATTCCCAAACCCTTTATCTTTTTCCTAGCTCAAATGGACTTGCTTTGTTGTATGAACACCAAGGCTACGCCCTGGTTTATTCCAATGTCCATTAATACCCAAATCCGGAATGCAAAACAGATGGGAGGAAGAGACAGGAGCAACCCACACACATGTCATCAGTTTAATAATGTTCATCTTTGGCGTCGCAGTTTCCTGCAAATATGCATCCTCATCCTCATCATCGTCATCATCATCATGACCATCATCATCATTATCTTTTCACTATTGTTATTATTTATAATCAGTATTGTTATCATGATCATGATCATGATCATCATCATCATCATCAATATTATTATCATTATAATAATGATAAATGATCATGATCATGATCATCATCACCATCATCACACTCGTCATTATTATTATTGTTATCATTGTTATTATCAATTTATCACTATTGTTATCATTATCATCATCATCATTGTTATTATCATTATTCTTATTATATCATCACTATTATTATCATTATCATCATCATTATCATCATCATCATCATCATCATTATCCTTCTTATTGTTTGATCATTGTTGTTATCATGACTATTATTAGCATTCTTGTTATTATCTTTATTGATATTATCAATTTTATTATAAATGAGAAAAAGAGACTTTTAGAAAGCAACTTCATGTAGCACCTAGGGTTTTGCTGGATCGTTTTGGTAAACCATGTTTATCAACAAATGAAGATGTCTGTTATACCGCTTGTTTCTTTCATTTTCGCCTCCGTCCCTTCTCCACTGTTCTCTTTAGCCTCTGCTGGCGTCCCACGATTGCTTCTCTTTCGTTCTGCAACATTCGGTGACTGTAGCGTGTGGTGAGGTGGTCAAAAAGAGGAGTGAGGATTATACCAGGAATAACAGTAAAGTTTCTGGCACATCTTTCAGTCTGTTGGTCCCTCTTGCGTTGTCGGCACTGATTTGATTTGTGACATTTCAGAGTCTCACGATTTCACTGTGATTTCAGAGGTTGTTAATCTGAAGCAGTTCTTCGGTATCATTTTCCCCAATTTCATTTTTTACATTGACAGCTACTCTTCACATTTTAACGCTGTAGATTTTTAAACTACCTTTCTGATGCTGATCTCTCCATCCATCCATATTCCCATGTCCATCCGTCCGTCTGTCTGTCTGAGTCTGTCTGTCTGTTTCTGTCTCTGTCTCGCTCTCTCTCTTTCCTAATTCATCCCCCAGTAGTAGCTGTTGGAATTATTACAAATGTAATGGCTCTAAAATAAAGAATTATTATTCTACTTTCTGGCTTCCTGTTTTCCATTTATGTTGAATCAGAAGAAACATATGGTTCAAGTTAATCAGACCACAAATGAATCATAACCGTTCATTCAGAAACTGGAGATAACATCAACATTTTCAGTTTAAGGGTAAACACGTCTCGTTTCTTCATGCTTTCCTTCACAGATGGGTCTTTCTTCCACAAGAATGGTCTTTCAGAGCGGCCAGAATCAATGAACCCATATAAATGCTAAAAAAGAAAAACATGTTCCCTTAATTCTGCAAGAGAGATGCCACTTACTACAACAAGCGGCTCGGAGCGACTGAGCAGAGCCACCACACTGCCGTCTTGTTCGGCCTCACGTGTGAAGCATTATTCCATTTCTGCTGAGACTAAGGGGGAAACAAACATGTTTAGGAAAGACATGTTTCAACCTTTTAAAAAAAAAGTGGTTCCCAATAAAGCTTCTTTCATTTTCAACATGTGTATTTGCTTACACAGGTTTGTCATAAAAAGAAAAGAAAAAAAGAAGAAAAAGTAAAAAAGAAAAAAAAGGAGGGGGGGGGGGAGAGGGAACAAACTACACAAATCATTGAAGGCAGCAGTACAATTCGAACGAAAGAATTTGAGCTCATACGAACATTGTAAAAGAAAAAATGTAAAGAGAGAGAGAGAGAGAGAGAGAGAGAGAGAGAGAGAGAGAGAGAGAGAGAGAGAGAGAGAGAGAGAGAGAGAGAGAGAGAGAGAGAGAGAGAGAGAGAGTTGGACGTCATTTAATCATGTTGCGCGTCTCTTCTGCATGTGTAAAAAGCAGGATTTCCGGTTATTACGCTTAAACAGTGTTATCTCCCATTTATCAACGCTTGTTGGCCTGGAACTACATGCAACGGGAACCATAATGCAACTTAGAATAACAGCGAGGAACTGCTATCAACATAAACATGTGTTTAGATGCTTATTGTTTTTGACAGCAACACCACACTTTTTGAATAACCATTATTGATTATCGTTTATTTATAGCCAGCAACAGTGGCAATATCAGTATTCATATCGTAATTTTCTTTAAAATATGTATGTGGGAGAAACGGTGGGCGAAGCAAAAAATTTATCTGCTTGCTCCGGATCTTCGAAACGATGCACTTCTTTCCAGTTTGAAGTCGCTTACGGCATAACAGGTCAGCACAAAGGTCACGAAAGTACCTTGCAACACATCCCCTCCCCCCCCCACCCCCTCCCCAGTCTGCCGCCATCATGGCGTCCTTAGGATCAGAATTATCGTTAGGGTCTTCACTCCTCACACTTTCTCTGTCGACAGCCCCAGCTCTTTTTCCTGTCCATGATTTAATCGTTCTATGTTGAAAAGACGTCCACCCGTTGTCCACTCCCCCCCCCCCCCCCCCCTCCAATCTCCAGCCTCCATCCGTCTCCAAGAAGACTAATACAGAGAGAGAGAGAGAGAGAGAGAGAGAGAGAGAGAGAGAGAGAGAGAGAGAGAGAGAGAGAGAGAGAGAGAGAGAGAGGGATGAATTAACATTGACAAAAGGAAACTGAGTCTCTATTCCATCCCTATATCCCTTTTCCTTTCCTCTCTTCAAAGTTAAATTCAAAACACATCCCCCAAACCACAACCTCTTTGCCGATCGGAGAATTGAATGTATTGTGCATACAGATGGCTTGGATGGAAGCGGAGATGGGCGTGTGGAGGGGGGGGGGGGGGGGGGGGGGGGGGGGGGGGGGGGGAGGTGTGGCGATGGCTGTTTTATCCCCTCCATTGCTATCTCATCAAACGCAGGCCATAAATCGCATGTTTTAAGTGGGAAGCGGGAAGTGGAACGCGACTGCTGTGACAGGGAACGAACGTCTTAACGTCAACAGCCTATCGATCTCTCCCTTCCCTCCCTTCCCTCTTCTACCAGTTGTGACCCCTTCTCCTCTTTCTACAAGATTTGTCGGCGGGATGCTCCCATAGATTCTTCTGGCTTGACGACCGCAGCAAGTATGGCAATTCACACACCGGAAATGAAACGCCCTCTCGTATTTCCGGTTGAAAATATACGCCGCTGGGAGTCCCTGTCCCTCTGCCGTGTAAGTGGTCTGGAAACACTATCCCCGCTCAGGGAGTGACCTTTTTCACCAGGCTGATAGGGAGGTCGTTTTGATGAGCGGGGTAGTGAGGTTCAGCAGAAAACACCAACACAGGCCACACTCTTCTTCACTGTCGTGTCTAGACTTTCTGTTGGTACTGACTGCATTTACTTGCATGCCATGCCACGCGGACAAGAGAATGGGATGTGTGACTGTGCACGGCAATGCAAACTGCACACTGTAAGCTAGTGGACAGCCATCAGAGTAAAACCCGGTGTACTCAGGTTGGCGCTACAGAAAGCTATGGTTGAAACCTCCATTGATAAACCCAGGTCCCCAGTCTACCGACACGATATTCTATTTGAAGAAAAAAGATTGAGGCTTCATGGTATCTTAAGCCACAAAGACTAACAACAACAAATCACAGTAAAGCTACATACAAAATGAAAGAAAAACGTCGTACCAACCTGCCATCAGCAGATAAACTGTGTACAAAGATTTGCGGCAGGTAGGATATAGGGAACTGTTCAGCAGCAAACACGTACAGACTTGACAAACATTGATACGAGCATTAGCATTACATATACTTGCATAAACGTGGACGAAACGACAGGTCCTAGAGTAAAGCTTCAGAACCCGATATCATGCACACACACCAAGCTGAAATTGCTGTGGTGAAGAGAAGTATGCATAAAAGAAAAAAAAAAAAGATTGTGGCGCCGAGGAATTTCAGATCACCAACAGCTAAGTGACTGGATGACAGCCGTTCTTGTTATATCTTGTTGTTCATGGGAATGATTATAATACTGATCTCAAGTAAAATTCGCAGAAAATCACCCCAGACAACTAAAAGTAATAGAAACCACCGTTATAATCGTTTGTAATCAATTCCTCAGTCTATAAAGATCTAAAGTCATGAGAGAGAGAGAGAGAGAGAGAGAGAGAGAGAGAGAGAGAGAGAGAGAGAGAGAGAGAGAGAGGATACTAGTTGATGGGTGGATGGGGAGGGTTGGGTTTAGTTAGGGGGGTAGAATATAATGACAAGACAGAAATCTAAAACAAAGATCATGGCCAGCCCAGTGGAAGTTTAAGTTTCTGTAAGAGCTGAACATTCCTTTCAGCAGCGTACATCCTCGGGAAAGGGCGAAACCTATTCATGGACTTCTGAGTAATTCCACCCGGACAAAACCCAGTACTATTACGTTTCTAGACACACATGCACTGTCCAAAACCTTTGTTGACAGTCATTAGAACCTGGCAAGATCACACGATATTTGTTATTGTCTGGAACTGCTGTGAACAGCAGCCCATGTAACAATGATGTTGAACGAAGAGGGGTTGTAAGGGGAGACATTACGAAATCCCAAACCGTCATCTAATCTCCTGCCTTTTTCATCTCATGTTTATCCTTGAAATAGCAACTCTATCACTCGATATTGAAACCAGAAAAGTTTCAAACACAAATACAGTGGCGACATTCAATAACAGAAGGATAATCTTTTCACTTCTTTCTTTCTTTCTCTCTTTCTTTTTCTTTCTTTCTTTCTGTCTGTCTTTCGTTCTTTCTTTCCTTTCCTTTTCCTTTCCTTTTCTTCCTTTTTCTTTCTTTTTTTCTTAAGTCTTCTTTTCCTTCTTCTTCTTCTTTTTTGAACGAACTATCTGAGTATTTTCAAAAATCCCAATCTCCGACCACATCATTCACGTCACATCAGGGCCATCACTCTCTCCATTTCACCCTTGATATATGGAAATGCTGACTGTCTAAACCTCTCTGTCATCATTTTTCTTGCCGGTGCCAGACGTATTAAATGAAGTGGTTGTCAAGGAGACGAGACAGGACATGCACATAGAGGACGGGCAGGAAAAGCAATGACCACTCTTCCCAGCACGTCCATTTTCTCCCCTTCAATTTTCTTCATCTTGGATTGTGCGTGTAATAATTCAACGCACAGCGATAATGTTTTAGTATGCTGTTGTAAATGACACCCAGAATGATACGGCGGATTTGTGAATCTGATACCGGTGTTGTGTAATTCCCGCCGTGTGTGCTGCTTTTTTTTTTTTATCCTGTGTCTTTTTGTGCATTTTCAGTGCATAACTCTCAAACAAACAACAGGCGATAGATAAACATGCCAGGTTAGGGCAATAGGACTCAAAATATTGACGAAACGTCCCCCTCTCTCTCTGTCTATCTCTGTCCCCCCCCCCCCCCCCCACTCTCTCTCTCTCTCTGTATATGTGTGTGCATGCCTGCGTGCATGCGTGCGAGCCTCTGTGTGTGTGTGTGTGTGTGTGTGTGTGTGTGTGTGTGTGTGTGTGTGTGTGTGTGTGTGTGCGCGCGCGCGCGAGCGCGCGCGCGTGTGTGTATTGTGCATGTGTGTGTGTGCGAGTGTGTGTGTGTGTGTGTGTGTGTGTGTGTGTGTGTGTGTGTGTGTGTGTGTGTGTGTGTGTGTGTGTGCGTGATTTGCTTTTGCTGTGGCGTTACTCCCACATCGCTCATCCCGGCTTCTCCATACACACCCACATCCAGGTTAGTTCTGTGACAAATATTAGCAGCAGCAGTCCACAAGGAGTCATCAATATGAGGTCGATGTTTGGCAATTCATTAGAAGAGATTCTGCACCGCTGCTGAATCCCTTCGGCGGTATTTCACTGGTGTTTCTTTTGATCTGACATACGCAGGACACCACTTCCACTGTCAACATGTAGCCAAGAAACTTGGGAAACAATGCTTTTTTTCCATACTGTGCGATTTTGCATGGATGCACAATAGCCATAACCAATGAAACATTTGCATCATGACTGAGACAAACTACAAGATCATCAATAAGGGTAGCAACTATTCTTTTAACTCACACGTGCTTGAAATCAATCGATACTGCAAAAAAAGGGTAATGCCGGTCAAATATATTTAATATTAGCTCTCTGCTATTAAAAAACCCCACAATAATGTCATGAAGTTTCATGTTTAACATCGTGGATGCGTAAACTGTTGTCAAAGAATACTTTTTGTGTCTGTGTCTTCATAAGAGTGAAATGATTTGGGTGGGGACAGACACGTTGATGCTGGGAATGGGAATGATGAGTAATACCGTAGTGGGAAGAGGAATGGGGAAGGGTGTCCATATCGTGAGGGAGATATCTAGCTGATGGTTGACTGGGCAATTCGGACTTGTACCCATCACTAACAACACTGGGGAATCACCAGGTTGGAATGTGCTCTGTTTCCGAGTCGTTGTACGTTTCCCTTCTTCATACCACGTGCGCTCAAGGCTGTCATTCAATCACCCCAAGATATATCCGAACAACTCAAAGATGTCATTCTAACAACCCAACGTTGTCATTCTAAAAACCCAAAGATGTCGTCCTAATAGCCCAAAGATATTGTTTTGCAGCCCACAGATGTCGTTCTTAAAGCCTAAAGATGTCATGCATAAAGTCCAAAGATGCCATTCTAACAGCCAAAGCTGTAAGTTTGATAGCCCAAAGACCTGATTTTAACAGACAAAAGATGTCATTCAAACAGCCCAAGGATGTTTGAACAGCCCAAACATATCAATAAGAAATCAACGATGTCATTCTTGGAGCTCACAATCGCCATTCTCTCATACCCAAAATTCCGTACTGTCGCCGCCAAATTATCACTCTAACAGCCTAAAGATGTAATTCATACAGCCCAAAGATATCATCTCAACAGCCGAAGAATATCATTCTAAATACCCAAAGATGCCATTCTAAATGCCCCAAAAATGTTGTTCTAAATACCCAAAGACGTCATTGTAAATACCCTAAAGTGTTATTCTTAATACCTAAAGACGTCATTCTAAACATCCAAAAATGTTATTCTAAATACCCCCAAAGATGTCATTCTATACACCCAAAGATGTCATTCTAAATACCCCAAAAGTCATTCTGAGATCCCAACGGTGGTATTCTATGAACCCCAGAATGTCATTCTGACAGTCTAAAAATACCATTCACACAGCCAAACGATTCATTCTAACAGCCCAAAGATATTACTTTAACAGCCCAAAGATGCTATTCTAACAGCTCAAAATGATGCCATTCTAACAGCTCAACATTCTGACAGCTCAAAATGTCATTCTAACAGCTAAAAGATGTCATGTCATTCTAACAGCTCAAAGATATCATTCTGACAGCCCAAAGACGTCATTCGAAGATCCCAAAGATATTTGGACAGTCCAAAGATGTCGTTATAGCAGCCGGCAGATGCCATTCTAACAGTCCAAAGGTGTCGTTCAAAGTGCTCATAATGTCATTCTGTAAGTCCATGCGATTAAGAAAGAATCTCATCATTCTCATCTCTTTACTACTCATTGATAACCATCGGTTCTCTATTATTATTTCTTGGGTATGGGTTATCAATTATCATCATCTGCATGCCCCTCACTTTCTTTGATCGCTTCCTATTCCACCGCTTTTTTCTATGATCAACACTTAAACGGTTTTCATGGCAGCTGAAACCAAAGAAGATGAGGAAAAGTTATGGAGATACTTTGGACATGTTCTCATTTCCGAAATCGGTCATCTCTCCGGATTTTGAGAGGGATGTTCTAACACGCACACGCGCGCGTGCGCGCACGCACCCCTACCTACCCCCCCCCCCCCCCCTCCACACCCCCACTCACACATCAAACAAAAAGGGAAGGTCCGTGCATCCACCTATAAGGACGTTAATTTCCGATCCGTATGAGTTAAGCTCCTTCATGCTTACCCTTCCTTTCTCATCATTTAATCTTGTTTCTCTCCCTCCCGTATTCTTCTGCTAACCCCATCTCCTCATTCATAAGGTGTACTTGCCTTTGAGCGCGCGCGCGCGCGCGCGCATATGTGTGTGTGTGTGTGTGTGTGTGTGTGTGTGTGTGTGGTGTGTGTGTGTGTGTGTGCATATGCCTGTGAGCATCTGTCTCTTTCCATACATACATACATATAAGCATATATACATAAACACATACAACACATACATATGTACATACATACAAACATACTTACTTACTTACATGCATACATACATGCATACATACACACTGAGTGCTCCTGCTTGCTGTTGTCTATACACAGTCGTCTGACCCTATGGTAGCAGTTTAATGGTCGGCATTTAGCATCTGAAATAGTTGATTCAGGTTTAAGCCATAGCTGCGCGAAAAGCGCGTCAACAGAAGCCTTGATGGCCATACATTTATCTGTCCACTTATCTATCTATATCTATCTATCTATCTATCTATCTATCTATCTATCTATCTATCTATCTATCTATCTGTCTTTCGGTATTAGGTCCTCTATTGTTTTCATTTTACATAAATGATCTGCCATTGTACTTGAAAATAAACAGTGAAATGTCGCTGATGACACAACCTTAGACACAAGTAATTCTGATGCCAAACAGGTTTGCAGTGACATGCAAGAAAACATCAGTCTCTTGGTTAATGGACACGATTTAATCACATGGCTCTCCATCCTCATAAAACTAAATTCATGATGATAACTACTAGACAGAAACGTCAAACTCTAAGCCAGAATCTGCCAGTACTTTGCATTTCTAACGAAAACGTCGAAGAAGTAATCAGTCACAAAGTCTTGGGAATAACAATAGATAATAATCTTACTTGGTCAAAACACTTAGAGAGTCAAAAAGGATTAAGAACTTCTTAAATTTGCATGCAAGAAAACTATTCTTTCACTCTTACATTCAGCCTTTTATTGACTATGCCTCAACGCTTTGGGACTCAGCGAGCAATAATTCACTCAAACCACTAATTAGCCTTCACAAAAGAGCTGTCAAAGTAACGTTAGGTCGACCATCCTCGCTGGCAGACTCAGACTATAAACAATCAGGCATTCTCCCATTCAAAGCCAAACTTCTATACAATAAAGGGCTCTTTATGCATAAGGTACTCCATGGAAATGCTCCACTTTCTCTGACAAATATGTTCACTTTTAACGACTATCGACATTCACATAAAATAAACCTCCCGTTTGCAATGATTAATCTATACAAGTCTAGTTTGGCGTATTCTGGAGGTTGGCTATGGAACCATATTCCTCAAGAACTAAAAAATCAATCAAACTTTAAAAAAATTCAAGTCTAATTTTCAAAAATATATCTTATGAATGTCTCAGATTTGACTGCACTATACCCTAAAATGTATTGAAAACTCTCAATTCAGATTTAATTCAACAACTATGTGATGTTCGAAGTTAACTCAATTCTATGCAAACTGCACTGATCATCCCATACCATTCATGTGTGGTGTTTTTTTTTCAAAGTTTTTGTGGGTGTTTCTCCATGTCTGCTTCATTGTCCTTCTTTCCTTTATCTCTGACTATCTATTGCCAGTCGGTCGGTCGGTCGGTCGGTCGGTCGGTCCTCTCTCTCTCTCTCTCTCTCTCTCTCTCTCTCTCTCTCTCCATTCCCCCCCCCCCCCCCTTGCCCTGATTATTGTGTTTTCTTCTTCTTGTTGTTGGTGGTGGTGGTGGGTGGTGTCTATTGGTTTCTTTTTCTTCTTTTTCTTCTTTTGTCAAAGGTTCTCATGCAAGCAATTGTTCCATTTTTTCATGTGTGTTTGTATTATTTGCTTTTTACTATATATCGATTTTTTTTTCTTGCCCAGAGGGCTGGATGTAAAAAAGCATTCATGCTTAGTCCATTACCCTCTTAAAATTCGTTCGTTCGTTCGTTCGTTCTTTCTATCTATCTATCTGACTGTCTGTCTGTCTGTCTGCCTGCCTGCCTGTCTGCCTGCCAATCAATCAATCAATCAATTGATGGCTCCATCTACCCGAAGGAACTGGTCTTAAGTCTTCAGTAACCCTCCTTCCACCCTTTTATGTCATTAAGAAATCACACACACACACACACACACACACACACACACACACACACACACACACACACACACTACACGCACACACACACTACACACACACACATGCACGCACACACACAGACACAAACACAGACACACACACAGACATAGACAGACACAGACACAGACAGACAGACAGACAGACACACACACACACACACACACACACACACACACACACACACACACACACACACACACACACACACACTCCGCCAGGCTTAGAAGCTGTGACATGAGAAGGCGGGGGATGGGCTTTGGTCGTCGCAGACTATTTTTGACGCATGCCATTTGGGGACATTATATAGGCAAAGGGAGCTTAGCCCTACTGCTATCCCTGGCAGAAGCAGCCATTCAGGATTCCAGGATTCTGATCTGTCACAGTTCTGTCTGTCCAGGAGGGTTCTCATATTCTTGTATCAAACACATAACGTGCGTTTCCTGTCGCAAGATCTTGATTTTTTTTTTTCGGTGTCATTCTAACAGCTCAAAGATGTTATTCTAACAGCTCAAAGATGTCATTCGAAGAGCTTAAAGATATTCTGACAGTCCAAAGATGTCGTTATAACAGCCGAAAGATGTCATTCTAATAGTCCAAAGGTGTCATTCTAAGTGCTCAAAATGTCACTCTTAGGTTTTGACAGCGAATATCCAGCCAGCGGTGGTATGCCGACAGATTAGGTTGCTGTAAACTTTCTTTATGCCACCTTTTTTTTTCCGGGCTCTTCCCCCTCAGGGGGGTAGGAGTGCTTGTGTACTGAAGGGCTGCTCCGTCGGCAAGATGGCCGCTGAGCCCCGCGTTTTGCCTGGAATAAGTATAGAACAGTCTTCCTGCCCTGGCCGCCTGGGAACAGATCCCTGACTAGCGGCTCCCAGCGTCATCCTCCATTTGTCACGTCGCCATTTGCCCCAGGACTTTGAAAAGCAGAAATCGAATCGGAAAGTGGAAGCCATTGGTAGCCAAAAGTTAACGACCCCCCCCCCCCCCCCCGCGCGTCTCTCTCTCTCTCTCTCTCTCTCTCTCTCTCTCTCTCTCTCTCTCTCTCTCTCTCTCTCTCTCTCTTTCTATTTCTTCCCTTTAGCCGCTGGCTGCTGTAGCCATGAGGGACCACCACTGGTCTGCACGAGCTGACCATAGAAGTTGGTCTGCATCACCAGACCATAGAAGCTCCACTCCCAATTTTGTCAGGGTTTATTCCCTAAATCTCTCTCCCCCCCCCCCCCCCCCCCCCCCCCCCCCCAACAGATGGCTATATTAGCAATGCAGCAGAGGTTTTGAATCAGAGTCTGCCTTCTACTGGACGAGGGTTTATTTCGGTTAAAGATTTGAAAGTTTGTGGACATCTAACATTTTCATGGTGCCACCGTTTGAGGTGTGGATCTGCTGGCGATGGAAAGAGTTTGAATATTAGCAGCAGCTTGCTGGCCCATCTGGGAGTCATGGCGCCCGGTCATTTCATAGGAAGCTGCAAATGTTTGGAGCAGGGGTGCATCCAGGTGGTCTTGTGAATGTCAGGTAGCTGACACAAGGTGTTGGTGATTGTTGACCGTGCTCGGGACGGAACGTATGGACCACCTGTCCGATAGAGTTCTCCTGGCCAATGCCATGGGATCCAACGAATGCACCTAAGACTGGGGGTCTCAGTTAACATGTACATTAAAGTCCATCTAACACCAGGAGTTTATCGTCTCTGTTAACATTTACATTAAAGTCCACCAAACACAAGGAGTTTATCATCTCTGTTAATATTTACATTAAAGTCCACCAAACACCAGGAGTTTATCATCTTTGTTAACATTTACATTAAAATCCACCAAACACTAGGAGTTTATCATCTCTGTTAACATGTACATTAAAGTCCACCAAAACAGCAGGAGTTTATCGTCTCTGTTAACATGTACATTAAAGTCCACCAAACAGCAGGAGTTTATTGTCTCTGTTAACATGTACATTAAAGTCCACCAAACAGCAGGAGTTTATCGTCTCTGTTAACATGTACATCAAAGTCCATCAAACACCAGGAGTTTATCGTCTCTGTTAACATGTACATCAAAGTCCACCAAACACCAGGAGTTTATCGTCTCTTCAAACTGAATATCAGCTCCGTGAGGTTCTGACTGGAAAAAAAAAATATTGGGCGCAACTTAAGGTAGAGATGTAGGCGCTGATGGGAGTGAACGGAGTCTGTCTCTTCAGGGGCAGCTTCATTAGTCAGTCACTGTTTCCATTTGGAAGGGGCGCCAGGTGTGCTCTCAGTGGCAATGATCGAAAGAAGCCGACAGATGAAAGATTAGCGGTGGGAGGCAAAGGCTGTAGGGCTACACGCACAACTCCAAGAAATCCTTTCAAGGCCTGAATGGATGTTTATGTCCCCTCTTCCATCGCCATGACCCCTGTTCGATCAGCTGTGGGCTCCCTTCTCATACAGAAAGCGACGTAGTCTAACACTGGAGTCCTTCAGTCAGCTGCTCAGCAGATCTTCCCACGTCCATCAGCAGGAAATCCAAGACATGCTCCCGTGTTCTATCTTGGTATCTCTTGATCATCTTCTAAGTTTGGAGGAAACTCAAAAACCAAACAGACAACTCCGAGTGGGGAAAGCACCGGGCTCTGATGGACCCACACCCTTAGATCTTCAAGGAGAGAGGAGAGGCCATGACAACCGAGTTTGTTGAGCTGTGGCAGCAACTCTGGGAAGAGGGCTCAGTACCATAGAATTTCAAAAAATGCTTGAATCATCCATGTATACTAAAAAGTGTTAGAACCGTGTACAATAACGATAGAGGCAACTTATTACTGTACATCACAGAGAAGACAATGGTCTGTATTGTCCTCGGCCGTATTATGTATCACCTGCTGAATGATAGGCTATCTGAGAGCCAATGCGGCTTCCAGAGCTAATGAAGAATGATCGACAAAGATCTTCGCTGTTTGGAAAGTCAAGAAAAAAAGAAAAGGTCAGGAGCAGAACCAGAATCTCTACATCTTCCTTGTGGGCCAGGCAAAAGCTTGTGATTCTGCTAATCGTGTTGGCCCAATAGGCCATCCGATCCAGGCTAGGCTGTCCATGAAAGTACCTAAATATCATACAGTCTTTTCAAGATGGCATGATAACCCAGTAGTGCAAACACACACACACACACACACACACACACACACACACACACACACACACATATATATATATATATATATATATATATATATATATATATATATATATATATATATATGTGTGTGTGTGTACGCGCGCGCGCGCGTATATATATATATATATATATATATATATATATATATATATACATGTGTGTGTGTGTGTGTGTGTGTGTGTGTGTGTGTGTGTGTGTGTGTGAGAGAGAGAGAGAGAGAGAGAGAGAGTGTGTGTGTGTGTGTGTGTGTGTAGGAGATGGGGGTGGATGGGGGAGGAGGTGAGTGTGTGAGTGCGAGTGTGTGTTTTCTATTCGTAATTCTGTCTGTCTAGCACTTCCCCCTTCTATTTGTCTGCTGTTTTCGTCTTACTCTCAATATATCAGTTCCACTTCTCTTTCCGCCTTTTTTCTGCTACTCTTTCTAAACTTTCCTCCTACAAGTGGCGAAAACAAAGTAATCGCCTCTCCTTTTCGTTTTTACAAGAAGGTCAATAGTCTATTTATCTTACAAAGAGTGTGGAGTTAACAGAACATAAACTCAGATCAGACTAACGGGCCGCTCATGCGTGACGGCTGGAAGCTCTTCTTCTGCTTGGCTGCTTCATTTGCAGACATCTGCAGCAGGTGGAAAACAGGCCATAAAAATTCAAATGCCGTTTCCAAGTCATCCCCTGGCCTGGGTTTGAACTCTGGACATGATCTTTTGGCTCTGGAGACGATAGCTTTGTGAATGTGAGAACTACAGTTATGTCTTCTAAAATTATGGGTAGTGCTGATTTGGAATTGGTCTGTCTCCAAAGGCAGCGCTACCACTGACAATGACAACTGTGACAACAAAAACTATAACTAACGACAGTACTAAATAGCATTATTACTGTTGCTCTCCTGCTGCTGTTGTTAGTACTATTACTACTACTACTGCTGCCGGTGCTGTTTCTACTATTACATCTACTACTCCTACTACTACTGCAGCTGCTACTGCTCCTGCTGCGATGATAAAAGAAATAATTCTATTACTTGTCTGATGCCTTGCATTAACGTGGATATGCAGGCGGAGCTCTGTAGAGATTGCTTACAGCCATCCTTACAACCATTCCTACAGTCTGTGTCCTTTGCCACCCGATGAAATTCTCCAGAGATGGCAATAGCTCTCTGTACAGTGGAGTAAGGTTAACAGCCAGACGTACAGCTTTCCCACCGTACAAATTGCACTTGGTGGGAAGGCGCTGGTTTGTGAGGTCATAAACCAGCTGGACACAACCATATAGGATGGGGAGCGAGACAGTCCGTTCATTTTCCTAGGAAGAGGCATAAACTAGATAGACATACCAGAGCAGGATGAGACTAGAATAGTCTGCACATTTCTTTGCGAGTTGAACAAACTGAATTCACGTAATAATGCAGGATGAGACTGAAATAAGCTGTACATGTATGTGGGTTGGATACACAGCATTAATGTAATAATGCAACATGAGAATAAAATATTCACAGATTTGCGTGTAATTTGCGTAGACTGGATGACACAGCATTGCAAGATGACGTTCCTTATCTTGTGAGTTGCATAAACTGCATAAACTTAGCATTGTAGAGAGAGATTTAAATAGCTTGTACATTTACCTGCGAGGTGCGTAAACTGACTACATATGACAACGCAAGATAAAGTTAATTTAGCAACATGTTTCTCTGCGACATGCATAAAACGGGATAAACATAGAAGTGTATAATACGTTTCAAACAGTGACCTGCCACAGTGGCGCAGACGTTAGTGTCACAAACTCCTGGCTAGAAGGTCATGGGTTCGATTCCCGTCAGAGCTATTCATTCTGTGGGATTCTTTTCTGGGTCTATGACATGCGTCTACCCAGAGCTGAGTTTGCTATGAAACCGCACAGACGACTTTCATCTACTTAATGGGTACATCTCTGAGAGTGTTGCTCAAACCTTAACAGTAATGCAGATGTATGCAATCTCGGGCAGATGTAATATGATAGTAAACGGGAGTACAGCACTTATGCAGTCTCAGACTAGAATCGTAGTAACGTAGAGTACATCATCATCAGTCTCAGACTAGAATCGTTTGCAATGACATCATATCATCATCATCATCATCATCATCATCATCATCATCATCATCATATCGATGAGCATAAAAGTCAAATTCGGTGCCCTTCATGTCTGCTTTCATCGTGATCTCAGTTTCCATTTCCTGTGCATGTGGATGCTTTTGGTCATATGTATCGAGGTCGCCGGTATCAGTGAGTTCATCATGGTCGTCGTTGGTGGCTGACCCAGACGGGGGGCACCCACTTACCTGGCTCTGCGACTGAGCAATTCTTGTCACTCCAGGGGAGTTTAGTACGTGTTGTCCTGCGTATGTTGGAACAGATCCGGCACAACTGAACACCACCACACCACCACCAGCAGCGGTGCAGTGTCTCCTCTGGTGGGGTTGTCTCAGGACGAAATGACGCCGACTCTTACTGTTGATTACCGCTGCCGGGGGCTGTGACAGGACAAGCCAGGGTACGGCTTGGAACAGGGAACCGGAATGAGCAACGCGGGGGTAGTGCCACTGAAGTGACACACAGGTTGAACAAAGAAAAACAATCTTGTACGATGCGTACATTTGCCTGCAGCATGCATAAACTGGACACACACACGGCAATACAGGATGAGTCTGATATCATCTTTACATTACAGGTACATAAAAGGGAAAAGACATAGTGATGAAAGATGTGATTATAATAGATTCAACAACGTATT
>JADBJO010000005.1:1047500-1050000 GCA_016801955.1 Conus betulinus | reverse complement strand
TAAATCTCTGTCTTTGTGGTTGAAATTATTTGATATTCAAATTCAACTAGTGTTACAGCATGGCGCTGAGCTATGAGGTTTTGATTCTGCTGCCATGCATATTGAGAAAATTCATTTGTACGCTCTGAAGAAATTTCTTGGTGTTTCGATTAGAACACCGAATGATTTGATATATGGAGAGACTATCCAATATCATGTCTATTTAATATCAATAGTTAAATGTATTCGTTACTGATTAAGAATAACACAAAAGAACCACACAGCTTGCCTTTTTAAAGCCTATACGATGCTTGTGAAGTCAGATGCAAGGGGTAAGAAAAATTGTCTTGAATGTAAGGCTAAAGTTGTATGAATACTGATTTTTGTTTTGTATGGGAGAATCAAGGTGTTGGTGATATAAATACTTTCATGTGTGTTTTTCGGCAAACACTGATTGATCGTAGTTGGTAGAGGCGGAACTCTCATCTGGAGGACAGCAATAGTTTTTTTGATATTTACAAAATACTAAGTCCTAAGCATTGTGTTCCGAGGTATTTGTCAATAGTTATTGACATACATTTGAAATATATCATCAAACCAAGCTCAGATTCGGTATATCAGATATCTATGCACATTCGCAGCGTTATAGACATTTAAATGATCGTGTATTTGTCCATTATATCAGGAATCACAGAAAATGAAGTCATATATTTTTCTTTCATGTCCAGACCTAAGTGATCTCAGACAACAGCGCTTTCCACCCAAATACTTTAGGCACCCTTCACTCTTAATCAATTTCGTTAATGACATCGACAAATGATAAAATAGTGAAGCAGCTTGTTGTGTATTTTTACAGATGTTTAAATGAACAAGTTCTGTAATATCTTAGTTTGTTTACACTCCTGATTGGAAATGGATAATGCAAGATTCTTTCATACGTATCCCCTTCTAAAGAACTATGACCTTTACAAATCATCATCATCATCATCATCATCATCATCATCATCTCTCTCTTTCTCTCTCACTCTCTCTCTCTCACGCACGCACACACACACACACACACACACACACACACACACACACACACACACACACACACACACACACACACACACACACAAACACACACACGCACAATTATATCACACGCTTCCCTTCTCATTCCTTTCTTCGTATTTCTATCAGTCTGTGCGTGCTTGTATTGCGATCATCATCAACATTATACTCCACCTCCTCCTCCTCCCTATGATCATGATGATGTTGATGATCATCATCGTCATCATGATCATCATGATCATCATCATCATCATCATCATGATCATCACCATCATCACCATTATCACCATTACCCCTCTCGCTGTCTGTCTGTCTCCGTCTGTGTCTCGGTCTCCCCCCCCCCTCTCTCTCTCTCTCTCCTATATTCCTCAATCCTCTCTTACTCCTCCCCTCCCTCCCCTCCCTTCCACCCCCTCTCTCTCTCTCTCTCTCTCTGTGTGCCTGTCTCAATTTGTCTTCATGTCCACAGTCTAGAGTTGTATCACCCACAGTCACACCGAAGGAATACTTTTACACAGGGATGCACAGCTACGCTGATTTTACCTTATATTTACTCTTTACCAGCCACTTGACAAACAACTACACTCCGACAACATGTTTCTATGTTCAAAACCCCTACAAACATGCCACCACCATCACTTGCTGAGTTTGTACAAGTGCAACGAAACACGATAATTCCAACAGGTGTAATATGTCGTCATAAGCACTCCTCGATTTAGTCAGAGCCAGCTTTGCATTTTTGGGGGTCAGCTGTCTGGAAACTCCCTTCCTGCGTCTCTCAATGTATGTTGGTCACTGCGAACCTTCAAACGAACCATATGTTGATCAATATTTGAACAAACGTCGCAGCGCCTCTGTGACTGCGTTTGTAAACATACTTAAGTATACATCTCTCTCTCTCTCTCTCTCTCTTTCTTCTCTCTCTCCCCTTCTCTCTCTCTCTCTCTCTCTCTTCCCCCCCCCCCCCTCTCTCTCTCATCCTTTCTTGAATATGGCTCGACAGTTCCCTCATGTCTTGTTCTGCTAGCTGTATCCATTTAAGGCGCTGTTTTCGTAGCTTTTAATGCAAATTGCATCAAGCATCGAGTATGTGAGGAGGGATAAAGAATGGGCCTGAGGAGAGGGGGGGAGGGGGGGGGGGGGTTGGTTTGTTATTGTGTTGTTAAACTCTTATGGTGTATACTTTGGATTTGTAGAAGATAGTAGCACAGACACTGCCTAAACTCTCAATTCTTGAGTAATAAAGATTTTTAAACTTTTAATCTCTGTCTGTCTGTCTGTCTGTCTGTCTGTCTCTCTCTCTCTCTCTCTCTCTCTCTCTCTCTCTCTCTCTCTCTCTCTCTCTCTCTCTCTCGCATGCGCACTCGTTGGCATTAGCGAACATTCCCCTCTGCCCTACTCTGATTCTTTTTCCTGTGAGAGGTGATGATAGAAAGACTTTAAGATAACCAATTTCCTTTCCTAT
>JADBJO010000005.1:1037500-1040000 GCA_016801955.1 Conus betulinus | reverse complement strand
ACGTATTGCATTTTCGTGTCATCTGTCCAAATAGCGCACAACAGTCTACTCTTCTTCAAAATGTTAAATGGGATTTAAATGTACACAGGCCTTTTTTACTGACAAGTTCAAACACGAAACCTCTGCTTCAAATCTGATGTGAAGGACCACGAGGGGACAGGAGTCCACACACTCCGAGGGGAAAGTGTCTTCCAAGCTTGCTGTCTTGGACGGGAATTGAACCATGGACACTGCAACCAGTCTGATGCCTCACTATAAGGCCAGTCAGGTATTTTGAGGAAATGAATTCAGGATTGAGAGGCCAGTCAGGTATTTTGAGGAAATGAATTCAGGATGAGAGGCCAGTCAGGTATTTTGGAAATGAAATCAGGATTGAGAGGCCAGTCAGGTATTTTTGAGGAAATGAAATCAGGATTGAGAGGACAGTGAATGTCCGGGGTAGACCACAGTCCTGGATGCACGCTACGATGGACTGAACTGGACATCCACCGAGTTTCACACTACAGAATTTGTAAGAGTGATCGAAACCTCTGATTGCCCGAGGCGCTGGTCCCTCCACCTCCACCTCCCCCCCGTCCCCCCCTCACCCAAATGAATAGTTTCATGGGATATGGTCATGATGATGAGGGTTCACCTGCCTGGATGTGAGCTAACTGTATCAGCTGTATATCACTGGTTTGAAGATGTGCAACACGTGTGTCGTGGCTATAGGATGAAGAGTTCATGTTATTGCTATGTAATCTTTCTTTTTGTAAAACACAAAGAGTATTCGCACCAAATTTAGAATAAACGTGGTGATGACTTCGGGTTGCACGTTTTAATCATATGAATGAAAATGACGATCATTTCGACTATGATACTGTCAACAAAAAAGGACTACAACTGTTACTGGTACTTAAGACAATAATGACACACTTACCACAAGAAATAGCCAAGGCTGCTAGAAGACGAAGAAGAAGAAGAAGAAGAAGAAGAAGAAAGAAAACGAAGACGAAGAGGAGGAGAAGAAGTGAAAACATGAAACAATAATAATAACTGTAACAACAACAACAACAATAACAGCAACAATGAAAACAAGAAAAATAAAATGGAGAAGTATAAGAATATCAAGACCAAGATGCAAAACATATAAACGTACTCCAAGTTTATCCTGAATACGCGTGAGATATTGCATAAGAGGAAAAACCGTCTTGGGCTGGTGTAACCCTTAGTAATGGCTATTCTGGTAAACATCGGCTATCATCTGTGACCTGTAATGAACATACTTAAAAATTTTCGCAAAGATCAGCCAAGTACTTTACGAAATTTTCCATAAAGAAGAAAATCACCATGGGCCGTTAGTAACGGCTATAACGGTAAACTTAAACTTCGGGCATCATCCAAACTAAAACGTTGGGCAGAATCCGTCGCCCATAATGAACATACCTACAAATTTTCAGAAAGATCAGTCACGTTCTTTCTGAGATATTCTATAAAGAAGAAAAAACGTTATGGGCAGTTATGGCCGTTAGTAACGGCTATAACAGTACACTAAAACATCGGGTATCATCCATGACTCATAATGAACATACCTACAAATTTTCAGAAAGATCGACAAAGTGCTTTCGAGATATTCCATAAGGAAGAAAAAACCTGTTATGGCCGTTATAGCCGTTAGTAACAGCTGTAACGGTAAACTAAAACATCGGGCATCATTCGTAACCCATAGTGAACATGCCTGCTAATTTTCAAAAAGATCGGCCAAGTACTTTCTGAGATTTTGCATTAAGAGAAAAAAAACCGTTACAGGCCGTTACAGCCGTTAGTAACGGCTACAACGGTAAACTAAAAACATCGGGCATCATCCGTGACCCATAATGAACATGCCTACAAATTTCACAAAGATCGGCCAAGTACTTTCTGAGATATTCCATAAAGAAGAAAAACCGTTAGGCCGGCCGTTACAGCCGTTAGTAACGGCTATATAACGGTAAACTAAAACATCGGGCATCATCCGTGACCCATAATGATCACAAATACAAATTTTCAGAAAGATCGGCGCAGTAGTTTTGTCTTGAGCGAGTGGAACACATTTTGACCACGGACAGACGGACAGACAGACAGACAGACAGACAGACAGACAGACAGACACACACACACACACACACACACACACGCACGCACGCACGCACACACACACACACACACACACACACACACACACACACACACACACACACATTTCTTCGTTCGTTCCATTCTAAAGTACTCCCTGTTCTATGAGAACTGGGAGTACAATAAAACGACCAACAATGACAAGAACAACAATGCCACTGAAGAGGAAGCAAAGGTCACAGAAGTGATGAAGTGTGCTGTGAGGTCGTAGTATTCCAGAAAGTCACCATCCAATGGTGACGAGAGACGGACAGATCAGTGTATAGAACGTGTGACTATGTAGGAATTCGACCAAGATGATTTAATTACACAGTACAGCAAGACAAACAAACACTTGTAGCACACA
>JADBJO010000005.1:1012500-1032500 GCA_016801955.1 Conus betulinus | reverse complement strand
TCATTATATTGTTTACCCCACTATAACACACTTTGGAGTTACGGCCAAAAATTGAAAGCTATCTACTAAGGAATGTATTTTCATGGAATATTTGAAACTTTTTTAAGCGATAAAAAAAAACCGTTAATATTACGCATATTTTCTACGTCCTGTACACGAGCATACGGAAAATAGCCTTCAAATCATACCAAACCAATACTTCCCCTAGCGGTAAAAGAAAAAAAAATCCCCTCATAAACTGATTCACAGGGAGCGGGATCTGACAGCTATTGGACCCGTTGGTGGAAAGCTGCGCTTTCTCGAGTGTCCCTTGATTGTTGACGTCACCTTACGCCACGACTGCAACATGGTTTACTGGACCATTAACATACTTCCTGGCTCTGCTGTATAGTATGCGTATTGTAGACTAGCTGTCTACGGCCGCGTCGGATTGGAACATTCCTGTTAAACCTGACGGCTGAGATTCGCATTCAAGACCATCAATACATAGCGGGCGGATTGGGGATTATTTGACCAATGTGCTAGACGTATAGAAAGGAGGAACGGAGTGGAGGGGAGGTGGGAGGGTAGCAGGAAATGAAAAAAGGGAAGGGGGGATGGGAGCGGTCAGGAGGGAAGGTGTACGACAAGCCCGTCGATAATCCACAATCCTTATTTTCGACAATCAGAGGGTCGTATGCGCCACTTTGATCGATAAGCAATCATCGTCTGCCATGGAGGAATCCACCACTCTGCCGACCAACGCTGTCACCAACTGTATTTCAAGGCAACGGGCAGTGAACGGGGAAATGGAAATGAGCATGTTACGCAGTCCAAGTTGCTAAAACCGGCCGGTCAAGTATCAATGACGTCATGAACAAAGTTTCGGCCCGTACTTCGGGCGAACTCTTGGGATAAACTGGTCTTCCGACAAAGATGCTGTGGGTTCTGGTAGTGTGACGGACAGCGTTCGGACTGTGACGGCGGGAAGTGATTACACGAGCCTAGTGTTGGCACAGTGCAGGGCCGACTTTCAAGCTCAACAGTTTCCAATCCAGTACGGGGGAACAAACAGGGACCGGAACCTCAAAAGTGACCACTACCTCTCGCTTGATGTAGCAGCCTACGTTTTGTTCGAGCAGCCCGAGTTGTTCCAACAGCACGGTTTGTCCGTCCAAGTAGAACAATGAGGCTGAGTCGTGATGGTGTAATACATACTGTTTAAATATTTGACCTGTGTAGAGAGAAGGGGGGGGGGGGGGGGGGGGTGAAATGATGCTCAAAAAGGGAGAGAAGCCGTGTGAATTCTGGTCTGTGAATGACTCGAAGATAGCCTCTTAAACCTACCCATTAGTTATGACCAGACAACATTGATATGTTCCCTTGCAACAGAGGAAGAGAGATATACAGACAGAGAAGAAAAAAAGGACAGAGCCAGTGAAAGCTATGATGGACAGCCAACAATGAGGAAGACCAAGAACCACAATATTTCAATTGGATAACGTTTGATGGCAGTAAAAGGCACGAGCATTCGATACGCATTGGCGGTCCGATCTGTACAAGCTTTTTCTCCATTCGAATTCATCCCGTTTGGACAGAGCTAGTGAAAGTGAATAAAACGCACAAATCGAGAGAACTGGTACAAATCGGGACGCAACACACTCAGCCAATAATTCGAGCGTCTATCAAGACCTTTCTCCTTTTTTGTCGGCCAGTCAATGAAAAATTACCCGGTGCTCACCACTTCAAAAAGTGCAGTGACCCGCTCGACAGGCACTGACGTCTGCAAAGAACTCGAGCCAGTTCTAGCAATTTTTTGTCTCTCGACTTCAACAAGTGGGCAAAAGTAAATAGAAGTTTTCATGTTTTTCCCTTTTCTGGTTAGTACCGGAATGAATCTACTTGACACCGTTCATTTTAACCATTTCAGGATTTCAAAACAACATTAGATAAAATATTGAATTTGATTAGTTATAAAAATACTACTTGCACCATTTAAACGAAAATCCAGTTAAATGCTAAAACTTTTATCCAAAATCAGAATAAGAAGAAATGGGATGTTGATTATAAAAAAAAATCCATAACCACTGATGAGGTCCAAGGCGGGGGGGGGGGGGGGGGGGGGGGGGCAGGGGATAGGGATTCAGGAAGAAAGGTCGTTTCTAATATTTTACATTGCAAACGTTCTACAATCTAGCAGACCTCTGTAATGATGTTTAATGTTTACGTGGGGTTTGTAAAAGGAAATGATATACAAGTCGCTCCAAACTTGTTGGCTACGATGTATGTGCACACTGAGGGTATAGTAGAGCTCATATAATCTTTTCTTAAATGTCCCTTTGGTTACAAATTTCAAATACTCAACAAGAACTTAGAGGGCACTACTTCACGTTCACAAAAATTCATGCAGCAGTACACATGCAAAGGTTTGGGAAGTTACTTTTCTATTTTTTTTATCTACGTATTGTGTTTTTAACTTCTCTGTTCACCATAAACGCATGCCTTTGTTCTACTTTCATGATTGCTAATATAGTAGGTCGATGTAAAGAATATGAATTCCTTTTAAACTATAATTACATGTGTGTGTGTGTGTGTGTGTGTGTGTGTGTGTGTGTGTGTGTTCTTTTCTCTTATTTTCAAATCTCAGATACACAAGGACCGCCACTGTGCATTGAGGGGGAAAAAATCAATATTGGAACTTCTTTCTCTACGATGTGGCTTATAGAGAGCTGTATGCATTTGATAGCTCAGTTATAGTGTCCACTAATTTCTCATTTGGGCTTTACTCTCGTTGGTCGTTTTCGCCACACAGCCACACACTACGCCATGAAGGTGTCAATAAGTCAATAACCATGGCATAACTATCAGCGCTTTGTGAGAGCTGCCTGGGACTTTGTGCAGCATGTTTTGTGCGAGGGCCGTTGCAATAACAGCTCTTGTAACCCTTCACTGAAGCACATTTGACGCGGACATTGGGCGACAACCGCCCCAATCAAACCAATCTCGCTGCAACAAACAAGGAGCCAACACGCCTTAATGAATGGCCCGGGAGGTCAACACAGGGCCCCAGCCTTGGCCCAGGTCAGGTCCATGGCGACGGTGAAACAGTCATTTGGCGAGGTAAACGACGTGCGTCTAGCTCCGGTACTCGAACAACGCACGTCTGAAGAGGCGTCATGATAGATTGTGAGGGGAAAAATGGCTCTGGTTGGTTGTGGTAGTATTGGCCTCTCACAGACCATAGCCCGTATGACGTGAGGAATGGGCATGGTTGCCCTGACCTTCATAGGGGTAAGGAGAGGTAAAAGCCAATCATATAAACACAAAGTCAGGGAGGGTGGCACTGGGCGGCCAGGAAAGTAATTGCTTTAGCACATCAACTGGTTATTGAGGAGGAAAGGGCAAACTATTCCTGCAGCCTCGTTTGTTGGACATAAGAGGACACCATAGTCACATCGTTGTGTGGATGCAGCACTTTAGGTACAGAGATTATTCAACAATGAGGAAGAATACAGGCCATCTTAGCTTCCCAACTAAGCAACGGTAAATTCAATGAATAACCAGAACTTAATGCAACACAGAAAGTGCTGCAGAAGACCAAACGTAATTATCGTTCTTGTTATTTAGATTTTAGCGTTTCGTTCTTGTTATTTAGATTTTAGAGTTTCTCAGAAAGGAATCTTTTATCTCATTTGTACCGCATACCTGGGGCCGAATTTCGTCCTGTTACTGGGAGGTATCAACGGAACCAGGATAATTGTTTTGCCCATTCTTGTTATTAAATGGAAATGTAGTGTTCTCATCATCTAAGGCATGAAGAAAATCCATCAATCTCCCAAAGAACCCAGCTAAAAGGTGAATAGCGAAGTGAGAAGAAAGTCTGTAAGGAAATAAATTGCACGAAAACTGTAATCAGTGTAAGGGGACATCTTTTTAGCCTATGCTTTAGGATCTTTTAACAATACATGGGAGACCAAAAGACGTTCACACTCTGTTCAGATCTGTTATTTATATAGTCAGTCACTTCAGTGCTGACACTAACTAACAATGGTGCAGAATAATCTTTACTTGCTTCATCTAAGACACGAATCTTCCACAGATTAACCCAACAGTAATGTGTTTAAGAAATAAGATGTGGGAGTAAGCAGTGCAGACCGACAATTCCTCCGACATTTAAAATATGACCACATGAAAATTATTAGAAATACGTCATGCGGAAGGTGAAAGATGGGAAGAATAACAGGCAATGAAAAGGATTCAGTTAAATTCATTTTGTTTACAGTCCAGCCAACTGCAAGGGGCCCTACCAGAGCTGTCATCTAGTATCAATTCTGCCAAGAGATGCAGAACTTAACAAAACAGGCTTCTTGAAAATTCTAAAACATGCAAAAATTGCTTACAATTTCTTTCTCAAAAAAAAAAATTGCATGAAGATAATTATTACTGTACAAGGTTTTCATGGAGTCTCATGTAAAGTATGTCTCACGTCATGTATGTCTCTCACTCTACTCTATAAAAACCTGTTTCCATAGTAAATGTACGTTAAATAGAAACACACACAGCTTCTTCACCTTTTCAAAGACAAGAGTGGGTAAAAGGAGTGGCCCGTGTATAATCGGCAGTCGCCAGTGGCACATGGTTGAAACTCTTCAGCCAAAGCGCAGATGGATTTGAAACAGTTTGTTTTCCGTCTCGTTTTGCCAGAGGTCTTTGAAAAAGTCTGAGCTATAGGTTTCAGATTGGTGTGGGAGACTGAGAATATGCGAAAGTGTTTATTTATAGCAGGGTTTTGCAAAATGACCAACCATCTCATTTCCTCAAATGCCCACATGACTGGAAACCCAAATCAACTTTGTGGTAGAGAGGGAATTCGCATCTATCTATCTATCTCTATCTATCTATCTATCTATCTATCTATCTATCTTTCTAACTAACTATCTATTCACACACACATAAGTGCACACACATATGACTGCACACACACACACACACACACACACACACACACACACACACACACACACACACACACACACTGTTTCTCCTCATTTGATTTCTGAGCAATCAGAAGGCTTATTCTTCCCTCTATGAGGGAATGAAATTCTGATTTTGTAAACAGAAACGGAGACAGACTGGGAAAATCGTACCTTCCACACAAATCAGTCTCATCAATCTGAAACTTAATGTGGGCAGTAAGAATAAAGAGGCAACAAAACTATCGAAAGGAGAAAAGCAAAGAAAACTGACAGGGGCAATCCTGTGAATGAAAAGCAAAAGGATAAGCCTGCGATTGTCAGTCAGAAACAAAAGTAAATGGGACAGAAATAGGTGAGGAAAGTGTGTGTGTGTGTGTGTGTGTGTGTGTGTGTGTGTGTGTGTGTGTGTGTGTGTGTGTGTGTGTGTCTGTGTGTGTCTGTGTGTGTCTAGGGGGGGGGGGGGGGGTATGGGAGGAGGTAGAAGAAGGGCTGGCAGAAGAATGAAGGGAGATGGGCCAGAAGAGAGAGGATGGGCAGAAGAAAGAAGAACTGGATTCCTTCAAGCATTGAAAGACAAAAGAAATAAGTGAAGAAAACACAGATAATGATCCTTAAGAAGACAGGAAGACGTTTTGACAACTAATCAGGGAACAGCAGAGAAAAGGAAGAAAAAGTAAAGAAACAAGAGAAAGAGACATACTAATCTTGAAGAAACGTGACATGGAATGGAAATGGATTCCGACAGCAAGCCACTCAAATGGTTTCTAAATCGCGGAGTGAAACATTTTTGGAACAGCAGGTAGTGAACACCTGAGTTGAAATTTGAGAAAACTATATCTGTGCACACCTGCGTTTGAATGCTTCAATTAATTCATCCATTACTATAACCTTTACTTAAGATGAAAAAAGGACAAGAAAACCCCAAACAAATACACCAAATAATTCACCCATCATTATAACCTTTACGGAAGATGAAATACGGCAAACAACAGACGTATATGCGACTACAGATTGTATGAAACATGCCCAGAATGGGAACTTTCCAACTCCATTAAGACTTCCACAAGATAACTCTGACGAATTACGTCAACACCATTTGCCATTTGGATGTAAAATCAAAGATTCCTCAGCCTCAAGGGTCCTGAGCCTCGACATCTGGGAGAATGAAATGAGACAGACGGCCGTTCTTTTTCCTCTGAAAACAGGGCCGAAATCGTCTTTCCTGAAACAGGTCTGCAACAAACTGACCTACTGACACACTTTTGACAGGAGAGTTCGGACGTTAAATGGTTCTGTCTGAAAAGCCTTTGAACAAACAGGAGTAGAGTACTTGACAATCCTCTTTCTTCCCTAATGCCATCACACTCGAAGACTGGCCCTCAGGGTGAAATGGGTGGTCCTCAGAGCTTCCATACACTCACACAGTTCTTGTAGAGCGGTAGACATCAGCCATGTGTTCTCTCTCAGCTCTGGAGGGCCCCACATCTCTGGAGAAGGCAATTCATGGTCTGGTTTGCTCCATAGGAGCAGAAAGGGAACGGCACATGGTGGAAGCATCTGTATAAGTGATGATTCAAGCAGCCGTGGTCTGGCCTGACACGAAACATGGCAAACTGTGCCTCTGCTTCGCAGATGATAACTGCTGAATGGCAGTGGTGTATTGTACAGACACGTAATGATGGTCATTATTGTATGTGAGGCTCAGACCGTTTTTCTTCCTGTTCATCCTTTTCCACTCACTTTTGCCGTTTTACCAACCTCTTCGTTCTCTGGGATGAAAGAAGGAAAGAGGGTTCACTGCAGTGCCTGTCTGATGCACCTGGTAATTTGCTTGCTGTCACTGAGTCGATGACCGATGTGACAAAAGTGAATTAGTCTGGGCATCAGGGTCTGTGGTACGTTCAGAGGTACTGGCAGTTTGAATCAGGGCTACCACCTCCCTCTGTAGTTTGTGTAATGGAAACCTGTTGGTGCTGTTGTCTGTCATTGTCCACTGGGGAAGCATGTTACAACCCTGTTTCTCTCTGAACTGCATCTGAAGCTGATGAGTTAGCAACGTTCTGCATCTTTGCCTCATAGGGAAATATTCTTCATTGTTAAAAGACTGTTCTTTATTCACTGCCACGTTCGTTTCGGTGGTAACATGCTGCACCGAGTCGCTGATGGAGATCACACTCACTTCATTTTACTGCTGGCAGGATGCTGAATTTCGTTATGAGCTGAAAGAACATGTTTGATGATTTCTCTGTAAGGTTTTGGTTTCTTTTAGAAACCTGGATCTTTCCCGTCTTTCTGATGTATGTGCTTGGAGTCTATTAATCCTAAGGTGAACTTCTCATTTGCAAGGATGGAATGGCTGTTTTTTTCATTTCCTCTAACGATTAGATTTAACAGTGACAAGATTGATGTGAAGAGCCTGATTCTGAATTCTGTCCAGGGTCTAATGGTGTAACGCAGTTGATGATATCCATGTGCTGCAGTCAAATCTACATTGTGATCATACTGTGTAATGCTAGAATCCTCAAGGTTCTTCCTGGCTCCTCTTTGCATTGCAGTGAGTTTTCGTCGTATTGGTCAACTTTCTTCTGGCCTTGGGCCTTCTGCGTTATGAACAAATGTCTTTCATGTCACCCTCTTATCAAAGGTAACCTCTAGTTAACGCTTTTTGGTATTCGTACTGGAAGTGAATGCCTGCTAGGATCAGACTGTCTGCTTTTACTTTAAGGGAGACAGAGGAAAGTGTAGCTCTTTACTTTTCTTTATTGACAGTGACTCATTTCTTGACGATCTAGTCTGTGAGTCTGTCCAGGCCACCTGTTTTCTGTATTCCACAGTTATTGCTCACCCTTCTGTGAAATAGAACATCAGATTATCTGCTCCAAGACTGTGTGGACACATTTACGTGACTGTAGTACAGAATCATTGATGAATATTATGAAAAGAACAGGTGACAATACTTCTCCTTGGGATACTCCCTAACGCAACAGCACCCTCTAGCCTAAGTATCCACACCACAGTTACTCTGGCTGTGCACTTGTGTCAATACGACTTGGTCTTCTGGCAGACATCCATTTTAATGCCTTTGAGTCAAATGATGAACAAACAGACCATTTTCACATCTTGTTGAAGTCATCGACAATAATGTAAGAATGTTTCTTCATTAGATTATATTATGAAACTGACTGCATTTAATTGTATTGATAATTATGTGCATTGTTAAACAGACATGCCTACATAAATTGGTGCCATGTTGAAGTGTGAAAAAATCTCAAACCAAACCAAACAAAACTAAGAATATTATCGTCCAATTATAAAATGACACATCATAAAAGAGATACAAAGCCATATTGCCTAACAATAATAAAATCAGCATCTCTCGTATGTACGTATGTATGTATGTATGTATGTATGTATGTATGTATGCATATATATATATATATATATATATATACATATATCTATGCGTGCATGTATATACACAAACAAAACGCACGCACACACACACACACACACACACACACACACACACACACACACACACACACACACACACACACACACACACACACACACACACACACACACACACACACACACATGTACAGAGAGAGAGAGAGAGAGAGAGAGAGAGAGAGAGAGAGAGAGAGAGAGAGAGAGAGAGAGAGAGAGAACATGACGTTCATGGCAAGTGGGCAGAGAAGACTCAGTGTGATACTGAGGTAGGCTTCCTGTATGGGGAGTTCCAAGTTATGACTAAGTGGCTGCTAGAGGCTATACTTTGACAAAGCCGAAGTTTCGTGAAGGACGTTAACACGCGGTGTTACTGACTTTGGCCGTTGCGGGCGGATGTCGGCGAGACGTTGTGCAACGTGGGAATCCGGCATACAGTTGTTGAAATATGTATGCCATTGCAGTTGATTCTTTTTGTCCTGTCGGATGACATTCAGCATCAGCCAACCATCTTGATGTTGACAACGTAATTACATGTGTTTCCCTTTCTTAAAGACATGACGCTTGCATGCATAGCTCAGCCAAGCATAAATACAGATATTCAAGTGCTTTCGTTGAGAATCATGACTATAAGAATGCAAACGTGCATGAAATATTTCTAAGCAGCCTTTTCATTACAAGAAAATACACACCCAAACCCCACACATACACTTCAGAAAGCACTGCTGGTGTCTCTCTTCGGACAGTGTGTACAATTTCACTACATAATTACCAGATTTATGTCAATACTGAGGCATGTTGTAAATTGTGACACCAGAAAAACATTGTCAAAACCTTCCAGAGCAAACGCAGGAAAAAGAAAAGATGGATACAAAATGGAACTAAAAGTGTACAAGAGAAAAGAAAGAGAAACTGGGCGCGCGGGGGGGGGGGGGGGGGGGGGGGGGGGGGGGGGGGGGGGGGGGGGGGGTGGGGGGTGGGGGGGGGTGGGGGGGGGGGGGGGGTTTTGGGGGGGGGGGGGGGGTGGGGGGGGGGGGTGGGGGGGATGGGGGGGGGGGGGGAGGAATCAAGGAGATCGACACGTAGGAAGGAAATTATTCGGATCGAATTTCTAGAACCTGGAGATAGAGTTTGTATCGATAGATTCCCCGGTGTCTCTACGAGGGTCTTCTAAGAATAGACGGCGTTGTGATCAAGTCACCAGGTTTTTTTTTTCTTGTTTTTTTTTAAGGGTGTCGTTAAAAACGCCTAAGTACTACAAAAGCTGTATTTCAAAACACTATTTTTCAGCTACTATCGTAAGCGTTGTGTAAATCTTGATTTTTTTTTGAAGAACACAAAAATCTTCCAGATAACATAAATACACTGTTAAACATTCATGGTATCTGACAAACGATCATTCAAACTTCAACAACAGGTACAGACTAGTTGCCTTTTTTTTTTTTCGCAGTCGTGATCTTGAGGCATGTTAAACATGTGGACTACAGTTGCTAAGCAATAAATTTAAGGAGATGTGACTGGGTACAGTTCATAGCCAATCACATGTTTCTTCGACAAGCACAAAGTTCAGCTCAGTGGTAACACACGCGATGCGCCAGACGATGTATGCTTAACAGTTGGCAAAAATCCGTTGCCTGTAGTCAATGTTTATCAGTATTTGGGACTAATTGTCTCCGACCGACGAAGGTTTGTTGTTGCATGCAAAGATATTGCAAGTCGGGCAAAAAAAAAATGCGTTGGTCTGTATCATGAAGAAATTGTATATCCTCAGTAACAATTGGTTAGTCTTAATCATGAAATAATTTAACTTTCAAATTCAGCCTAGGGTCCAATATGGAGCAGAGTTGTGGGGATTAGATAAGGCAGCTATTCAGCGTGAAACTGTTCATTTTGACGCTTTAAGAAAATTCTTAGGAGTAGATGTTAGGACACCAAATGACCTTACATATTGCGAAACTAGTAGATATCCTATATGTGAAAACTCTGCTGTCAAATGCATTCACTATTTGATGAAGTTCTAGCAAATGGAAGAGCAAAGAGTACCGTGCAAAGCAGACAATTTTGTCATGTGGTTTAGATGCCAAAGGTAAAGTAAAGTAGGTGTCACAAGTGCGTATCTGTTTGTTTGAATATGGTTTTGTTTTTGTCTAGCATAATCAGGGTGTTGGAAGTATCAGCAATTTAATTCATGCATTTCGTCAACGATTGATAGACTGTAATTGGCAAACAATGTACACATTCAGACTAGTGATAGATTTGACATGTATAGCACCTTTTGTGATGTACCTTCTCTGAAACTATAACTAGATTTGAACCCACATTTGAAATATGCCACGACACGATTCAGACTTGGAATATCAAATTCGACAGTGCATAGCTTTAGACACAGAGCTGTTGACAGAAGTCTTTTGATTTGTCTATTGTGTAAAGAAGCAGAAGAAAACGATGTATATTTTGTGTTGTCTAGCATTACGAGGTATTGGAGAAAGTTTTATAAAACCTGAATATTGTCGACAACCCTCGTCATTTAAGTTCAGTTTACTAATGTCTTCACACAGGTCTCATGATGTGCGAACCATCTCTCTGTACCTGTATAAAGCATTTACGTTTAGAGAACCAGCAACATCATAGAGGTATATACTCATTTGGTTTTGTTTTCTTTTTGTATATGGATATTGACATTTAACATTTTTCATTTAATGCATTCTTACTCTTTTGTTTTTTATTACAATTGATTATATGATGTTCACAACCCTTCAATAGGGACCTTGGCCTATAGTGAACAATCTTTTACTCTCTCTCTCTCTCTCTCTCTCTCTCTCTCTCTCTCTCTCTCTCTCTCTCTCTCCGTCGCTAATCTCTTATCTCTTGGCTGTCTCTCTCTCCCCCTGTCTATATCTCTTCTGTGTTCCCTTTAATTTTGTCACATCCCAGTCTTCTCTCCCTTCAATTTTCGGTCATCTGTTTTCTGACTCTGTTTCTCCCAACCGCCCCTCTGTCAGTTTACATCTCTGTCTCTCCACCTTTCTCTTCTTCTTCTTCTTCTTCTTCTTCCTCCTCCTCTCCTCCTCCTCCTCCTCCGTCCTCCTCCTCCTCCTCCCCCTCTCCTCCTCCTCCTCCTCCTCCTCCTCTTCTTCTTCTTCTTCTTCTATCTCCTATATTTCTGCCTTTCCTTATTCTATCAGTTTATGTCTTTCCTTCTGATTTTACTTCTTCCTTTTTTCTGGATGCATACCAACCCCCTCCCAGAAACTTGTTTATGTCTTGCCATTTTTTTCTTCTCACTTCTTCAAACTAATTTTTCATCCTACAGAGTCACGAGAAGCCCATATCAGAAGTGTCTATCCAAAAAAATGGATAAATTTAAAAGGGCCCTTAAGATTAAGTCGTTTACAGACTAGGGTCCCATTGGAAGCAACCGCACGTGCACATGTACGCGTGTACCCTCCCCCCCCCCCCAACACAAACATATTCTCTCTCTGTCCCCGTCTCTGTCTCTTTCTGTCTGTACGTCCGTCTGGCTGGCTGTCCATCCGTCCGTCCGTCCGTCCGTCTGTCTGTCTGTCTGTCTGTCTGTCTGTCTGTCTCTCTCTCTCTCTCTCTCTCTCTCTCTCTCTCTCTCTCTCTCTCTCTCTCTCTCACGTGTGTCTGTGTACAGTATGTCGTGCACACTGAAAGATGATGTGTACAAAAGGCACAAAACCGAGTCCGATTATCAACAGGATCTCAAAACTTAAAAAAACAACAACAATAACAACAACAACAACAACAACAAAAAAAACAAAAAAAAAAACGACATCACCTACTGTAGCAGTCAGCCTACTGAAAACAACCATCAGGGTTGTTGGTGACAGTTTCTGATCCTTGTACGTCGAAACGCGAGATTTTGTGGACACACAGGTTAGGTTTAGTGCTGTTCAAATGACACGGCAGAGAAGTGTTTTGGATGTAAGTAAGGCTTAAGAGAGAGAGAGAGAGAGAGAGAGAGAGAGAGAGAGAGCGAGAGAGGAGAAGCGAGAGAGAGATACTGAGACAGAGACAGAATGACAGAGAGAGAGACATACAGTGAGAGAGAGAGAGAGAGAGAGAGAGAGAGAGAGAGAGAGAGAGAGAGAGAATGACAATGACAATGAATACAGTTTAATGTCATCAGCAAAACCTGCTATTTGACATGGGGAACACTGCGTGAACAAAATTAAGAGAAATCAAAATAAAAAAGAATCAGAAATCAAATAGAAATGAATAAACATCATAAATAGCAGGCGACCAACAGGCCTAATCAATCAGTTGAGAGGACAATAGGACTTAATAGGAAAGAACTTTAATTCTACTTAAGTATTGAAAAGCTTCCTTTTTCGAAGAATATTTGCTTCTGCGATAAATTTAGCAATAGACTTTAAGTTCTTTTCACTATCACTCTGTAACAGGGTGACTAAGTCACGTTCTTCTGCTAAGTCTGATTTAAAGACATCGCATTTTCCCCGTACCTTATTATACACCTCACACTGAAAGAAAAAGTGAAATTCATCTTCTATGTTATTTTTTTTTACAAACTGACAGATACAGTTAGGTTCATTATTAGATATACCATACCATCTTTCTCTGGTGTATAGACCAAGAGTCCTTGTTCGAAAGCGTGCTAGTGAATCCCTATGCCATTTTCGCGTTACAACCGATAAATACTTTTCTGGCTGTAAATCACTATTAAAGCGCAAGAACCAAGAATATTTCTCACTGTTTTCTAATTCAGAGTGCCAGATCTGTTGGTAGGAGGATATCAAACGCTCTTTAAATTCTAGGATAAAAAGTTTGTCGTTCTCAACACCCTGGTTATTCCATACAATGCACTAAACGGAGAGGCGGATAGGCTAAAATTAACGATTAATATGGATAAGACAAAGATAATGGTTTTCAGAAAGGGAGGGTATTTGGCTAGGCAGGAAAATGGTGGTATGGCGACTTAGAAGTTAAAGTTGCAAATAACTACAAATACTTAGGTGTAATTTTCACAACTAAACTAAGTACGAGTAAGGCATGGATGGAAAATGTACAGAATAGGAAGGAAAGGAGTTATTGAGATTTTAAGATCTTTAAGGAAGTTGAAATGTATTGAACCTACTATATTTTGGAAACTTTTTGATTCACAAGTGGAACCTATGATAACATATGGAGGAGAAATATGGGGTTTATTGGAAAATGACCTTATGGAAAAGGTGCACACACTGGCGATTAAACGTTTTTAAACATTCCTTTACACAGCTCTAATAAAATGTCATATGGAGAAACGGGTAGATACCCCTTGCAAATACGTTCCAAAACTAAGTGTGTCAGGTACTGGCTACGTCTTGTAAAACTTCCACAAAGCAGAATTAATAAACAAGCATATTATATGTTGCTAAGACAACATGAAAATGTAAGACAAAACTGGGCTTCTGGAGTAAAAAAAATCTCCTTTTCGAAACTGGATTTGGATTTGTATGGAGAGAGAGAGGGGGAGAGAGAGAGAGAGAGAGAGAGAGAGAGAGAGAGAGAGAGAGGAGAGAGAGAGAGAGAGAGAGACAATGACAATGACAATGACAATGACAATGACAAAGCTTTACTGAACTAGGCCTTCTGCCCATGTCAGGGGGAGGGGTTCACAAAAGAAAGTCACATGAAAATGCTGCATGTCATAAGAACAACAAGGATAATCAGCACAATCAGCGAGAGAAAGTCGGGACATACAGGAAAAATAAAAAAAACAAAACAAAAAAAAAAAAAAAAAACCAACATTCAAGTGTGAATTAGACATCTGTCAAGCACAGTCATAGAAGGGTTGTAGGGATGGATTGGGTGTGGGAGGGAGGAGGGATATAGGAGACACAGGTGGGCGGGGGGGGGGGTGGCTAGGGGGAAGGAATATAACTCATGCGTTCATAATAATCAAAATGTCAAACATAACACATAGACAAACATCTCAGACATCCTATAGGTATTGATTTCTGAAGGTAAATGCCTTTGATAAATACAAGGCGAGGGGTTTACACATTCTCGTGTCAGAGAGCAACAGGGTTAATTTAAACGCATTTGGGTGGTAATGATATTTAGGAGGGATGTACATTTCACGTATATCTTTATATTGAGAGCAGACCCAATAGAAAGTGTAATTCTGATTCTTCTGTATTTGGGCAAAAAGGACAGTTATTATTTTCTGATCTTTGGGAATATCTAAAGCGGTGAGGTTTCAGCTGTGAAACACCTAGTCTGAATCTTGTCAAGTGCTTTCTGAGAATAGGATTTTGATAACATATAAATATTTTGGAACATCACATAACTGTCTAAAAGAAGAATACAGCTTGAATCTTTCTTTTGACATGATTGAAGAATCTAGATCTAGTAGATGACAATCAAATAGTCTCTGTTTAAAGACTGACACAAGGATTTATATCTTCGACGCCCTGGTTTTCCCACACATAACCAAAGCCGTATCTGTACAAAGTATAGCATAAGCTACTTACCCAATTCTTTTTATTATTACAAAACAAGACATATAGCATTTTATAAGCTTTTCGGGGGATCCGACTTTCTTCCATTCGAGTAAGTTTTAACCAGTATTTCACACATTTAGTAAATGTCTGAATGTACAGTGGATATCTGCCAGTTTCGCAATAAACAAGAGCATTTGGAGTCTGTACACTAACATTTAATAGGCGTTTAATGGCTAAGAGATGGACTCGTTCAATAACAGTATGGTCAGCTGTCAGACCCCAAACTTCGGCCCCGTATGTTAAAATAGGGCTGAATCTGGCAATCAAAAATTTTGAAGAAAAGTTTTAGATTATTTTCCCCAAGTGACCATAGAAATTTTAAGATACTGAAAACACATCTCTTAGCTTTCAGAGCCATTTCCTCCAAGGAGTATGAAAAAGTTAATCCTGTAGATAAAATAACTCCAAGGTATTTGTATTCATTCACAACATCTAACTGAGCACCATTATAAAACCATTTTTCTCGAGCTGCAATGTAACCCCCATTTCTGAATATTACTATTTTAGATTTTTCATTATTGACAGTTAGCTGAAGTCTGTTAGCAGTGTCACATAATATGTTTAATTGGTGTTGAAGACCTACTACAGAGTGGGAAAGAAGAACAACATCATCAGCAAATAATAAGATAAGAATTTGTGTTAAATCGGGTGATAAGCTTATTCCATGTTTACCAGATGAAACGATGTCATTGGCAAGCTCATTTATAAACAAAGAAAAAAGAATAGGGCTGCAGTTGTCTCCCTGTTTTAATCCGCGAGGACACATAAAGGCATCTGTAACGCTAATGTTTGATCGAACTCTAACTTTAACAACGTGATACATACTTCTAATAGCTCGATACATTTTACCTTGAATACCATTTTTGCGAAGTATTGACCATAAATGATTTCGGTTTACTAAATCAAAAGCTTTTTTAAAATCAATAAACGCTGCATAAAGTTTCTTTCCAGAAGACAGCTGTTTTTGTACTAGTGTAACTAAAGTAAATATTTTGATCAACTGTGCTGTACTTCTTTCTGAATCCTGCTTGTGACTCATTTAATATGACATTGTCTTCTACCCACTGTGTCAAACGTTTATTGAGAATAAAGGTGTACAGTTTGCCACCAACAGAGAGAGAGAGAGAGAGAGAGAGAGAGAGAGAGAGATTCGTATGCTAGTGGTGATGATGGTTGGGGCCTAACGTTACTGACACCCACTGGTGAGATAGGAAGAGAGATACAGAAACAGAAAGAAAAAACACAGCCAGTGGAAGGCATAGTGGATGGGAGACGATGAGGAAGATCAAGCACCACAATATTTTGAAAAAAAAATCCTATTTGAGGAGGAGAAAATGTTCGACCAATTTGAATTCATGTTTTGATGTGTTCAAGCTTTCTCAGGGCTTTCACTTTCCCAAGTCATCAATCCGGATAGAGCCAGTGAAAGTCAATAATATGCACAAATCGAGATTTCGTACAAAAACTGGCATACAACGCACAGCCAATACTTGAAGCGTCTATCTTGACCTTTCTGCTTTCTTGTCGGTCAGTCAATGAAAAATACCCAGTGCTCGCCACTTCAAAAAGGTGCAGCCACCCGTTCGACAGGCCTTAACGTCTGTAAATAGTTGGAGCCGGTTCTAGTAGCTTTCTGTCTCTCGACATCAGCAAGTGGGCAAAACAAGATTTCTTGTTTTTCCCTTCTCTGTAAAATATTGAAATCAGTCTACACGTTGCAGTTTGTTTAAATCATTTCAGGGGTTCAACCTGAATTAGAAAGAAAATGTATAGAGAATTGACTTGTCGTGAAACTACTACTTACACCCTTTCAATGAAAATCGAATTTTCAAAATTACTGAAACTGTAACTTAAGATTAGAAACGGGAGAGACTGGAATGTGGATGAAAAATTTCATAACCAGTGATGACAGCTAGGGAGGAGGTTGGGCGCGCTGAGGAAAGAGGGTCTTCCGCCCTGTGCTGCCATTGCAGACGTTCCACGATCTAGCCGACTCTTTTGTAAAGATCTTCGTGGGTTTCAGAAATGGAACTGCAGTATTAGTCGTTCTAATTGTGTTTACCACAGTACATGTGCTCACTGTGTGTATTCTGGTGCTCAATCAACTTATCTGAAATGTCCCTTTCACAAATAAATTTGATACGCTCGGCAAGAATTGAGAAGACACCACATCAAAGTCACAAGAGTTTAAAGCACCAGTATATATACACAAAGATTCTGGAACCCTTTCTCAGTGTTAAGTCTATAGATCTGTTTATAAATTTCCCCATTCACCATAAACACATACTTTTGTGCTACTTTTATGACCAGCCAGTAGTGAGTCTAGCTAGTGAATATGAATTCCATAGTTTTCAATTGAATGATATCTGTGTGCATGTACTATTTTCTCTTTTTTTCCGAATCTCATGGACACAAGGATTGCTGCTGTATACATGTGGAGAAATCAACACTGAAACGTCTTTTTTTCTACAATGTTTCTTGTACTGAACTTTGCGCATTTGATAGTTCAGAGACAGCACCCACCAGTGTCTCATTTTGGGCTTTACTCTCGCCGGTATTTTCCACCACACAGCCACACACTACGCCAAGAAGGTGGCAGAAAAAAAATCAATCAATAACCAGGGTGTTAGTTTCAGTGGTTTGTGAGAGCTGCCTGGGACTTTGTGCAGCATGTTTTGTGTGAGGGCCTGTTGCAATAACAGCTCTTGTAACCCTTCACTGAAGCACGTCTGACGCGGACATTGGGCGACAACCGCCCCAATCAAACCAATCTCGCTGTTACAAACAAGGAGCCAACACGCCTTAATGAATGGCCTGGGAGGTCAACACAGGGCCCCAGCCTTGGCCCAGGTCAGGTCCCTGGCGACGGTGAACAGTCATTTGGCGAGGTAAAACGACGTGTGTCTAACTCCGGAACTCGAACAATGCACGTCTGAAGAGGCGTCATGATAGATTGTGAGGGGGGAAAAATGGCTCTGGTTGGTTGTGGTGGTATTGGCTTCCCACAGACCATAGCCTGTATGACGTGAGGAATGGGCATGGTTGCCTGACCATCATGGGGGTCAGGAGAGGTAAAGCCAGCCCTAGGAAACACAAAGTTGGAAGGGGTGGCTCAAGGCCAGGAAAGAAATGACTTTAACATGTCAGCTAGACACTGAGTGGGGGACGGGGATGTTAAGCCCATCTTGCGCCAATTTCAATGCGATAAGTGATTGCTCGTTCTTTATTTCATTGTCCTGAATGTTGTTGTTTTTTACCTGAAGGAGGCCTAAGAGGTCGAAACAGGTCGTGTGTCGTCATGTGTGATTCGTTTGTTCATGTCTGGGGGATACAGCACTTAAATTTGTTTTTTAAAGATTTGAGTGGGACGGGGGGTCAAAATACTCCTGCAGCCTCATTTGTTGGAACAGAAGAAAATACTACAGTCACATTTGTGTGTGAATGTAGCACTTTTGGGCTCCAACAGAAAACTTGAAACAGCAACATTGTTCCACTTAGCCCTGATACAACGATGAGGAACAATACAGATCATCGTAGCTTCGCATCTGTGAAGCATGAACTAACACAGAGAGTGCATCAGAAGACTAAATATAGGTAAGATTGTTATTATTATTATTCAAGTTTTTAAGTTTCTCAGTTGGGAATCTTGTAAGTGTAGTGCTTTCAAAAAACTGTACAAATTGTATTACCTGCTCAAAGACAGACTTCGTCCTGTATTGACAGAACCAGACTGATTATGTTTGTCAGGTTTTGGTATCCAGTGGAGATACAGAGTATTCACACCATGTAAGGCATAAAAGCAAATGCAGCAACCTCCAAAAGCAGCCAGCGAATGACGGAAATATGAATATGAAGTGAGAGGAGAGAGACTGTGGGAAAATAAGCTGCACCAAAGAAAGAAAGAAATCAGCAAAGAGTAATCAACATAGGGGGAACTTTTAAGCCCTTCCTTGACGATGAAAGGGAGGCGAAAAGGTGTAAACACTCCAAATGGTCAGCTCTAACGTGTGAATAGTCAGTCACATCAGTTTTGACAGTAGAAAAAAATAGTGCAGAACAGGCCGTATACTTGTTTCATCTAGAAATTGTAATCTACTACACACTGACCAAACAAGAATATGCTGAAGGAATAAGGAGGGGGGGGGGGGGGGGGGGGGGAGGAGTTAAACAAGTGGAAGCTAACAATTTTTTCCGACAATTGCAACAATGATCTGGTAAACATTTATAGAAATAGAAATTTGTTCAGGAGAGGGAGTGGTGGGCAGGAAACCTGGGAGTTTAAATTAAGGTGTTTATGGCTTAGCCGACAATGAGGGGCCCTCTTCAGAGACGTCACTTCGTTTCAAATCCATGAACAGACGGTAAAAAAAAAAAATCAAAACTATCAAAAGAAAACAAAGCGAAACAAAACAAACTTCTTTGAAATAGATTTGATTAAACACTTAAAAACTGCTTTAAAATCTGTCTTCCTTAAAATCGTTGATGAAACGTACTCATTCATTTCTTTTAGGAACTCAGAAATCACGTTAGGTGGAACATTGGTGAACCAGGTTTTGATGGAGTCTGCGGTAAAGTGTTTATGTTTTACATCGTGTAAGTCCCACACAACTAATTTAGTGTTAAAAGTACGTGATATGGAATACGCCATAGTGTTTCTTTTATAGTATTTAAGGAGTAGCCGGTCTGTATGTAAATCAGCACAAAACTGTCTCTTTTTTGTGGCCACAGTGGCACATTATGAAATTCTTTAGCCCAAGGTTTGGACATATTTCAAATAAACTGTTATCCGTCTAGTCCCAGCCAGAGGTCTTTGACATAAAATTGAGCTTTAGGTTACGATCCGTGTGAGTATTGTTGGCAAAAAACCCCAACCAACCAAAAAGCCTAAAAAGTCCAGATGACTGGGAACACAAATGAAAAGTATAAAAAAAAAAGAGGCGGTAGTATCTATCTACTATCTAGCTAGCTAGCGAACGATACACACATACATATATACATAAATATACACATACAGATACACACACACGACGAGCACCCCTCCCCTCCACCCCTCCCCCTCCCACACACA